>ML798830.1:135676-146429 GCA_009831015.1 Picea engelmannii
ATCGCTTGCAGTTGTGATGAGTCACCAAACAGTTTTTGATTAGTTAAGTTAGTTATACTAAAAATAGAATGGGCACGTCCTGATCAGTTATGACAGGAACGTTTGTATTTTGACTTATAAATACTTCATTTTTCAATGTATTGGGGGTTGTCGATTCGCACACCCTGTTGCTATCAAACTGTACTATTTTTGAAGAGATCTGCCATTAATAAAGAAGAGGCATTTTACAGGATTCTTGCGCATGTTCACTGGTGATGTGATTTTCTCAGTTAAATGTTTTATTTCTCTGTAATCATCTTGTTTTTCGATAACTAATCTTTTTGAATAGTGTTATGTTGCAGGATTTATCTTTGATACGCTGTTTCCGATTCTAAAGATTTTAATGTTTATCTTCTAAATATCTTCAATTAAGAAATTCTTAACTGCTTGTTAGTTGGAGTTATTTTCCTTATCTTTTCTTCTGACCATCATTTTAATTATTAAAGATCTAGTGAGTGTGTTATCTCGCCTTGTGAAGGATTTCTTCAGCGTTTCTGGTTGTATCTCAGATTTTATTAAATACAGACCCCATAGCCCAATGGATGTGTAAACAGTCTCAACCAATTTATAAACCCCTTTTACAACAAAACATACTTGTACCTTTACCTAGCCTAAAATTTAAACTAAAAACAAAGCTAAATCATATAGAGAGATCCCTCTCTGAAGCTGGAAGGGCTAGATCCCAGCTTTAAAAGCGGTTGGTTAAGGTTACCTTTGTAGATTTCTTCTTTTTCGACCTCTAGGAAATTTACCAAGTGCTAACACACCAGACAGATGAAACATTCATTACAATTCTGAATAAAATGCGCACAAATAGCCAAACACATGATGACTTGACCTATATCAATTTGAGGTGCTTACGCCCTGTACCAACAGACCCAATGTTCCCTTACCTATTCTACAGAAATAAGGATGTTGCAAAACATAACGGCCACATGATGTCACTCATGCCTGGCGATGATATCATCATCAATTCCATTGATATGGAAGAAGACAACCATGGAAATGTGCCACGTCATGAACATTCAGTCACTTTACCTTTGCAGCTTGTCCTCAAATTAGAAATGTTGGTTGAAATATATGCCTACAACTATGATTCACAGGATGGCTTGATGAATGGTGTATATGGAATATTAAAAGGCTATCCCAGGACAGAAAAAGTGGATGTCCTTTGGATTAATTTCCATGAACCGCATATAGGAAAGCGACAGGAAAGCAAGTTGTCTTATCTATATAATTCAAACACTGGAAGCAATTGGACACCTATTTTGCGAATATCGAAGCCAGTATCGACATCAGCAAAGACAAGTCGTCTGAAGATTCAAAAATAATTTTTGATTAAGCTTGCATGTGCACGTATAGTCCACAGATCACAAGGACTAACACTTGATAATGCTGCATTTCAGCCTGCTGGAATTCGGATACATGGACTTGTATACACAACACTGTCCCTTGTCAGAAGCATAGACTCCTTGTATTTAATAAGTCCTCTCACAAAATATAACTTGAAAGTGAAACAAAAAGTTGATTTTGAAATGGAACGACTGAGGACCACCGCAAAATGACAACTGCATTATGATTACCAATCCATACAAACAAATTCATCTGTATCAATTCTCCCCCTTAACACACACAACTTAAATGCACACATGGATGATATACTGAATGACTATGATATAATGCAATCCAATATTCTGTTCTTGCAAGAAACACACATGGCATTATGCATGCAGAACAAACAATTCCCAATTCACAATTGCATATCAAGTTACATTACACATGGGGTGATGATACTGGTGAAAAAACATGTACCGATTTTGGACCATATACACATCGAAGAAAAGAATGTTGAATTGGTGATTGCAATTTTTTTTCCCATGAAATAGAAGTTGCAATACTGAATCTATATGTTGCTCCCCATGCAACATTCTCCAACATAGTGCATGTTGTTTCCAATGCATTAACCAATTTCCATATGAATGGACCCATTGTACTTGTAGGAGACTTCAATATTGATATGCTACAAAATACTGGAAGAACAAAAGAATTGGAAAACTACATGTGCAAATACAGTCTCTGCTTTCTTTTGAACAACACAATCCATCTGCAAAACACACTTATTGACCATGTCTGGTCCAATGTGCCCATTCCTCAATACAGTATGTTTGTTTTAGACACATATTGGTCTGATCACGATACAATTGGTATTGCACTTGAATTATGACATATACATCAAACTTATTGCAAACTCATATTTCTATGTTTCAAAGAATATCCGTATCCCTGATTTCTACACACATCATTCTGGTGAGCATACAGATGGTGTTCTACTCGA
This sequence comes from Picea engelmannii, assembly GCA_009831015.1. Taxonomy (NCBI): domain Eukaryota; kingdom Viridiplantae; phylum Streptophyta; class Pinopsida; order Pinales; family Pinaceae; genus Picea; species Picea engelmannii. Next base: position 138,051 of record ML798830.1, read on the forward strand.
ATTATAAAATATACATTGTGAAAAAAAAGGTACATCCCCCCAAAAACTATTTGTGACTCTATTCATCTTATTCTATTTTTTTTTTTTGTATATGTACATAGTAGTTTCATTTTTCTTAACATTTGAACTTATGTTCATATCCCTTTTTCTTTGTACTTTTGTTGATAGAAACAGACAGGAAAACTAGACGACTCAAAGAACTCCTACCCAAAGATGTAGACCAATACATGCAAAGGTGCATTCTTTTTCTGCCCATGTTCCATAGTAAACAATTTTTTGTTTACTTTCTGTGTTTGTCAAACTTGTTTGCAACTATGTTTTTTTTTTTGCACCTAGAGGCCATTACCCTGCACGTCCGCCATCCAACAAAAATGCAATGTTGAACCAGCCAACCTGCAAGTCCACTTGTCAATTTGTATATCTCCCAAGTATGACTGCTATTTGCAGGACACAGAACATTAGAGGCATAATGTACAACCCACAAGTGCATGATCCAAATAAAAGGCTAGGTATGGAATAAGGGATCTGTGCATATTTGGTATGTAGTGCTCGTTTCTGGGAGTGCACCAGCCCTGGAGTATGTCAATTTGTATATTGTGGAAATCGGTAGAAGTAGAATGTGCAGCCGGCCAACTCGCAAATTCGCTTGTCAATTGACAAATGTTGAGCCGACGAGCCTGCAAATCCACTTGTCAATTTATTATCATAAGCTATTTGTAAGGCACCGAACAATAGAGGCCCGTTTTTAACCCCGGCAGCTCGAGAACCCGCGATCCAGAAACTGTACATGGTCTATAAAATCTTAGCCACCCCACAAGTCCACTTGTCAATTTGTATATCGCAGAACTATATGTGCTATTTGTAGAACACAGAACAATAGAGGCCTTTTTTTTGACCCCTCCCGCCTGAGAACCCGCAATTATGGAATGTGATATGGGTACATGGTGTATAAAATATCATGTCGATACTTTATAAAGGTACATATTTAGTTTTTCCTCGTTTCTACACACACTGTTCTGGTAACCAGAGTTGGTGTTGCACATGAATTATGAAATATGCACTAGGAGTCGGACGGAGCCAACTCTGCGATCCAAATAAGTGGCTAAATATGGAATAAGGGATTTGTGAATATTTGTTATGTATTTCTCGTTTCTGGGAGCCTGTTAGCCCTGGAGTAGAATGTTGAGCCGAGCAACCCACAAATCCGCTTGTCAGTTTATTATCATAAGCTATTTGTAAGGCACCGAGAAATAGAGCCCCGTTTTTGACCCCGCCAACCCGAGAACCCACGATCTAGAAACTGTGGATGGTCTATAAAATGTCAGCCACCCTGCAAGTTCGCTTGTCTATTTGTATATCGCGGAACTGTGTGTGCTATTTGTAGAACACCGAACAATAGAGGAATTTTTTTGAGCCCACCCGCCTGAGAACTTGCGATCCCGAAAGTGGCAAAGTATGGAATGCCATATTCGTACATGCTCTATAAAATCTCATGTCCATACTTTATGAAGGTACATTTTTAGTTTTGCCTCATTTCTACATATACTGATCTAGTAACCACAGAGTTGGTGTTGCACATGAATTATGAAATATGCACTGGGAATCGGGCCGAGCCCTTTGGTTTGCTTAGTTGAACAATTCTGACTCATGCAGTTTCAACATTGAACACTCATCAGTTTCACCATGCACTTTCAGACTTGCCCATTCCTTCCTTGCTTACTCTTCCCTGTGTCCGTCACCTTCACATGTGTGCATAATAAGAAATAGTGTTTATATATATATATATATATATATATATATGTCTTCTTTCTAAATCTTTAATGCTAACAAGTCATCGTGCATGCAACGTCTAAGCTATTATTGATGCACACAAGGCTTGAGAATTTCTACCATCAATGCAATTTTTGCGAAGGCTTTTCTTGTCCCTTCCCAGTCTTAATTTCAAATGCCATGGAATTTCATTCGCATGTTGCTAGCTTGCTTCCTTCATGAAACCTCCAATCTCTTCCCAGTCTTAATTTCAAATACCATGGAATGTCATTCGCACGCCGCCAGCTTGGTTCATTCATGAAACCTCCAATCCTTAAATATTCTTCACCATAACCGCCACCTTCGCACTTCTAAGTATGCAATAATTAAGATTTACTTCTAACAAGTCATCATACAACATGCATAGATATTGTCATTAATGAAGAGATTTTCCATTCGCACGCATTGAAGCAATGTTTCCGGGGGGTTATATTTTCCCCTCCATTTCTTCATTTCAAGCAGCGTCTGGAGAAAACCAACATTTCCATAAAGTATTGGCAGTAGCTCTACAACAGTTTTGTAGAGATACAGTGAACATCTTCCTCACAAGCTTCCCGTGCAGAAGAAAGGAAAAAGAATTGTAGGGGAGGCGGAGTAGCCCAAAATTTACAGTGAAAACATGGATCTTGATGCTGATCTAGAAAGCATATTCTGCAACCTTGATCAGCTCGGAGATGCGATTCAACATTCTTTCTCAATGGACATGGTTGATACCCTAATTTTTCACGAAGATGAATCCTTCATATTCCAGAGTGTTGTTTTTGAATCCGAATCAAAAAAATTAATCATTGAAAAAAGAGATGTAAAAAATAAGAAAAGAAAACATCATTCAGAACTTGACCTTGCCAATATGCAGGCATCCAAAATCTCTCAACTTCACATGGCAACCGAAGATGCTCTTCATGATTCTGTTGGAGTCATTGAAGCCGAAAATGCCAGACTAAAGAATCAGATTAAGGAATTAGAGGATACTTTGTTTCCTATGCCATTGCTTGGCAGTTCTTTGCAAATAGCCATGCCTGCGACTACATGCACCCTTGCAACAAATCTAAAAGGGTCCTCTAGCTTCCTCGCATCCTATAGAAGATATGTGGAGAAAAATATCAACAAAATAATGGAACTAATTACTAAGGCATGGGAAACATCACAGAATATGGATTCCCTGGGGAGCAGGGCACATAACTTGCTCCTACTTCTACAGACGGATTTAAAAAATGAAGACACGGTCATCCCTTTTGCCTTTCATGTCAAGAACATGCCAAAGATGAGAAGAAGACAAAATGATCTCTCGTCCAATAAACGACTCACTCAATTAGAAGCATGCTGGAAAGAGAAAGTGAAGAACCTGTATTTCATCGTCTAATCATGTGAGCAAGAAATATCAAAGAAAGAAACATTATTCACAAAGCTCACCAAAATAGACTTAGCAGGAAAGACAAACGACTTCCAGGACCCCAGCTTAATCCTCAACTCGTCGGCGTTAACCAAGCAAGCTTTCGATAAACAAGTTGATAATTTGAAGGCCTTGTCTTTAGAATTTTTTTACAGGATTCTTGAATATCATGAAGAAGAGGTGGACAACTGGCTAGTCCAGTATTCGGTACAGAATGGAGACATTGATGAAGCTCCGTGTAAACTTTCAATTGATCTAAGAGAATTAGAAAATGAATTTTTTAGCATTAAAATCCACAATGACATCAACGTCGCCCCCTTGAGAAGCCATATTGAAGAGGGTCACCGACGAAATCCAACAGGGAAATGCATAAATACTCTGTTTATCAATCCAGTTATTCAAGCAAGCCACCCACAAAAACCAACAAGGAAAGGCATGACCAAGAAAACACCAAAATTACTTATACGTGCCATCCCTGTAAGTGTATAGTGATAGTTCTTTCTTTATCAATCCAGTTATTCCAACTTTTCTGAGTAGAAATCTATAGCCAAAAAATGATTTTCCCATTTCTACTTTTCAGGTATTACATTGTATTGTGTCCAACTTCTTTCCACAGTCCTATTTCTTGTACATATTTCTGTTATGGTCCGCGGAAGCCCCAATCCCAGTCTATATGACAAACGCATTTACATTTCCAGGGATATGTAACAAACTAGTATTTTTTTCATATATTCCAAATAAAACTATTCTTTTGTCTCCTTATATATTTATGTGTTCCTAGATTTTTATTTTCAACTATACTGAATGTGAAGTCATTCTGTTTATTTAATCTCAATTCTCTTTTTTTCCTATGCATATTTTCTCTGGCCTAGTTATTTTCAAAATAAAGTATGAAATAAATCACCGACTCAAAGTTGAGATATCATATTTCATATATATATATATGAAATATATATATGTGGAACCGGAGGGATAATTTCTACCAGAACCCCAATGCATATTGGACCGAAAGGAAACTCCACTCTGGAACCAAACCATTGCATAGGTAAAGGTGCAGTGGATACATTTTGGCCCAGATGAGGCTACATGGGAAATGGAGGATGCCATGAGATAGGCATATCCGATTTTGTTTACTTCTGTACATGCAATTCATGTTAAAAGATAAGAACATCGAGGATGATGTTCCTTTAAGGGGGAGGGAATTGTAACACCATGTTTCCCCCAGTTTGTAAAAATAACTGGACTGGCCCAGAACTGTGGCAAACTCAGAAATGTGAATATGTGATGTGAATGGACCTTGTGGAAAAGGTCGATGAATGTGAATAACATTATGAATTTATATTGCAGGACTGCTGAGAGGGGATGTGCTGAAAAAGAGACCACGATGGCTGCAGAAAGGCAGTGGAAGGCACCTATAAAGGTGGCGTTAACTTCCACTGAGAATCAATACCCTATTTGGACTCCACTGGCTCGGAGAACCAAAAGCGGCTCGCTGAATCCGAATTAAATGTCTCGCAGGCTGGTAGGCAGATGGCTCCTCAGGAGTTAATGAGGGATGGGGAGGTGAACCGCCCATCTGTAGAGCCGTCAGGCCTGACCGGTGCGAGGGAAATCACTCCACACACAACCTCGCAAGAGGATAAGGCATGGGGGAGAAGTGATTGGGGGGACAACGCGAGGGGAAAAAGAGAACTCTGGCGATATGCAAAGAGGAAGGAGAGTAACCTTCGCTCCTGGTCACTAGCAAATAGAGACGCAGTCTCACAGCATCATGGTCTCAGCTCGGGGGTGGCTAGTGGTAAATCTGCTGGGAGTCGCTGAGCCTACGGTTGGGTGGAAACGAGCACCCCTCTCAGCAGTTGCATAACCCCTGGTGTTACTTTCTGATAAGTGTTTTTCCTTTGACATATTGAAATATATGTATGCTGACATTTATGATCATAAGCTGTGAAATTGTGAATGACTTCATTATAAGAATGTATGTTTGGTGTCTTGATCAGTAATGGTAGTTGTATGTTTATATGGAAAGACTATGTGTGGCTTATGCTCTCTTAAATTGTTATTTATATGCAAACTGATCTAATTCAGACTTCACTCCTGGTTCTTGGGAGAGAGATACCCTTATTTTCCTTAGATAGTAGCCTGGGTAAACCTCCCCATAGAGATACCCTCCTTGAAAACATCATCAAGAACCTGGAAGGAGGACATGAGGGCGCAAGGCCCTAAGAAATCCCTGATAAGTATCGAATCGACGGACGAGATCCCATCGGGATATCTATGGTCACTCACAACCATCATATAAGAAGAAGAAGATGGAAATATAAGTACCTTAACCTTGATAGGTGTTGATCAACGGACGAGATCCCTCCGGGAAATCTGTGGTCACTCATGACCATTAGATTTGGTAGGAGAAAGTAGGATGTTAAATGCCTTACCACCTTGTCTTTTTGTACCTTCGTGGATAGTGACGAAATCAAGAATCGGGAACTCGGGAGTTCTGATGACGAGAGATCGGGATGTTCCATGGTGGAAACCCCGGAGCAGTCGTAGACCGACCGATTTTGGGAGGCTACGTGTTGAGATATTACCCATTTCGGGAAATCGAGAATCGGGAACTCGGGAGTTCTGGTGATGAGAGATCGGGATGTTCCATGGTGGAAACCCTGAAGTAGTCATAGACCGACCGATTTTGGGAGGCTACATGTCGAGAGATTACCCATTTTTGGAAATCGAGAATCGGGGATTCAGGAGTTCCGTTGACAAGAGGTCAGGATCTCGCCTTGATAAATCCCAACTTATAAATATCTATGTGTTAGCATGTGGTTAAGTCCCGATGAACGAACGAGATTCCTTCGGAGGATCTCAGGGTCTATAATGACCGTCAGATGTGGGGAAGAGATGTCAACTTTAAGCTAGGGCACGAATGCGCCTTAGGGTAAGTGGCGAGCATATCTGAACGGCCAAAGTCCACCTGCCCAGATCTACGGCTGAGGCTTCATTCCAAAGCCCCCTTGTTGTTCTGCCTTTAGCGGTGAGGGGGGGTCCAAAATCAAACGTGTAACTCAGGAATGGTCAGGATCAATTCGCCTTGATCAACGACATTCAAGCAAATTCCGGACCCCCCTTGCCATTCTACCTTTAATGGGGGGGGTCCGGAATGGTGTGGCATGTGAAGTGGGACATGTCTCCTGTCACACCGCCCATCGTGTCGTGTTTCCCCTCTCGCCACCTGTACTTCGCTCACCCGCGTGACAGGGCCGTTCCTAATGGCCATTTTCCAACCCTATAGGGACTCGTCCCTATTGGCCAGTTACCAGCCCTGCCGGGTTTCGACGGTTGCAGATTCGAACGATTCGAGATCCCTGTAGCGCTGAGGCATGAAATAAAAAGAGGCACCATGAATTGTTTGACTTGTGATCATGACCCATGATCACATGGGAGCAGAGAGAGAGAAAGAGTTATATTGCACTAGGCATCCGTAGAGGATTTGGAGGCTCCGATTCTGCAGAAATCAACAAAAATTTGATTATGATGGTGGATATGTGACAGGGTGCTACTTGTAGTGCACAAAACAACACAAGCCCAATTTTCAGCCTGGCAGCCCAATAGCCCGCATGCTCTATATATCTACTAATTCAAATTACATATTTGGTATCTATAATTTATGGTGTCCATGAACCTATAATTTAATGATTTTCAATTTCCTGTGTTCAGGAGCCATTCTTTTAAAGAAAACTAGTTCGGGAATGCTAGTTTTTTTGTAGCATACTTACGCTGTTAAATTTCAAATAGTCCACAACTCCAATTGTCAATTTGTATGTCATGGAACTCTGGGTGCTATTTGTAGGGCACGAAACAACAGAGCTCGATTTTCAGCGTGCCAGCCTGAGAACCCGCGATCCAAAAAACTGCCAAGTATGGAATCTCTTTCCCATAGTTTATAAAAGTACATATTTCGTATCTATAAAAGTAAATATCTACTTTATAAAATCACAAATTTCATATGTATAATTTATGATGTCTAGGAACCTATAACTTGATAAATTTCAATTTCTTTTGTATCCACCAACCCTTGTTTTAAAGAAAACTAATTCGCAAATTAGTATGTCAAGTAGCATTCACGAAGCTATGTCAATTTTTCACCAAACACTTCTCCACGAACCTATGTAACAGACGTTACTACTATTTTTTGTGTTTTTTGTCCACGAGTGTATGTAAAACATATGTAAAGAATACTATTTTGGGAATGCTAAATTTTTTGGACACGATGCCCTTAAAATTCTAATAGTCCGCAAATCTGATTGTGAGTTTGTATATCGCGGAACTATCGATGCTTTTTGTAGGGCACATAAACACAAAAGCCCAATTTTGAGCCCGACATCCCGAGAACCCGCCATCCAAAAACTAGATAAGTATTGAATGATGGCTCCGTTTTGTAAAATTACATATTTTGTGTATAAATTATGCTGTCCAGGAACCTTTCATTTCATAAATTTAAAATTCTATTGTGTCCATGATCCCTTATTTTAAAGAAAACTAAGCCAGGAATGCTAATTTTTTTTGTGGTTTTTGTCAACAAACCTATGTAATAGACATTACCACTATTGTTTCCAGTTTTTTCCCACGTACCCATGTACTTCAACTTCCTGCCTACGTGTCTGTACTATGTCGCTTGTTTTCCCTTTCCCACGGATGGGGTGCTAGTAGAGCACACGCGTCGAGTGAACCAGCCAAGAGCGATCCTCCATGGCGCCGTCCACGTGATGACTGCGTGCCACTCCCTCCTACCTGCCTCATGACTTTAACTTCAACTCACTCGAGGCAAGGCACCATTACTCTCAGTGCTCCCTACTCTGCCTTTCCATCCTTTCGACGGACCTCGCTGGGCCTTTACTCTACACGTGAGGTCATTTATGGAACCTCACCAGCTCCCCAGCCTATTTCAATTTCTCTAGCGGCTCCATATGGCTCATTCTTTCTTGGTTTTTCTTCTCAGAGCTTGACCACTTGCCAAGCCTTTCTCTGCTCTGCTTTTTGTTGATTAAGGTTGGTTGTCATTGATGTCAACCCTTGAAGAAAGCCTTGTAGCACAAAGGTTTGGGTAATGGACCCAATATTTTTTTATGTAAATATGACTCATTATTGTTTTTTCATGGTTGATAAGAAGTAAATATGGA
>ML798830.1:150910-182600 GCA_009831015.1 Picea engelmannii
AGGCAGAAAATGTTCTACTAGTAGAAGATATGAAACATAATCTTTTAAGTGTGATTCAAATGTGTGACCAAGGTCATAAAGTTACTTTCAATTCACAAAAGTGTGAGATAAGAAAATAAGGTTTAGGGAAATTGGTCGCTACAGCTGCAAGAACTTCGAGCAACATATATGTGTTAAGCGAAATTGGAAATAAAAAGTGTTGTCTAGGAAAGGAAGATGAAAGTTGGCTATGGCATAGAAGAATGGGTCACATGCATTTTGATAACCTTGTCAAAGTCAGCAAAAGAGAAGCAGTCAGATAAATGCCCCAGATCACGAAACCAACCAACACTTTATGCAAGCATTGCCAACAAGGAAAGCAAACAAAGACCAGGTTCAAATCAAAGGAATATTCAACAACAAAACCACTGGAAATTTTGCATACTAATCTAGTTGGACCAACTAAAACAAAAGGCTTAAAAGGTGAGAGATACTTTATGTTATTATTTGATGATTATACAAGAATGAATGTAGTTTTCTTTCTCAAGAACAAGTCAGAAGATTTTGAAAATTTCAAAATCTACAAAGAAATGGTTGAAAATGAGATGGATTCAAGAATCAAATGCTTAAGATCGGATAATAGAGGAGAACTCACCTCAAAGGTATTTATGGACTACTGCAGCAATCATGGAATAAAAAGATAATTCTCTGTCCCTAGGACACCTCAACAAAATGAAGTTGTTGAAAGAAAGAACAGGATAGTACAAGAAATGGCTCAAACAATGATAATGGATTCAAAGTTGACAGATATTTTTTGGACATAGGTAGTGCATACAATAGTTCACATTCAAAACAGAGTAATGTTTAGAAACACCACTGATAAAACTCCCTACGAGCTATGGAAAGAAAGACCAACAAATGTGAAGCACTTCAGAGTTTTTGGAAGCAAATGCTACATCAAAAGAGAAGATGGAAGAATGGGAAAGTTTGACTTTCATGTGGACAAAGGAATACTTTTTGGTTACTCAAGTACAAGGAAAGCATACAAGTGTTACAATCTAAGATTAAACAAAGTTGTGGAAAGCATCAACGTAACAATTGATGAAACATGAAGACCAGAATCAAAGGAAGAAGAAAACAAATTAATGGAACAACTTTTCGAAGAAGAAGATGAAAAAGAAGTAGAAGATGAAGATGAAGATGAAGAGAATCCGACAGAAGCAGAAGAGCAAGTTCAACAAGTATCTCCAAAGACACCTAGAAAACGAGTATAGAAGAATCATCCTTCAGATCAGATTATTGGAAACAAAGATGCAGGAGTTGAGACTAGAAGAAAAATCCATTCACCAGAACAAACACACCTAGCACTCTTATCTACAATTGAACCAAATTGTTTTGAGGAAGCCAACAAGGATGAATTTTGGAATAAGGCCATGGATGAAGAATTGGATCAAATAGAGAAAAATGACACTTGGAAATTGGTTTCAAGACCAAAGAATAAGAATGTGATCAACACAAAATGGGTTTTCGGGAATAAATTGAATGAAGATGGACAGGTTACAAGGAACAAAGCTAGATTGGTATGTAAAGGATATGCACAGATTGAAGGAATCAACTTTGAAGAGACATTTGTCGTATTTGCCATAATGGAAGCAATCCATTTGCTTTTAGCTCATGTATGCTCCAAAAATGTTAAAGTATATAAGATGGATGTAAAATCAACTTTTCTAAATGGGAAACTTGAAGAAGAAGTCTACATTGAACAACCAAAAGGATTTCAGTTGTCAGAGAACACAGATTATGTGTGTAAATTAAAGAAGGCCTTATATGGTCTAAAACAGGCTCCTAGAGCATGGTACTCTAGACTGGATAAGTATCTACAGTAGGCAGGATTCAGAAAAGGAAGTGCATACAACAACCTCTACATCAAGGTAAGTCAAGGTAATATTTTATTAATTGAAGTTTATGTTGATGATATTATTTTTGGTAGTGATGATGACAGGTTAAGCCAGAAATTTTCAAATGACATGCAGAATGAATTTGAAATGTTGTTACTTGGAGAACTATCCTTCTTTCTGGGACTTCAGATACGTCAAAGAAACCAAGGAATTTTTATTTCTCAAACCAAGTATATAAGACAAATGCTAAAGAGGTTAGGAATGGAATATTGCAAACTAGTTATCACTCCCATACAAACCAATTGTAAGTTGAGCAAAGATGATGATTCAAAGTCTACATATCAAAGGCAATATAGGTCAATGATTGGAAGCCTACTATATGTGGCAACATCTAGATCATATGTAATGCAAGCAGTTGGATAGGTGACATGATTTCAAGCAGCACCAAAGGAATCACATGTATTAGCAGTAAAGAGGATCTTCAAATATCTCAAAGGAACATAAGAGTTTGGATTATGGTATCCAAAAGGAAAATATCTATCACTTATTACCTACACAGATGCAGATTGGGCAGGTTGTATTGATGATCTATGAAGCACCAGTGGAGCAACGTTCTACTTAGGAGAGTGTTTGGTATCATGGATGAGCAAGAAACAATCATCAATATCTCTATCTATAGCCGAGGTAGAGTATATTGCAACAACAACATGTTGTACATAGGTTCTTTGGATGAGACAAACTTTGACAGATATACAGGTTGAGTATGATCAACCCATTCCAATATATTGTGATAATACAAGCGCCATCAGTATATCAAAAAACTCGGTGATTCACTCCAAGACGAAGCACATTCCAATCAAGTATCACTTTCTACGGGAACAAGTTGCAGAAAAGAACACCAGAGTTGAGTATGTGGGCATAAAATAACAAGTGGCAGACATCTTTACAAAACCACTTCCACAGGAAGCCTTTGAATATCTTCTCCAAATACTTGGAGTTATTTCTACTCCAAAATGAATTCTTTTTGAATGCTTATCTTATATATCTTAGATGTACACGAGGAAGCACCATAAGAGGACAATTCAGTCAGAGGGAGTAGCCCCAGATGGAAAGATACCTTTGCCATTGATGACAAAGGGGGAGAGATTTATCAGATGCAGAGGACAGAGGCATGGTTCTAGGGGGGATCATGAGTGATATGATTTTAGTATTGCATCAGAGTGTTGCCATCAATGCCAAAGGGGGAGATTGTTGATTAAGGTTGGTTGTCATTGATGTCAACCCTTGAAGAAAGTCCCATAGCACAAAGGTTTGGGTAATGGACCCAATATTTTTTGATGTAAATATGACTCATTATTGTTTTTTCATGGTTGATAAGAAGTAAATATGGATGAACTCCAAAGTGGTCCCCTTATGGTGAAATCCCTCATGGGAATATGCTTTGCATAGTAAGAGAACCCATGCTTAATTGTGGAATAATGAGATGAAGGACAATGAATTTGTTAGGGAAACTATCTTAGATGGATAGTGGTTGTCATGCCATTTCCGGTGGTATGTGGAACGTCACATAACTCCTCATGGTTAGAGATTTATGGCCATGAGAAGTTGGAGACCCCAGGTTTGGGTAATGGACCCAAGTTTGTTTGATGGGTAATGGTATGAGTTATGATATATTTTCAGATGATACTATTCTATAGGTATAGTACATTTCATGCCATTTCTGGTGGTATGTGGAATGTCACATAACACCTCACGGTTTGAGAGTTATGGCCTTATGAAGTTGGAGGACCCTCATATGTTATCTAGAAACCCCAAAATGTCAAAGTAGTCAAAGTGGTTTAAGAGATTTTAAAAGGTAAATAATAAAGTGAAGTGATGAGTGTATTATAATTCAAAGTGAATACAAAATAAATTATTTCAATAATAAATTTAATGGAGAAATTGGAAGTGGGTTAACCCTAAAATAAATAAGAGGCAAGGCTCTCTCATTTTAATCACACTTGAGAATATTGAATACTTATAGGTGTCTGAGGTAGCCAAAGGATATCTAAATCGAAATTCTGAGGAAAGTGAAGAAAATAAGGCCGAAATGCAAGGAAGGATAAATTCTTTTGATGGTGCTTTCTAAGGTATGTTATTTACAGGTCATCTCACCATTGTCGCTATAACATTTTTTTCTATAATGATTTAGATATTGAAATTGCTATGCCATTGAGAAAACATATCCAAGTATCTGTGGTAAAACATTTATCTTGTGGGTCATTGTGTTTCGGGAGTTACACTCCGTGGAAAATAGGGTTTGTGTCTAATCCTAAAACTAGTCAAAAAAAGGTGTTTCGGGTAAAAACGCCATAACTTCTTCATAATGGATCCAAATTCAGGGAGACCAAATGTGTTGTTTAGGATACAATTTGTAGTATGTTGTGTAATAGTTTCAGATCATTTCATCAAATATTCCATGCGGGGCATGCTCTACAAGGTCGCTCTCTAGAATAATCCATAATTCAGCAAGGTACGCCATTTTTTCTATAACACATTTTATGAGAGGTTCCAAGTAGTGACACTTGGAGGAATTGCATAAAACACACTGAAGAAAATTTTGTATCAGTTTCAGATCTTTATAAATCACAGGTACAAAGTTATGATTACTTCAAGTTAGGGTTGTTGACTAATCCAAAACTAGGCTGGTGAGACTAAAGAAAAGTTTGATGAAAATGCTAGTCTCTTGTTGTTAAAGTTGAGGAAGGTTTGCAGGAATGTGATCATATACACCAGGTCTATTACAGAGATACAAATCATATTTGAATGATGAAATTGATGATGGATTTTGGTTGAGGTACATGTTGAGTACATGGTTGAGACAAGTAGTTGATGAGTTGGCACATACATGAGGTGTATAGTTGATGATGTTGGTACATATTGATGAGTCATAGTTGATGAGAAGTTGACACATGATTGGTAAATACTTGGTACATGGTTGGATGCACTTTTTTATGGTACAGGTTGATTACAGGTTGTTTGGTATAGGTTGGTGCATGGTTGATGCACTTGTTTATGGTATAGGTTGATTACAGGTTGAGGTACAAGTTGATGCATGGTTCAAATTTATTGGTATAGGTTTACAATGGTATATCTCACTGTGATAGTGTGACAGTGGTTCCATCATTCTACTTCTACTTCAGGGTGGTTGGACGGGGCAAGGACAGGTGGTTGTAGCCACCTTTTGGTGGTAGCTAGAGAACATAGGGGGTTGTAGCCTCCTTCTGGTTGTAGCCAGAGAATTGGGGAGTTGGAGCTTCCCTCGGGTTGTAGCCTAAGAAACTAGGGGGTTGGATCCTCCCTCTAGTTGTAGCTGGAAAACAATGGAAATTGGTGCTTCTAATGAATGTAATTCTTCAAGACATATAAGAAAAAGCATTTCGTGGTTTTCTCCCGATTTGGGTTTCCACGTAAAACACTGATGTACTATGTATGTGTGTGATTGTTTATTTCTTACTGCTTATTATTGGATAATAATTCTACATTGATATAACATTTGAAGAAAAAGGATTATAATTATGCTATTACTGATTCACCCCCGCTCTCAGTAATCCAACACTTTTGTCCTGTCCTACTCTGTTGCTGGCACATTTTCGCTCTCGCACTGTCCCAGAGATGCCCTAACTACGGGGATGTCGAAATGCGGGTCATCCTGCCAGCCAAACTGATCCCTCCTGGTCCTCCATTGTAATATACCAGATATAAAAAGTATGCAGAACATAAATAAAATGCTAGAAATTGCAGAATAACAGTAATATAACTAGCATAATGTCCACAATAACACATAAATGATATAAGAACAACAACATAAATAACACTTTGATTCAGAAAGCAATGTTCAAGGGCCTCTTCGAGGGGGAAACCTCTAGTCAAGCAATGCTCTATTACAATAATCTCCAAGCTAGGGTTCTCATACCCTCGACCCTGATTTATACTAAATATGTCTATCAAAAGAAGCATCTAGAGGAAGATCCTTCTAGAAGTGGAAGCTTATATTAGGTCTTCTTACATCCTCCTTATTCTATTTTATTGAAAGGCCTTATTAATATTGACCTTTATTACATCCGAATATATTGCTCTACCTATGTGTGGGTTAGGTCCCTAACATGTCCACCCCCTTAAAAACAACCTTGTACTCAAGGCTTGAGATGTGGAAACTGATGCAGAATGGTAGTTGGTTCCCAAGTGGCATCTGCTGGAGTTGTATCTTTCCACTGGACTAGCACTTCCTTGATGGTTATTTGATGCAGGCGACGCTCACGCTAGTCCAAAATTGCTTCTGGCTGTATCCAAATGGATCCTTCTTCAGCTAACTCGGAAAGGTTGGTTTGAATTTGGCACCTAGTTCCAATCACCTTATTTAAGCATGAAACATGAAAAATAGGATGTAGCTTCGAATGAATGGGCAGAGCTAACTGATAGGTGACTTGTCCCACACACTTGAGAACTATATAAGGACCATAAAATTTGGGCGCTAGCTTCTGATAATGCTCGGCCTTGAGGGAAGTTTGCTTGTATGGTTGCAGTCGCAGAAAAGCTTGATCCCCTTCTACAAATTGACGTTCAGAGTGACCTTGATCTGCTTGTTGCTTCATGCGATTCTATGCCATGACCAAGTTCTCTTTGAAGGTACAGAGAATATCCTCTCGAACTGTAAGTGTTTGGTCAACCACCTGGACCTTCGAAGTACCGGGTAAGTATGAGAGAACTGAAGGTGGCTTCTGTCCATATACCGCTTCAAAATGAGTCATGCGTGTAGCTGTATGGTAGGAAGTGTTGTACCACCATTCAGCTAGAGGTAACCATTGAGCCCACTGATTTTTCTTTTCAGAGGAAAAACACCTGAGATATGTTTCCAAACACTTGTTGACAACTTCCGTTTGACCATCAGTCTGGGGATGATAAGCTGTGCTGAGATGCAATTGGGTGCCCTGTAGCTTGAACAGTTCTTGCCAAAAATTTCTTGTGAAAGTTGGGTCATGATCAGAAACAATAGAGTGCGGCATGCCATGAAGCTTGAAGACTTGGTCCATGAAAATTTGAGCCACCGTGGATGCAGTAAATGGGTGTTGAAGAGTCCAGAAATGAGAATACTTGGTAAGGAGATCCACAACCACCATTATGACTGATTTATTTCCCAATTTGGGTAAGTCGGTAATAAAGTCCATAAAGATATCCTTCCAAATAGCAGGTGGAATCGAAAGCGGTTGCAGTGTGCTTGGAGATTTGATTGTTTCTCTCTTGTTGCGTTGACACACATCACATTCAACGACAAAATTACGGATGTCCTATTTCATAGCATCCCAGAAAAAAGAACGTTTGACCCTGTCATAGGTTTTGGTGAACCCGGAGTGCCCCACTGTGGGTGTAGCATGAAGCTCAGAAAGTATTGTGGATTTAAGCTTTGATTGTTTACTTAAATACAAACAACCTTTGTATCGAAGCTCATCCTGGAGCCAAGAGTACCCTAGGGGAGCTGGAGCATTGGACTACAATTGCTGGATTAGATGCGAACTTTTTGGATCTTGTAGCCATTCCTGGCAAACAACTTGGAACCAATCTGGTACAATGAAGGGAAGAGAAAAAATGGATCCTTCTTCTTAATATTTTTGGGAAAGTGCATCCTCCACCACATTGTCTTTGCCTTTCTTGTAAATGATCTCATAATCATATCCAAAAATCTTAGTCACCCATTTTTGTTTCTCTGTGGAGGAAACGCGTTGTTCGAGAAAATACTTGAGGCTTTGATGGTTTGTCTTAATTTGGAAACGCTGCCCCAAGAGATAAGGGTGCCATAGATCAACGACATGCAGAATAACCAACATTTCCTTTTCATAGATGGGTTTGCCCAGATTCCTTTCAGATAGTTGCTTGCTGGTGAAGGCCAAAGGTCGACCCTCTTGCATAAGGACAACACCAATTCCTTTCCCTGAGGCATCACATTCCAACACAAAGGTCTTTGTGAAATCAGGAAGGGCCAGAACCGGAGTGGTGCACATGGCCATATTCAAGGTTTGAAAAGCTTGAGCAGCGACTGGAGTCCAAGTGAAAGAGTTATTTTTTAGGAGAGCAGTGAGAGGTGATGCAATCTTTCCATAATTCTTAACAAACTTGCGATAATACCCCTTTAAACCT
This sequence comes from Picea engelmannii, assembly GCA_009831015.1. Taxonomy (NCBI): domain Eukaryota; kingdom Viridiplantae; phylum Streptophyta; class Pinopsida; order Pinales; family Pinaceae; genus Picea; species Picea engelmannii. Next base: position 158,962 of record ML798830.1, read on the forward strand.
AGAAATCCACGCAAGATTTTGAGAGTCTTTGGGTGCGGCCAATCTTGCATAGATTCAATATTTTTCGAATCCACCCTGACGCCATCCTTGCCAACCAGATGACCCAAGTATTCTACTTCTGAGGCACCAAAAGCACATTTAGACTGTTTCAGGAAACGTTGGTCCTGAGAGAGTAGATGGAGAACTCGATCCACATGAGTAAAATGGTATGTCCAGGTTTTTCTATAGATGACGATATCATCAAAGAAAACTAAGACAAAATGATGAAGAAATGGACGAAAGACATGATTCATGAGGCTTTGGAAGGTGGAGGGGGCATTACACAAGCCAAAGGGCATGACCAAAAACTCATAGTGGCCCTCATGAGTTTGAAAGGCCTTCTTGGGAATGTTTGCCTCTTTCATATGTATCTGGTGATAACTCAAGAGAAGATCAAGTTTAGTAAAGAATTGGGCACCACTCAATTCATCCAGGATGTCATCAATGAAAGGAATGGGAAATTTGTCTTTAATGGTCAGTTTGTTGAGGGCACAGAAGTCAGGACACATTCTCCAAGAACCTTATTTCTTCAGGACCATGACTACAGGAGAAGAGTAAGGGCTCGTACTAGGGCGGATAATGCCTACATTAAGGAGTTCCTGGACCATTTTCTCAATTTCATTTTTTTGTGAAAAGGGGTGGCGATATGGACAACTATTGAGAGGAAGGCTTCTGGGTACAAGGGGAATGGAATGATCATGAACACCATGGGAAGGAAGGATTCCTTGGGGAGTGGAAAATACCATTTGATGTTTAGAAAGGAGGGCTTGGAGGTCTTGCGACACTGGGGGTGTCTCTGTTGCTTGTATGGTATGGAGTTGGGAAATGACACCAGAATGACCTTTTTTGAGCAGCTTTTCCATGCGATGGGAACTAATGATCTCAGGTGAACCAACAATGATGCCTTGGAATTTATATTGGTGGCCTTCCTGGTCAAATTTCATGGTTAATTCCTTAAAATCCATGAAAATGGGACCCAAAGTTCTTAGCCAGTCTGCACCCAACACAATGTCACAACTTCCCATGTCGATAGCAAACATATGGTATTTTAGGTGGTAGTCACCGATTTGGAGACACACATTTTTACAATGCCCTCCACATTTCATGGAACCACCATTGGCAATCATGATTTGGAAATTTTTGACAACATGGATGTAGCAATGAGTTTCTTGGGCAATGCGGTGATGAATTAAATTATGGGTGCTTCCACTATCAACCAGAATGATGACCTTCTGATGCTTGATGTAACCGATTAACTTAAGGGTTTGGGGAGCGGAGAAGCCAGTGAGAGCATTGAGGGAAATGACCGGTTCTACTTCGAGAGGGTCTGAGGGAGGGGTTATGTCAGTGATTTCAGGTGACTCAGACACAAGGGGAGTTTCAACATCCTCTTTCGAAATATCCTCAGAGATGGCCATAAAATGATTTTGTTCCTTACACCTGTGGCCCGGGAAATATTTGTCATCACAATTATAACAAAGGCCTTTGAGTTGGCATTCAACCATTTCATCCCTTGTCATTTTTTGGATCTTTAGTGGGGCGGAGGGAGTAGTGGGATTTACGGGTTTAGGGCGAGGGATAAAGGAGGGTTTTCAGTTTTGAGAAGATACAACCTGTTATGATTCTTCAGCTCTTTTAGTATCCTCCACCCAACTCGAAGGTTGAGCCATGAGGACATGGGCCCAAATCTCATCCTTGAGGCCACTGATAAAACACTCTCGAAAGAAAGCATCAGTCATGCCCTCTGCTCGAAAAGTCAGGCGCTCAAAGGAAGCTATAAAGTCTTCTACTGTTCCTAATTGTTTCAACTCAAACGGCCCAAATGGTTGGTGTCAGTGTCAAAGCATTCATAAAGCTCAGTCACAAATTGTGTCCAAGTAATATACCCTTGACGGGAAGTTTTTCTCCATTGCCACCATTGCCACCGTTCTTGATCTAGATGGAGAACACCATACCGAAGTTTGGCCAAGTCATCTGTAATGCCGTATAAAGAGAAATAATGTTCCATTTGGGTTACCCAACCAGTGGGGTCCGAGCCATCAAATTTGGTCACATCCACCCATGGAAGGTGTAGGTCACGTTGAAAGTGATGGTGCGGAAATTTATGGGAATGGGAGGAATGTTCACCTTCAGTGTCTGGAGGTGCATCAGAGAAAGGGTCATCTATAGGGATCTTCAGTTTGGTGTAGAGTGATGCAAAGATAGATTCAAGCTAGGTGGTCAGTTCTTGTTTGACTTCCTCCATTGAGGACTGCATGGTTGTATCGATGGAGGCAATGTTGGCACTGAGTTGTTTCACTTCTTTTTAGGTCTCGAGGAGACTAGATTACAAGGTGTTGAAGCGAACTTCCAAGTCTTGGCTATGGGTATGGGCCATGAGGACGGGGGAACTGAAAAGGGGCAGGTGGGGTCAAAAATTTTGCTGAAAAATGGTATGGATGAATGTGATAAGAGCGAAGAGATGAATCCAATGGAACAGGTCTCAAATAATGGTGAAAAAATTTCCAGACTCGTTTTTTTTACACCTACGGAGTTATACTCTTGTCCGAAGAATACTGTAGAGATGAAATCCCCAAATTCTTAACCAGTAAGAAAAGTGTAGTGATTTGGCAACCTGAACACAGTTGTGCAGCAACAAATCTTGTCTATTTTAATTTGTTTATGTTTTTGTCCCCCAAGGGTTAGGTATTCAAGGGTTCTATAAACAAGGGTTTTCCTTGTGCTATAGCTCTCTGATATACGTGCGGGGTCCAACAATAGTACTCAGCCCAATATCTTAGGGAACTAACTAAGGAGGATAGACCGTACCCTTAGCCATACTACCAGACTACCCAGGTACCAGAGAGTATCTTCCCAAGTGCTGTTCTTGGTGGCACTATAACAGTCAGGCGACCGATTGGTTTATCTAAAGAGGGCTTCAGGAAATCTAGGCCGATCCATACATAGGTGCTGTCTAATGCGCTACCACTCGAAGGGGTACCAATAGGTGTTAAACGGGTGGCCAACAGATGTGCGCTTAAGAACCACTTGTATTTCCTATGTGTCTGAATCCCTCAACCACGGGTTTATGCGCGTAACGATAGATCTCTGTGGTTTAAAGAAACCAGAATACGTATCTACCCTGAAATTTTTTTTCCCACAGTTTCTGCCAAGGAAAGTGCTCTGATACCACTTGTAATATACCAGATATAAAAAGTATGCAGAACATAAATAAAATGCTAGAAATGGAAGAATAACAGTAATATAACCAGCATAATCTCCACAATAACATAGAAATGATATAAGAACAACAACATAAATAACACTTTGATTTAGAAAGCAATGTTCACGGGCCTCTTTGAGGGGGAAACCTCCAGTCGATCAACGCTCTATTACAATAATCTTCAAGCTAGGGTTCACATACCCTCGACCCTTATTTATACTAAATATGTCTATCAAAAGAAGCATCTAGATGAAGATCCTTCTAGAAGCAGAAGCTTCTATTAGGTCTTCTTACATCTACCTTATTATATTTTCTTGAAAGGCCTTATTAATATTGACCTTTATTACATCTGAATATATTGCTATACCTATGCGCGGGTTAGGACCCTAACATTCATCCCCCGCTTGCTCCCTCCCTGTTATCCTCCTCCTCTTCAACCACCTTGTCCTCCTCCCTGGTGCAGTCGACTCAAATTCCTGCTTCTCTCCCGCCCCTTGCTATGTCCCTTGCCAAAAAAATGGAGGGGTTGGACTGCTCTGGGGCCTCACTCGACTACAATCCAGGACCTTTACGCATTTCGGCATCTGTTTCACACCCAGGCCCTTTGGTTCTTCCCAACTCTCTGGCCACCTAGTCACTTCAGGACCAGCCTCACGACGCCCAATTTTAGATGGATGGTTCGGAAGTGTAATGACCCTTTTCTTATTAATATGAATAATTTCATAAATAATCCTAAACATTAGCTAAATTATAATTAATTATTATATAACCTTAATTAATTATATGTTATTAATTAATTATTTTGATTATAATTAGTTGAAGTATGATTAACTCCTTAATTAAGGGTTAATGAATGATTAATTATTAAATGAGACATTAAATTATTAAGTATTAAACTAATGGTTAGTGATTAATTGATTATTAATTAAGTAATTGATTAATTATGTATTAAACAAATGGGGGAAAATAAAATATAAGGTTAAATGGGGTTACGTATCCCATGAGGGATAACTTAACCCATACGTAAAAGGGAAACATTTAATAAAGGATAAGACCATTAATAAGACATAAATGAACAGATAAGGCATTAATTAATGGATAAGGTGTTTGGTGGGGAGTAAAGGTGCGAGGGCAGTGAAGGAGGCATAAGGGAGGAGAAGGATTGGGGAGAGAGGGGGATTCATTCATGCATTCGACGGGAGAGGGGATTTTGGAGAGCATTGGGACAGAGTTAGTTAAAAGTGGTGACAGTGGGATTTACAGTGCACCGGGGTTGAGGGGTTTTGGGCTCGGAGGGCTAGGACGTCCATAGATGTCCTAGGGCTAGGCGTACTAGTCGTTAGGGTGGATGGTTTTGGGGTGTCTTTAGGAGCAAGCTACAGAAGAACAGCGGAAGAGCAGATTCAAGCTAAGGAGGCAGCATCAGATTAAGGTTAGTTATGAATCTTTAGAATGAAATTGTTAATAAATTTTATTTATTGTAATATCAGATTTATTATGCAAAAATTGAGTGAATTTCAAAATTTCTGCTCTATTTTAATTCATGGTAGTTTAAATTAAATGACGGTCACTACAGGAAGCCAGTGAAAATTCGCGACGACAACCCCAATCTCAAGCCGGTTCCAACGTTGACCGAGAATGTGAGTGGAAAACATGCCTTGCACTGGTGTAGAGCCTGGTATTCAACTTGCGTAGGGACATGGATGACCTCCAGTTCTGCCTAGGGACCCTGGATGACAAAGCCTCTCAACTCATGTAGTCACTCTCCGCGTTACAGGTTGCTCATCACCTCCCATTAGAGGCAGGCCAAGAAACAACAACCCAACCAGCAACAACCTCCGCACCAGTGTTGGCACTTGAAACTTTGGTCCACGCAGAGGCAGACCGTGAGGAGCAGAGGCTTCCATCATGACCAGAGGATGTCCAGAAGGAAGAGCACGTGCCATCACAGACGGAGGATGCCATGCAACTGGATCGGGCACTAGTCGAGGATGAGCCGCCTCCTCATGGGGACACGACATTTGGCACCTTCTGCATGGCCGTGGCACCGCACTACAACCCATACTGGTAATCTATCTCTTGTTTGATTAAAGGAGGTAATTTTGGTTTGCTGGTTTTCCATGTTAATGTGAATAGTTTTTGTTTTTTTTAAGGATTAAAGTATTATGAATTTTCTTATTTGATTAAAGGATTGTATTGAATAGTTAATAATATATAAAAAGTTTTGGTTAAATGTTTTTAGATAATTTATAAAAGATTATAAATTTATTTTTGTATATGTAATTAGGTATTAAATTCCATCTAAAGTATATATCTTTGTATTTTTTGAATAAAGAGTATGGTTATCTTTGTAGCCATTCAAGTTTGTTGAAAAGGGTAGACTCTATCTATATAAATTTGCTCTTGCTTTTCTTTTTTTCCACTGAAAATTGCTCATTATATTAAGATATATAATTTGTTCACAATATCGAAGACATTACAACCATATTACTCTCTTTGAGTAACAATCTATAGCCAAAACAAAGAAAATACATAGCACATCAATGAGCCCTTAAAAAACTGGCTTGTTAGACTGTCCAAGCAGTAGAAAAAACTTTTTCAAAAAGACGTTTTTGTCATACATACATACCAAAAATCCATAATAAAACAACCTTCATACAAGTCTTCACATAGATAGAGTCCACTAGAAAGTCTGCTAGTACAACTTTAAAAAGAGCCTTGGTCCCTCTTGACCATCTACCCATTGATTGTATTCTATGGCTCCCTGGCGCACAGTGAGGGCCCTTTTTGATAAAAAAATAGCCTCTTGATTCTCTTCTCTGTATACATGTGAAAATGTAAGAGCTGAAAAAAATTTGATGAGTTCCTTTATCCTGTCCTTCCAACAATCTATTGAGATTGCCTGTAGAGATCATTTTTCATTAAGCCAATCAATTACTATTTTTAAATCCCCTATGACATGAAAGTCAGTGATAGAGAGTCTATGAGCCAAGGTTAGAAAGGCCCAAACACCCATAAGTTCTTCTCTTGTGTTTGTTCCTCTGCCACAGTGAAGAGTCCACTTGTAGACTGAATATTCATTGATTTTGATGACTCCACCCACACCACTTTGTTCCTGTAACACCCCAGGTTTCGAACCCCCATTTTAAATAATGTATTGTTACAATGCTGAGAGGCCCGAGTGCCCAAACAATTATTAAAGGGCCAGTATGCCCAAGAAATGTAATGTTTTGATCATTATTAATAATAAACACATCGGTAGCTACCAGACGGACAAGGACTATAGTTATAGGGGCTATGATTCCACAAGAGAGGGGGCTTGAGGGGATAAATGTTTATTCCTATGTTAATTACCTTTATGCCTAAGGGAGGAGATCGGATACGCGAGCTTCTTGGGGAAGGCCAAGAGGTTCTTGATTTCCCCACGAGAGATACTTAAACCCATCCATGGTCTAATTGCGGGGTTGGTCATTGGTCATTGGTCGTTGGCTCGTCCGCTCCGTCACCTCTGTGTTATCCCATTCTTTCCCTCATGCACTTCCATGCACTTACTTACCCATCCATTGATCCATCCTCACCCGTGTCTTGGCATGGTAAAGGGAAAGGAACTGCTGAGAATTAGCCACAGGATAGTTGACTGTAATGGTCGCTGGTGCAATCCAGCCATGACTTGGGGCCTGCATTTCTGATATGCGTTGGCCTATGCCATGTTTTTCTCACAACGACAAGTCTTGAGAGTTCCAACATTGAGATTTTGGACCAGTTGTGCTAGAGGCCCTAGTAAAAGGAGAAGGACTTCCTGAGGCACTGCATGACAGAGAAGGGTGGAGGTCCATTCTCTTGGGCAGTACAGGCTAGGTAGAAGAGAGTTGGGTACTTGTATTATTGTGGGTATTGGGAAACCTGTGAGAGATTGAGAGCTGACTGGTTTGGGAACCCAAGTACACTCTGGAACCATCCTTGTGGATTCATAGCCCTAGCTCAAGGGTTACACTGCTATTGAGATTTGGAGCAGTGGTATCTATGGTTGGGTGGAACATCCTTGGTCTACAGCGAGTTGGTGTCGCATTTTTATAAAGATAAGTTCTTTCTGTTGTGATATTATTATCTGTGTATGAATGTATTCCACTATGTATTTTAATTATCGTTTAACTAAATATTAGATTATCCATGCTTGTTGGATGTTGATGTGCATGTCGTTAAATCTTGTATCTTATGCGTGCTTATTGATTAAAGAAGGTATCAGTAAGAGTACGAAGTCCAAGGGTGGGATTGAAGGTAGAATGCCCCGACCTGTGGGTGGTTGGAGATGTTACAGTTTGGTATCAGAGATTCTGGTTGAAACACTGGGCCGGTATGGGCCGGGTCTGTTGGTCAGAGTCTCGTGGTCGAGATCAAACTTTGACCGTGAAGTTGAAAAGCTCAGGAGGAATGGCGTTGCAGAATCTACACAGGAGAAAGAATGCCAGAGATCCATTGTAAGGGGTTCGAAGGATCGTGACCATCCCCTTCGAATTCAAGAGTGATCTCCACTGTAGGATCAGGAGAGATCCAATATCGTTGGATCAAAGGACAGGTCAACAGGGGTCGTTCAATGTAAAGGAAGAAAAGGTTAAGGTCACAACCATCATATCTCATTGGAGAGGGAGATCAATGACCAACAGGCATTGCGGGGAACCAAGTTGCATGGGAGTTAATTCCTCAAGGCGGTCCCGCAATCCAAACCACGATTTCACCGAGGGGTTACGTGCCAACGTCAGGAGAATTGCGGGGCGAAAAGTGGGTTACTCCAAACCACCAATGTGCGCCCCCCGCAAATGGAAAGGCAGTAAGTGATGTGACATGTTGGTGATCGAACATTGAAACTCTATATAGCCGAAGTAGCTGGGAACCGTTGATATATAGGAGGACACGCGTCAACAAATCATGTGCTCTGAATAAAATGATCCGGGAAAAAGTGAGTGAAGAGGAGGTTTGAAGTTTGAGACTTTTGAAACCCGAAGACTCGAAAGGATCTCATCCATTGATCTGCTGAGAGCCACAAGTCGCTTGATCCAAGGCTTCGGATAAAAGCAATTGGGGCGAGATAAGTTTTGAAGTTTGAGATTTACGAAGTCCGAAGTCCTGAAGAAATCATATCCCTCGATCCATGGGAGACACGCGGTAGTAGATCGCGAACTTCAGATAAAAATATTTCAAAAAAAAAAAAGGTTGAGGTTTGAGATTTCCGAAGTTCGGAGTCCCGAAGTAAAACATAGCTGTCAGATTAAGGAAGACTTGTGGTGTAGATCCGTGGACTTCGGGTGAAGACTTGAAGTGAATCTTAGTCATCCTATCCAGGAGGACACATGGCGAAAGATTTGCCAGTTCATGAATTCAGAGTTCGGGAGGATTGGAAGTGTGCTAGTATGAAAACTCTCGAAGTCCTGAAGCTCAAAGATCCGAAGTGATGGGGCACAATGACGTCAGCTAGAGGTGATGTGGACCCTAGAATTCTCTAAGTGACGTGGCTTGCAGATGTCATCTTGAATGACGTGGACACATGGGATGTGTGCCACATGTCAGTAAGTTTTGAGCATTTGGAGTATTGAAAAGTTAGTTAGAATGTGACACGTGGCACCTGCCTGATTGGGCCACTTGTCTTCTTCCAGTATTTCTCCATGTGGCGACAGATCATGCAGTATGGAAACTGGGCACTCCAGAGTGGAAAGATGCAACAGGTTGTGTTGGGTCGAAAACTCTCGAAGGCCTGAAGGCCGGAGTACATATCGACCGCTGATTCCAGAAGACACACGTCGAAGGATTGTTGATTTTGGCTGAAAGCACTCCGAGAGAAAGTGCAGGAGGGAAGTTTTAAACTTTTGAAGCCCGAAGAGTCGAAGCGATTCAAAATCGTTGATCTATGGGAGGACACACGTCGACAGATCATGAACTTCAGGTAAAAGAATTTCGGGAGGAGACAAGTGAGGAAAGTTGAGACTCCCAAAGTGCGAAGTCCCGAAGTGGATCTTGATCGTTGATTGTGAAAGAGGATGAGGACCGTTTATCTGGTCATGGATGAAAGTTCTGAAGTCCTGAAGCTATAGACAAGCACTTTTTTCAGCTAAGTGCAGGGTCATGGCCATGGTCATATGCATATTGAGAGATGAGGGAAGGAGGGTTAAGGACCGAATTGGTTGTCCTCGAGACAAAAAAGTGCTAAGGAAGGATTTAGCCACGGTTTCTAGTCGTGGTCACCTGGGAAGTGGTTTGAAGGAAACACTTGTGCAGGATGAAGTTTTGTGTCAGCCAAGGATAACATGACACTATTATTTTCAAAGAATGGGGATATGGTCTCCATGAACAAAAAAAAATAAAGAGACCTGTAGCATGGTTTGGAAATTTTGTTTATCATATGCATAATTCTAACAAAATGGTCGCTTGCACATTTTGCAGAATTAAGGGGTTTAAACACATCAAATCACGATGCGTATTGAGGAAATGGAAGAAGGTGAGGGAGCCTCCAATCATGATAAGGAGGCCAAAGGCCAGAATACTAGAGTCGGTAATGCAGACACAAATTCCAACATACGCAAGGGAAAAGGAGAGCAAGAAACGTTAATAGAAGTGGTAAGAATCCTGAAGATGGAAGTGTAGAGATACAAAGAAGATAACGAGAGTCTGATCAAAGAGAAAAGTTAGATAAATGCTCGAGTGTTGTAGATCTTAAATAAGTTGCAGAGGCAAATGTGGAAGGGGTCAAACTCAAGACAAGAGGAATGAGGAAAGTGTCATGAAATAAGAGATGCTCATGGAAGAGCTGGTTATTCCAGAAGTGCTAGTAGAGCTCATGGACACCATTCACCTCCTTACTCAAAAATAAAGTTTGATGCATTGGATGATCCCATAAGTAGTCTAGAGGTGTCCCCTGTCAGACAACAAAGAAGGAAACAAGAGGTAGATATTTTTCAAGGAGAGTTGAGGAAACTCAAGCCACCTTCCTTCGATGGTGAAAGAGAAAGGGAAGATGATGTCGAAGCATGGTTGCTTGGGCTCCGAAGATATTTTCAGTTGCATAACTACTCATCAAACCTGGAAGTCAGGATTGCCACCTACCATTTACACGGGAAGGATGCGATGTGGTGGGACCAACTGAAGCAACTGGAACATGTTAATGAAAGTAGGATCACTTGGAAACAATTCAAGAAATACTTCCATAAGGAGTACCTCTCAGAGCATTTCTATGACCAGAAAATGCAAGAGTTCTTTGAACTCAGGTTGGGAAGCATGACTATGGCAGAGTACGAGAAGAAGTTCTTGGGATTGTTAAAATATGTCAATTTCATTGGTGATGAGAAAGTGAAAATACAGATATTTCTAAGTGGATTTCCAGCCTTTTATAAGGAAAAGATCAAGTATGATGAACCTAGGACCTTGACTGAGGCCATCAGGAAGGCTAAATACCTATATGTGCAAGGCCAGGGACGATAATCCCTGCAAAAATCTTGGAAGGACAAGAAGAATGAGAAGTCCAATCAGAGGAGGAAATGATTTTAACCTCCCTTCAATAGGAATGAGCCTAATAGAAATCGACAAGATCAGTATGCTAAGGGGGAATCCAAGAAAGACGATTGCTTGGGAAAAAGGGGAAGACCACCAATCCAATGCCGAGGATGCAAAGAAGATCACTTGTACAAGGATTGCCCACACAGAAAAGATAGAGTGAAGACTGTGCACAACGTCCAAGAGGCTACAATAGTCAAAGATATGGGAAGAATCTATGCATATTTAAATGATCGACAAGTAGATTACCAGTCCAATATGATCGAGGTGGAAGGTAAGATCATAAATCATCCTGTGGCCATTTTGATTGATTCAGGAGCAAGTCATTGATACATTTATCCTAAGATAGTGGATATATTACATTTGGAGAAAAGTAAACCTGGAAAAGCAAGTTTGGTTCAGTTAGCCACTGGAACCAAAAGGAGAATCCACGATATGGTCAGAAGTTGTTCCATAAGTCTTAATGGCGTGAATACTAGTACTGATCTAAATATCATACAATTGGGGTCTTATGATGTTCTGATTGGGATGGATTGGTTGGACAAGCATCATGTTGTCCTAGATTGTCATAACAAGACATTTACATGTCTTGATGGAAATGGAAAACAAAGCACTGTGAAAGGAGTTCCAAGACCCATCTCTATAAGGGAGATTTCGGCCTTACAGCTAAAAAGATGTTTTAGAAAAGGATGTCAACTGTATGCAGCTCATGTGGAAGAGCCAGATAATACAAAGGAGCCAAGCCTTGAAGATTTCTCGGTGCTGCAGGAATTTGAAGATGTATTCCAAGAAATACTCGGATTGCCACCAAAAACGGAGATAGATTTCTCAATTGACTTAGTGCCAGGAGCTGCCCCAGTGTCAAAAACACCTTACAGAATGAGAATACTAGAGTTAAAATAATTACAGATACTGTTGGAGGAATTGTTGAAGAAAGGGTACATACATCTAAGTGTTTCACCTTGGGGAGCACCAATACTTTTTTTCAAAAAGAAGGATGGAACCTTGAGGCTGTGTATTGACTTCCGAAAGCTGAACAAGTACACTATAAAGAACAAGTATCCTCTACCTCGAATTGATGACCTCTTTGATCAACTAAGAGGAGAAAAGATATTTTCAAAAATTGACTTGAGGGCAGGATACCATCAGGTAAGAATCAAGGAAGAAGACATTCATATACAGCCTGTAGGACCAGGTATGGGCATTATGAATTTGTAGCGGTGCCATTTGGACTGACCAATGCACCAGCTGTCTTCATGTGCTTAATGAATGGCATATTAAAAAATTATTTGGACAAGTTTGTCATAGTATTCTTGGATGACATACTTATCTATTCTAAGTATGAAGAGGAGCATGAACATCACTTAAGACTGGTATTGCAAGTTCTGAGAGAACATCATTTTTATGCCAAGTTGAGTAAGTGTTCTTTTTATCAAAAAAAAATCCATTACTTGGGACACATTATTTCAAAGCAGGGCATAGCAGTAGATCCAAAGAAGATCGAAGCCATTAGAGGATGGCCAACACCCAGAAATGTGTCAGACGTAAGATCTTTTATGGGATTAGCTGGCTACTACAGAAGGTTCATAGTAGGGTTCTCTAAGATTTCTCATCCCATCACTTCTTTGCAAAAGAAGGTAACTACATTTGAATGGACACTCAAGTGTGAAAATAATTTTAATTTATTGAATGAATTACTTACTAGTGCGCCTGTGTTAAAGATTGCTGACCCAAATGAAAGTTTTGTGGTATGTACAGACGCTTGTAAGGAATCACTTGGGGGAATCCTCACACAAAATGGACATGTCGTTGGATATGAGTCCAGAAATCTTAAGGAACATGAGAGGAACTATGCCATGCATGAATTGGAACTTGTTTCCATTGGTCATGCCTTGAGGATGTGGAGGCATTATCTCATGGGGAAGAAATTCAAATTAAAAACAAACCACATTGGCTTGAAGTATCTTTTTGAACAATCGACCTTGAATTCCAGACAAACAATATCGCTGGAATTTTTAAGTGAGTATTACTTCAATATCAAGCATATCAAGGGGAAGGAGAATAAAGTTGCCGATGCACTTAGTAGGAGAGTGCATCTCATGCATGCTACTACTGTTAGTATGCATCAATCAGACTTGAAGAGTAGAATTTTAGATGGTCTTGTTATAGATCAACATTACCTACAGGTATAGGAAAACTTACAGCAGGGAGATGTACAACATAAAATAAAGGAGTATGAGATAAAGGAAGATGTATTACTCATGCATAAAAATAGAATATATGTTCCTAGCTCCGGAGAACTGAGGAATGTGGTACTGAAGGAAATACATGATGTTACTTATGCTGGACATCCCGGTTACCAGAAAACAATTACAGTAGTAAGAAGCCAGTTCTTTTGGCTGGGAATGAAGAAGGATGTTGCTGATTACATTGCTCGATGTATGGAATGTCAAAAGGTGAAGGCTGAGCATAGACACCTAGTGAGTTTGATGCAACCATTTCCAATTCCAGAGAAGAAATGGGAAGTGATCACCATAGATGTCATCACAAGATTACCCAAAACGAATAAGCAACATGATTCAATCATGGTGGTGGTTGAAAAATTAACAAAGGATGCTCATTTTGTGCCTGTGAAGACAACACATACAACGACTAATATTGCATAAATTTTCATGAAGGAAATTGCTAGGTTGCATGGGATACCTAGGACAATTGTCTCGGACAGAGATACAAAGTTTACCTCCAATTTATGGAGGGGATTGTTTAAAGGATTTGGCACAAATCTAAACTTTATCACCGCATATCATCCCTAGCTAGATGGCCAAACAAAGAGAGTCAATTGAATAATTGAAGACATGATGAGAATGTATGTGATGGATAAGCCATCTAAGTGGGAAGAGTACTTACACTTGGTTGAGTTTGCATATAATAATGGGTATCAAGATTCATTGAGAATGAGACCATTTGAAGCCTTGTATGATAGGAAATGAAATACTCCAGTAAGATGGGACAACCCAGCGGATAGGGTGGAACTTGGGCCAGAGTTTCTCAAGGACATGGAAGACTAGGTGGTTAAGATCAAGCAAAATTTAAAGGCATCTCATGATAGACAGAAAGTTTATGCAGACAAGAACAAGACAACTAGAGAATTTAAAGTAGGGGAGCATGTACTTTTGAAAGTGAAGCCCAAGAAAATCTCTTTGAAATTGGGTAGTTGTACAAAGATGGTAGCCAGATTCGGTGGTCCATTTGAAATATTGGACATAATAGGGATAGTTGCATACATGCTTGCATTGCCTGCTTCCATGAATGTGCATAATTTATTTCATGTATCTTTACTAAATAAATATGTACATGATCCTAACCATGTTATTGATTGGCATTTGATTCAAGTAGAGACAGAGGGAGATTTTTAGGTTCAACGAGTATGGGTATTGGACAAAAAAGTCAAAATGCTCCGGAATTGATTTATAGAGCTGGTAAAATTTCATTGGACCTGCTATGGTATTGAAGATGCTACCTGGGAGCATGAAGATGCCATGAAGGTAGAGTACCCACAACTTTTTGAATAAATTTGAAATTTTGATCTCTATTTTGTATATGCACTGAGGACAGTACCAAAATAAGGGGGAGGGGATGTAACACCCCAGGTTTTGAAACCACATTTTAAATAATGTATTGTTACAATACTGAAAGGCCTGAGTGCCCAAATAATTATTAAAGGGCCAGTATGCCCAATAAATGTAATGTTTTGATCATTATTAATAATAAACACATCGATGGTTGTTATACGGACAAGGAATAGAGTTATAGGGGGCTATGATTCCACAAGAGGGGGGGCTTGAGGGGATAAATGTTTATTCCTATGTTAATTACCTTTTTTCCTAAGGGAGGGGATCGGTTATGTGAGCTTCTTGGGGAAGGCCAGGAGGTTCTTGATTTCCCCACGAGAGATGATTAAACCCATCCCTGGTCTGATTGTGGGGTTGGTCGTTGGTCGTTGGCTCGTCTGCTCCGTCACCTCTGCGTTATCCCATTATTTCCCTCATGCACTTCCATGCACTCACTTACCCATCCATTGATCCATCCTCACCTGCGTCTTGGCCTGGTAAAGGGAAAGGAACTGCTGAGAATTATCCACAGGATAGTTGGCTGTAATGATTGCTGGTACAATCCAGCCATGATTTGGGGCCTGCATGTCTGAGATATGTTGGCATGTGCCCTGTTTTTCTCACAACTGCTAGTCCTGAGAGTTCCAACATTGAGATTCTGGACCAGCTGTGCTGGAGGCCCTAGTAAAAGGAGAAGGACTGCTTGAGGGACTACATGACAGAGAAGGGTGGAGGTCCATTCTCTTGGGCGGTACAGGCTGTGTAGAAGAGAGTTGGGTACTTGGATTGTTGTGGGTGTTGGGAAACCTGTGAGATATTGAGATCTGACTAGCTTGGGAACCCAAGTACACTCTGGAACCATCCTTGTGGATTCATATCCTTGGCTCGAGGGTGACACTACTGTTGAGATTTGGAGCAATGGTGTCTACGGTTGGGTGGAACGTCCTTGGTCTATAGCCAGTTGGTGTTGCCTTTTTATAAATATAAGTGATCTCTGTTGTGATATTATTATCTGTGTATGAATGTATTCCGCTATGTATTTTAATTGTCATTTAACTAAATCTTAGATTATGCATGGTTGTTGGATATTGTTGTGCATGTCGTTAAATCTTGTATCTTATGTGTGCTTATTGATTAAAGAAGGTATCGATAAGAGTATGAAGTCCAAGGGTGGGCTTGAAGGTAGCATGCCCCGACCTGTGGGTGGATGGGGATGTTACAGTTCCCTATTTTTTTGAGAAGCTCCATCAAACCATCCTATGATTCTATTAAGTGGTAAAATATGGACTGAACGTCTAATAGAGAGCATAGTTTCTTGTGGCCTATGGCTTCTTAGCGCACCTAAGGAAAGAAAATAAACCTTCTCCAAAGATGGTTTCCTTGACTCAAAAATTTCCAAGTTCCTTTCAATCCAAATGAACCAACATATGAAAGCTGTTAAGGATGAGAGAATATGATTCTGGTAAGCCTAGTTTGCAAAAAAATCCTTCACTGAAGTTCTTGTCCACCCTGTAGAAAGCTTGTGTTCATATTTGATCTTTTTCCATACAGTATGAGTGAAAGGGAAATGTACAAAAATATGAGTTCTCGATTCCCCATTACCTTTGCAAAGATGACAGAATCTTGGCCCAACCCAACCTCTCTTTTGAAGGTTATTCCATGTAAGTAATTTGTCTTTAATGAGAAGCCAGACAAATAGTTTAATATTTTGTGGGAAATCCCATCCCCATAAATTTCTCCTCCATCCTCCTATTTTGTTTTTCCACAGCTTGGATGGAAGAGCATTGTAAACATTTTTAGTTGTTATCAATCCAGAACTATCACCACCAGTCCATATTAACTCATCATGTCTGTCAGAAATAGAAATGCCAGCTTCAATCAAGCTCGCCCTGAACCGGTCCCAAGCAAAGGCAAAGTCACCCTCTAGACCCAAATATGTATTGTCAATCCAACTAGAGAAGATCGACCCCTACCTAGGAACACTTCTAGCTTGATATATAAAATACACACTTTTTCTATTTAAACAAGTAATCAACTTAGTAGTAAGAATGGAATCCTTCCCCATGCCTAAAATTTCATCCTTTCCAACAATAATGGAATCACCCACACCCGGTTTCCAAGCGAGACAGTGGACAATCAAAGGTAAATAGTTCAGAAGGTTTTTCCAAGTTTGGGAGCCAAAATATGAGATTGGCAAAGATGAGTGTAGCCAAGTCGACACAGAGTTGTGGGGAAAGTATTTATCTTTTAAAACCCTTTGCCAAATACCTGGATGCATCAATCCACGCCACAAATATTTTGTAGCCAAAGCCCTTGAAAAATAGTAGATGTTTCTCAGCCCCCAACCGCCAAACACCTTGGGTTTTGAGATGGTCTCCCAATTGCACAAGTGAAAGGTCGAAGCTTGTTTGTTACCAAACCAGAGAAAGGAAAAAACCAATTTATGGATCCGGTTCAAAACTGAGGTTGGGATCCAATAAACCGGTTGGCTTTCGAGCATTGCTTTAATCAAAACATATCTTTCTCCCAAGGAAAGAAAAAAATTGTACCAGTGGTGAATACGATTCTCATATTTCAGCAGTAGCCACTGCCAATCCTCCACCTTGTAACTGTTCAACTTTAAATAGAAGCCCAAATATTTAAACCTGATCAATAGACTCAAAAAGCTAAAATGAAACAGTGATTTCAAATCATCTAGAAGAACTTGTTGGACACCATAGTGTAAAATGGTAGACTTATTAACATTGATCGTCAATCTAGTTGCACCACAGACGAAATTTAAGAGGGTGTGTATTTCCTTCCATTCAGAAAATGAAGCTTTGGATATAATACACATGTCATCCACAAAAAGTAGATGGAGAATCTTAACCATCCTAGAAACCTTTATTCCATTTAGCTTCCCTTCAGATTGACTTTTTTAAAGAGAGAGACTCAAACCCTCCATCACTAGAATAAATAAAAGAGGAGACAGTGGGCAACCCTGTCGCAATCCTTTGTCACTATTGAAGAATTTTGTGGCCTCACCATTGATCAGAATGGCATATGTTGCTGAGGCAACACATCCTATAATCCAATTTGTCATAAGTAGTCCAAAGCCATAATGAATAAGCATAAGCCTTAGATAATCCTAGTTAGTGCAATCATAAGCCTTTTTTAAATCCAACTTCAATATGATAGCTTGAAGTTTTTTTTCCTTAATATTATTAAGGCACTCCTGTGCTGTCCCAATAGCATCTAGAATTTTCCCGCCCTTGAGGAAACCCAACTATTCTTTAGACAAGGTACGAGAGAGAATTGGTCTGATTATCCTCACTATTACCTTTGTAATAACCTTATAACATAGTTTGCACAGAGATATAGGGAGAAAGTCGGAGAAGGAAGTAGGATGGTTCGATTTTGGAATCAGAGCTATGAATGTAGAATTAATCAGTTGGAAAACTTCGCCACAAATTATGGTTTCCTCCACCACAACAAGTAAATCTGGACCAACCATATCAATGAAGTGAAGGAATAATTCTACAGTCCACCCATCAAGGCCTAGAATTTTATCCTTGGAAAAACATTTAAGAACATATGAAATTTCCTTAAGTGTGCAAGGATTTTCAAGAGTGGTGACTTCGTCCTCCAATACAAGATTTGGATACAAGCGAACAATATCCAATTGATCACACAAATTAAGCTGGCCCGTGTCTTGAAAAAATGAATTGAAGTAAGAAAGTGCTTCTTATTTAATAACATCCTGACCTGAATGAACTCGACCATCTTCATCAATGATGTCCCAGAGGTGTTTTTTGTTTCTCCTATAGCTCACAAATCTGTGAAATTGTTTTGTATTATTGTCTCCACTCTTAATCCAGATAGCCCTACTATGTTGCCTCCAACGTTCTTCTTTTGCTAACAGAAATTTGTTACACTCCGCCTCCAACAACATCAAATCATGATCAAAATCATCAATAAGAGATCCTTTTAATTTTTGAACATAGAGAAACTCCAGATCAACTTCCAAATTTTTTAAATATTCTTGTTCCCAAATACTTTCTTCTTTAGACCATAATTTTACTCATTTTTAAGGAGGGATAGCTTCTTGACTAATCTTCTCTGTGCCCCTTCGATTTGTTGAAACTTAACATCATACCAAACTTCATTAGCTAAAGTGGCAAAGGAATCATCCCGCAACCAAACATGATTGAACTTAAATGGATGAGCTATCACTAATAGGCCGATATCCAGTTGTAGAATAATTGGAGCATGATCAGATAAGTACGGAAATTCTACCCACGATCTACATCTCATAGATGGACCTATCAAATCCTCCACCCAAAAAAAACTATCAAGTCTTTTAGCAATACTGGAATCTCTTGATCTACCATTATGCCACTTTGGTGCCAGCTCTGTCAGAGCCACATCCACCAATGATGAATTATCAAACAAATCCCTGAAAAAGACTGCCAAAGGATCTGTAAAGGATGTCAAACCCCAAATATCATCTGAGTTTAGGGTGAAGTTCATATCCCCTACCATAATCATATCAGCATGAGCTAACAGACTCCTATCTTCCAATTTTTTCCAAAAAATCTTTCGGTCTGTGCAAGGACCATAAACATTCAAAAGTGTGAGCTTCCTTTTATCTACTAGACTGGAACCTATCAAAAAAATACCGCCACAAGTGAGGACAAGCGAGAAAACAAAAAAATGTGGATCCCATGACACAAGGAGCCCCCCCGAGTTTCCAACTGAGCTAACTGCACAAGACATCCAATCCGACCTAAGAGAAAACATGAAATCCCTAGCCTTCTCCTCATTTGCTAAGGTCTCTTGTAAAAAAATAACATTGGGTAAAGTCTTTGAGAGAAGCCTATGCATAGAGGCCATTTTTAGGGGTCCTCCTACCCCTATGATGTTAAGAGAGAGAAGAATCATGACTTTTCCCTTGCGAGGGATTTAATGCCTCTAAGCGCCCCCTGGTCAATAGTAGATGGAAGTTGAATAGATGAAAATGAAAGGTTTGTGCCCATTTTTTTTCAGGCACTTCTAGTCTTAATTGGTGATAACTCAAGTCCCAAACCCCATGACCATGCAAGGTCCTTTCCAGACGAGACTTCTGAGCTACCAGAGACTATAGCCACATCACTAGCCCCCCCCAAAACCACATCATCTTTCCCTAAGTAGGTCGGGATAGGAACATGACTAGTAACCTCCTTATAGGAAGGTACCAAATCGGATAACAACCTATCCAAAGAATGCTCACTAGCTGAAGGTTCTCCATAACCAGGTAAAATAGGTGAACCTTCCACCAATAAAATCTCGGGAAGTACTGGGTGAATTGCATCAAGAGTATCAACAATGGTAGTGGAAGGAACATACTCATCTAAAAACGAATTAGGAGCAACTAAAATTGTCTCAGGAATAGGTGCTAAAGCCTCTATAACATTATCATGTGCCACTGTCTTAACAGTCACCTCAGTAACAATGGACTCCGAAGAATAAAAAGAATCGAGATGATCTCTTTTCCATGTAGATAAAGTGCAATACAGTGAAGGAACGTAGTGTCTCAACTTACCAACAAAGGTGTTGTTCAGGGATGAAGGACTGTCTAAGTCCTAATCTCTCGGAAAAGTACCAAACTCCTGCACCTCCAGCTCCGGAGAGTAGCCACTGGAGATATTCTCCTCCAAAGGTGTCTCGTCAATAGGTGCTCCAAAAGGATGGTGACAATCCTTCCTTAGATGTCCATTTTGTTTGCATTGCGAGCACCAGAAAGGAATCCATAGATAGTCTAGTCTCTGTGCGAAAACTGAATGACGCCATTCAATTTCCAAGGATTCCAATAGACCCCCATGTATATCCACCTCCACCAGGATTTTAGCCATTCTTTTGTCCATGGATTGTAACGTATCCTCTGCTATCTTTATGAAACGACCCATAACATTTCCTATGGCCTCCATAGATTTAGTATTCCATAGTTGCAACGGAAGACCTAGAAACAAGACCCAGAGATGACGAAAAATAAAATATTTTATCATCAAGTTGAACTTAATTCTCCTCTTAAGCATAAGGCTACCACCTTCAAACACCCAAAAATTATCTAAAATTCGCGCAGTGTCTTCAGGGGTTTTGAAGACAAAGCCAAACCAACCCCTCGCCAATGTCAGAAGCACCGGTGAATAACCCAGGATGGGTTCCCAAGTAGCGTGCATCCACTCTGTGACAGGAAGTTTGCAGAGAAAACAATAAGCCAATCTACTTACCAGAGCATGCATGGCAAGTGAACAAGGTTCTTCCAACCCAGTGTCCATTCCCAGAACCATTTTCTGTTTAGTTCTTTTAGGCTTCCACGCCCACACAGTTCTCTTAGGAGTGTACCTCTTCCCCGATGAGCCTCCTCCTTGCGACTCCAAAGGTTGCGTAAAATGGGCAGTAAACGAGCCAAACTCATTAGCTAAAAAACCTTGGGTACTAGCCTCCTTAACAACACCAACTACACTAGCGACTTCAGTAGTCAGACCAGAGACCCAGGGGAGTTCCTTGCAGAAGGAAGTGCACGAAAAAGATGGTTGGTAAACAAGCTTAGGAACATAGAAAGACGATGGAAGAGCCTCCATCAAAAGAGTAGTAGGTTCACTTGAAGTCACAATTAGTGTGCCATTACTGCCTCAATTTTTGCATAGATCATCCACCGTAGAGAGGAAGCTCGGGTGATCCCAAGGTTCCTCGTCTATCATTCCCGATAGGTTGTTGACCTCACAAACCATTATGAAATGCCACCTAACCTTATAAAACTGCAGCTTTTGGAAAAAACAATAAAACCAAAGTATGATATGGCACTTCGGAAATGAGAATTACACAAGAGAAAGTCATAAGTAAAAGGTCGAAAAGACTGTGGACCCAATCATAAGAACCAACATCCACTTGCTAACTATAGCTGTCATTTCGAAGGTTTGAATCCTTAATTGCCTGTCAAACCAAAATAAATACAGAAGGAAGGGACCCAATCCACTAAATCTGGTGTTCGTTGGATAGGTGGAGAGCTCAGATGAAGAGAAAGGCACAATGATAAAAATCTAGACTCCTCCCTAACTAAATTGCTGCTACAGGTTAGACCACAGTCAAACAGGTGAACTCTGTGGCCTGGTCGAGAGCGAGAAGCCATGAAACCTGCAACCCCAAAGAATCCCGCCAAAACCGAAATTTGAAAAATGCTCGGCTCCCCATCATATAATCTACCTACTTACACAAATTCCAAAGACCTAACTTTTCTTTAACTAGAGACTATGCTTTATTCATATATTCATCCTCTTATATTATGTAGTCATTTACACATTTTATAAGGTTTGTCTTCATGGAAGTATACTTGGTGATTGTTAAGTAAGTATTTGATTTATAGTTGAGATTTTTATGTGTGTGTTTTAAATACCTTAAAACTTGTTGTGACTATTACAACAATCTCTTTCAATTATTCAATTTTTTTAACAAAAATAAAAGAGTTTTTCTAAATTCTAATGTTATTATAAAATGGTTTCTTGAAGTTCAAAGTTTTTCTATTATTTTTTGAAAACCCAAAAAGATATAAACAAGTGAAATTAGCAACAAAGTTGCTTATATGCTTATACCTACCTCTTAAATTTGTTATTTTAGAAATATTTTAATGTAATAATTCTATGTAATCTAAAAGAAAAAATTAAAATAATTATGAAACAAATAAAATAAAATTTGTAATCATTAATTTTAATTTAATTATTAATATATTAAATTTTTTTATTTTGAGAAATATTTTATAAATCTTAACATATATAAATATTTTAAATTATTAATAAAAATATAAAGTCAATAAAATTAAAAGATTTATCATTGTAAATTGTAAATTATGTTTTATTATTAAAAATTAAAAATTAAATTAAAAATATATGTAAAAATCTCAAAGGAATGTTATTTTTAACTAGTTGGAAATTATATAAAATAAATTATTTGATATACAATTAATTGAATGAATAAATAAAATGAATTATTTGACATACAATTAATTGATTGAATAGATAAGATGAATTATTTAATATACATTCAATTGAATGAAGAGATGAAGTCATAAATCAAGGAATATTTTATGGTAGTTAATTTAAAATATAAACATATAGAAGAGTGCAATCCTTAAATTAGTGTAGGTTTTCCATTGATAATTTATTATAATTGTTGAACCTTTTTATTTATATGAAGTGACGTAGATGAATTGATATATTAGTGAAATATTATTTTGTATATTTAATTTGAATTATTTACTCATAAAAATTTCTATCATACACAAAGAGAAGGATAATCAATCATGATTTAAAGAATATGAAGGTGGGTAATGATTATATAGGTAGATTAATAGATAAAATAAATAGTCATAGTTTAAATATTATGAAGGTGTGTTTGAGGGAGGGAAAAATATTAAGGAAAATGTATAATACATTTTTTTTAATATTTTTCTTTACTCTCACCTTCATATGAGGAATTAATACATTTTATTTAATATTTCCTACACTTTTATCTAGAGAAAATGTATAATACATTTTTTTTAATATTTTCTCCCACTCTCACTATCATATGAAGAATTAATACATTTTATATAATATTCCCCACTCTCATCTTTATATGAAAAATGTGGGTAATGAATATATGACTCCCTTCTTCTGAATTCTTGATATGTCCCTAAATTAATCATGCACCCTTAGAATTAAAATGTATAGAACTTGCCTTCAATGTTATAAGAAACAATAAAAAATAAAAAAAAATTATTCACTTCAATAAAGAGATAAAGAAGCTTTCTTACTTTATCTCTCTTTATAGAGAAATAGTTAAAAGAAAGAAAGAAGGTACACTATTCCATTTGTTATGAGTGGATGGATGCCTTTTGCAATGAGAGGTGTGATAAGATGGTAGGAATGCAATGGTGAAAATATATTCATAAATATTAATGGAATTCAAACAAAAAAAATAGAAAAACAAAAATAATTAAAAAGCTTTAACATGTAAAAATATATTCATAAATATTAATGGAATTAAGACAAAGAATAAAAAAACAAAAATAATTAAAAAACTTAACATGTTGACAACTTAATTGTGATTTGCAAAAGATAATATATAACTTTGTAGAGTGCTTTTGACTCTCTTTAACCACAATACTTTCTCACTAAAATTAAAAGAAAAATCAAATAAGATTTAAAAAAAAAATCTAAATTTAAAAAAAAATTACATTTAATTATATA
>ML798830.1:182741-196368 GCA_009831015.1 Picea engelmannii
TACTATGAGAATTAAGATCTAAATATCTTTTGATTGAGTTATTTTAGGTGGTGTGGTTTTCTTTGAATAACTCTTTGAATAGTGGTGATGAGTCTGCACACATTTGTGGATAGTAGTTATTGATGAATATCCTACTTGACTATTGACAAAGTAAGTAATAATAGTTTTTTCCACCTTTACAGAAAAAATATAATGAGAAAGGTATATAATTGTGTAACATGTATCCAATGAAAATAATGTACAATTTGCCCCAAATTGATGAGAAATTGTTGGAACTATAGATTTGAGTGGTTGAGTCTATGCAATAAGAGTGTCCTAAGGGTTTATGAAGATGTTGAATCTATTTATGCATTTAAAAGTGCAATTTAAACAATAGAACATTGTGATTTCACTTATATTGCTGGATTTCATTGAAAAATACCAAAGGGTAGAATGTTTAAACAATGCCATTTAATAAAAATTAATGTACATTTATTATTTTTTTTCCCCAAAATAAACTATGCTTTTCTTTAATACAATTGATTAGAGAAATGGGTTCAAGAGAAAAATCATCTGGTCTTTCAAAATCTTTGAAGGAAATGAATCGATTATGAATGGAAAGACGTACGACCTTGTCCAATAGAGAAATCTGGTTTTGGCTTGTGCAATGGAGAAGTCAACAATGAAGTTCATGAGCAATACATGCACTAGGAAGTTGCGTGGAAAATAAAAGCTTTATAAGACAAGCATGTGTGCCCATTGATCAAGTCAAATCCTACCATTTACTACAATAAAAGGAATCTTCAAGCTCAAAGTCCAATTTAAGTCAATGGAGCAAGATATACACATTAATGGTATTGGTTAAAAGTTCTATTTTTTGGATTTTTTGGCTGGAATCTGGCATGTAAATCTAGACAAAATTGTTATTTTTTGTTGTTTAAATTGCATTTATGAATGCATAAATGGATTTAGCAAGTTGAAATACCCATGTGTAATGTCTCTTTCCAAATAGGAGCTCTAGAGAGGAGGCTTAATGGTCTAAACCACCCCGTTAAACTATAGCCAGGGTCAAAGAGGGGTAAACAGGGTTACTAGAGGTCACTCTAGTCACAGGTGTTATATTCAGAAAGTGACATTGAGCTAAAAAGGGTTAAAAGCACTTTTAAGTCATTATGAGCTAAAAATAGAAGTCAACAGTGAATTAGGTTTCAACAGTTGTTATCCACAATTTTGGTTATTGTGATGATGTTATCATAATGACATGATGATTGAAAATCAAACTCTTCAATAAGAATACTTTCCTGAGAAAAGTTGCACTTGTCTCTCTCCAGAAACTATATTTTTTAAGAAGTTCGCAGGCTGACTATATACTTGCCTGCGAGAATTCCTTATTCTCGCAGGCTGCCTCAAACTAGGGTGCGAATAGTTCGCACTGTACCAAAGGCCAGGGTGCGAACATCTTCTTAAAGGGGAAAAAGATGAAGTTCTCGAGCCTTCTAGAAGAGAATCTTCGAAAAGGATGAGTTGGATAACGAATAGTTGTTCAAGTGTTGGCATTCCAGATATCTTGGGATCATTTCCTATCCAAGTAACTAAATTATCTTCTCCTATATATTGAGGAGATTACTCATTGGAAAGGTTAGAAGCAAGCTAGCAAGAGATTGATTGGAGAATTGTTGGAAGCCTGTATGAAGGACTGATGCTACAGCAGCAAGAGACTACAGCAAGGTCATCACAAGTGGTTGATTTTCTTCATGCATGAGCAAGTGTGTGTGTCAGAACTAGGAGCCATCGAAAGGAGACTTACTACATCAAGGCTCAGGTTGTAAGTTCCTCTTTCAATTAATTCAATACAGTAATATGTCCCTTTCCCATAAAGATGATGTCTCTTTATTACATAATTCCTTGATCATATGTATAGACTAGATATTGAATATATTAACTTGCCTATATTTCGATTGGTTTGTACTGTTGTGATCTGAACGACACAAGAGCATTGGAGTATAAATCTTGGAACAACAGAGACATAAGAAAAGCATTCACAAGGTATGCCTACAATCCTTATCTCTTAGTTCATTCAATAGGCTAGATCTAGGGAAAGAGTAGTATTCTGTTCTTCTTTGTTCCAGATCCGGGTGGATCTGGGGAGATCGGTTCGTGTCCGCACTTACGGATTAATCCTGAAACAAAATTGGCGACTCCACTGGGAAACTTATCCCTTTGTCTTTTTGGTTTTTTGAATTTCCTGTGGCCATTTGCTCTATTGTTGTCATTCTCCTGTTTTGTCAGTGTCCGAGTCCTCAGGATATCCTGAGAGACCTTCTGGGTCTATAAGCCAACTTGAATTTTGCTTACATTTTCAAATTTTTCATTAGTTTCAGGGATTCTCGCACTGTGTCCATTGACAGCCTGCGAGAACCTTTGATGTTCGCATCCTGCTTATATATTCCAGTGCGAACTGTTCGCATTCTGCATTGAAGTGGCCTACGAGAACACTATATTCTCGCACTGTGTCCAAGGCTTGCCTACGAGCAGGGTTTTGAAAAATTTTGAAATCAAGTTTTGACTTTATCAACTGCTTAGATCTGTTGATTTACACATTTTTGACTTATTGGATCATTGGCTTACTTATCTTTTGCTTAGTTTGCTTGCTTGAACGGATCTAGAGTTTCAAGGTCTTTTCTTGCCTTTATAGCTTGAATTTCATTTTTTGGCTCTTATTGGCATTTTCAATCTCTCTGATTTCTGGAGTTGAGTATGTTGAGTTAGCTGAGAACCAGTGATTGGCAGAGAGTCAAGTGTTTGGTGTTTCTCATTTTCTTGTTGGTTCAAAAGGACATTTTTCATTTGCATTCAGGAACTTCTTTGGTTTGGTTTTGTTTTTACTTTCATTGAAAGAATTGGTTGGGTTGTTTTGTTTGTTTCGGTATGATTTGATTTTCTTTTCTCATCAATTAGAGTTCTTCTTGGAAAGTGAACAATAAGTTTTCTTTCAAGTTTTTGTTTTTGTCATTTTGAAAACATTGTGAAATCAAATTTTAGAGCTTATCGAAGTATTGGAAAATACATTTAGACATTGTTCATTGATAAATGATTATTTGCATTTGACATCTGAAAGGAAAGTGAGCATTGCATTTGCATTGTAGTTTTGTGATTGATTCGGAAAATGTTCTCTCTCTCCCATAACTAGGATTCATGGAATGAAAACGATTATATTTTGTCATTGTCCTTGCATTATTTGGGTCAGAGTCACATACCATGAGTTTCACTTACGCCACCTTTGAGTAAATAACAGCTTGTAAAAGCATTGCGTAATATTAAAATTGATCTAGTAACTTTTTCTAGGGCTCTTTACACCAACATTTAGCTAGGATAGTGCTTTGGAGTAGGAAGAGAGACACACTCTCGAAAAGCTCAAAACACACATTAGTATCTTGAGATAGGGAGTGTTAAATTCCATTGGCAGCATATTGTCCTGGGACGCCCTTCTAACACAAGGGTTAAGCACTAGGTCGCATTGGTGTTGGCAGAGTTACTAACCCTACTTTGTTGACATCGGTGTAGAGATTACACGTATTACGGGGATCACTCTGAGGTATACCCACAATTATGAGTGGAAGCCTTTGAGTTGGTTTCGGGCTAGATACCCTGCCCTTGCGTGTGGATCGGACTAACGACTGTCCCTCCAGGCTATATTGTTGTTTGTGGTAACCTTAGTGGCTTATCTCTCTAGGTTCTTACCCGAGGTGACTGTGGAGGGGAAAGTCTTCACGGTACCTGGAATTGACGTTGATCAAACTCACTCGGACTCCTTGGAGGGTATACCCATGATTATGTGTGGGACTTGCACCAGGGCGTAAGTCTGTTAAGCAGGTCGTCAACGTAACTTTTCCACCCTAGCCCCACCCCTTCTCGTCTCGTTGTTGCGACGTTGGATTTCATCACCAACTAGTGGCTTCGAAATTAGAAGGTATTGTTTGCTTGGTGATTGCCTCTTAGTTTTTGTTTACTAGTGCATGCTGTTTATTTCTCGAAGTTGACCATAGGATTTTTCTTGTGGAACTTGTCACTTGTTTACAATTGCTCCCCCACGGCGTTCTCGTAGAATGCAAGGATTATCTCCAGAGCATCTGGACGATCCTCAACCTGCTGGGACACCTGAGGGTTCACCCCATCACACTGAAGTCCCTGTGGTTACCCCACCACACGGTGAAACCAGTGACATCCCTGTGGTTACTCCACCACACGGTGAAACCAGTGACGTTCCTGTTGTCACCACACCACTTCCACAAGTCGAAAGAACTGATTCTCTCGACGATTTTCAGATCACCAACACTATTGACGACTATCGCGTTCGTCGTGGTGAACGACCTCTTAGACGATTAAATCCTTCTGAAGGAACCATTGTTACATATTCTGAATCAATTGTTGGGCCTTCCCACGGTGTAGTGGGCCAAGATCCTTTTTGGTCCGATAATTACCGAAGAGTTCTTTTTGGTACAGAGTCTCCCCCTGTTTACTCCCTTAACCCTCCAGTATCTCCTGAGGCAGAGACTCCACCCGAAACTACTACTTACCATTTTGTTCTTCCTCCCGAGATGGCCCATCTCGCAATTACTACGAGTGTCCAAATCGAGGTTACTGCAACTACTCTTCCTCCCATTAATACCCAGAGAACACCTGATGTTATTCCGACTTTACCACCTGGTTACCATGCGCTGAATGCTCTGTTGAATCCTCCTAATCCAACGCCTCCGCACACCCCTGTCGGTTCTCCAGGTGGACCTGGGTATGAGGTTCCTCGTTTTATTCCGACACTCCCTCCTCAATTTTTTCCTCCTGGTAATAATAATCCTAGTGGCATTATTCCAACTGTTGCACCCCACATGCAGATTCCTGTTGGTGGACAGGGTGGTACGATTACTTTTCCTTTTCCCGGACACAACGCAGTTAATACACAACCTACGGTTAGTACTCAACTTCCGGGTGGAACTATACCTACAGTAGGGGGACCAACCTCACCCTTTGGACAAAATATCCCTCCTGAATTGGCCCGTTATTGGACTCAACTTTTACAAAATCTTCCTCAGAATACTGGGGGGAAACAAGTTGTCCCTACAGTTGGCCAACCTTATCCGAGGGTGACTAATCCTATTTGGGGTTCGAATCAGACTACTCAACCCCAGGTCCCGGCTCAAACTCAAGGTCACAATCCTTGGGGTTACTATCCTATCCAGCCACCACCGAATCAGCCAGGGGCTTCTCTCTATGGACAGTTTTCTTACGCCCCTACTGGTTTGCCGATGGGGCTTCCACCCCAAAGCCATCAGTACCCGCAAGTAAACTGACAGTTGCCTTTTCTAGCTACCTTGGATTTGCCAGATTTGTCCAGGATCCTAAATGATCCTATTCGTCACTCTCCTCAATGGCCTGCTATCCCTGCCAAACTTCCATCGGATATTCCGAAATTTGATGGCAAGCCGGGAGAGGACCCAAATAATCATGTCATGACTTTCCACTTATGGTGTTCGTCCAACTCTCTGATGGATGACTCCATTCGTCTTCGTCTTTTTCAACGAACCCTTACAGGTTCGACTGCGAAGTGGTACATTGAATTACCACAAGGTTTCTTTTCTGACTTCAACACCTTGGCCATGGCCTTTCTCACACATTACCAGTTACCGATCTGTTACGATACTGGGACTGAGATCCTCACCTCTTTCAAACAAACGAAAGGTACTCATATCTTAGATCATATACATGAATGGAGGAGGAGACGACGCCTTATCAAACTCGAACTCCTCGATCAGTTACTGGCAGAGTGGTTTACGAAATCTTTCGTGAACGAAATTGGAAAAGATATTGCTATGGGTGGTGTTGTTACAGAAGAGCAGGCTATAAGTCGCGCTCAGTATCTTGACCTCGTCTATTCACAGACAGGAACACTCTACAATTTACTGCCTGAGTTACCTTGTCCTAGTGCTTCCAGCACTTCGACTGCTCCAGCTGCCTCACATGCAGCTGATGGTGTGATTGGGACTACTCATACCCACTCACATTCTGTTTCCACTACAACCCCCAAGACCACGTCTTCAAATGTTCCGAATTCCCCGTCTCCTGCTCCCCCCCCCGGTAAAACCTCTGAAGTGAACGTTGTTCAATCCACACCTACCGGTAAAAATAAATCAAAGAAATGGAGAGGCAAGAATAAGGGGGGTAAAAATAATAATCCAAACGAACAAACTACAAATGCTCCTGTTGATGAACGGGATAAGCGCAAACCGCGGTACCCTTGCCTTATCTGCGGTGATGATCACTATACAAAGGATTTTCCTCGACATGCCGAAGTTTCTAAGTTCCTTCAAGGAACACCAAAACCACCTACGCTGGCTGTCTTGTCTCAACCCTTCCCGTCTCAACAGCAGGCCTCGTTGGTCATCCATGACCAACCCTCTACTTCTACCACATCATATGTTTTGATGTGCACCGGTGATTCTAAGAAGAATGACGTTGCAATTGCAACTAGAGCTAAAGACTATACTCCTTCTAAGGAGAAAGTGGACGATTTACCTCCTGATCTGGTACAAGCCTCTCCACCAAATCCACCTACAAACGGTCCTCTTCATCTCGAACGACCGAGTCTTAATACAGTCCTACGACCCCCTAAAGGTGTTGTTCGCAAGTCAGCTTTCAATCCTCATGCTCGTGCGGCTCAGAACTACAGTATTGTAGAAGATCTGGCCCAAGCACCTTCAGCGATGTCTGCCCTTGAAGTCCTTCAGTCTTGTCCTGCGCAACGAAGGGCTCTGTTGAAAGATATAGGTGGAATCGATCCTACGGATTCGAACTTAATAGTCTTTGACTTGGATGACCATGTTCCAAGGTTACCCCCTCAGCTTTCTTTTCAGATACAAGTTATTGTCGCTGACAAGAGCATTTGTCGGACAGTGGTTGATGAGGGGGCCTCTACGTGTGTAATGTCTCTTACTTGTTGGAAAGCCATTGGCTCTCCTCCGTTAATGGAATCACAAAACACTTTGAAAGCCTTTAATGGCTCTGGTTTTAAGCCTTACGACATTCTTTCTTCGTTGCCTGTCACTCTAGAAGGTAAGACCGTCCAAGTTGAAGTGGAAGTTTTTGATTCTCATTTAGATTATAATCTTCTTCTTGGTCGTAGCTGGGTAGATTCCATGCGCGCTGTTGTATCGACGCTTTTCCGAGTCTTACGATTTCCTCACCAGGGAAGAGTTGTTACCGTTGATCAACTTGCCTTCTTTAATTCCGATACTCGCATGGGGAACGTACCGTTCATAGCTAAAACCCCTCCGGGTTACGAGAATGTTGGAGTCGGCCTCTTGAAAGACTCGTCGTTAATGGGTACTTTTCCCATACCACCACCACCCAATATTCTACGCCCGTCAGTTGCTTCGATTAATATGATCTTCGTCGTTCCTCACGAACTTCCTGTGTCTGTTGACCCTTGGCTAGTCCCTGATCTTGGAGATCATGCTCGTTTCGGCGACGTTATGCCGTTAAGTCTGGTTGAGTCTTCTTATCATGCAATTCAATCGAAAACACCTTCTACACCTTCTCTTGAGGAGTTGTTTCCTGATCCTTTTCATGTTGTCTTTCCCACTGACGAGATGATCCTGTCCGTCATGGTTGATACACCTTGGGATGATGGGCATCATCGTTCCATACAGTTTCTAGAACAACATACTCTTGAGAATTATCAACGGATTTCGACTCCGTCGACCGTTGTGGTCACAATGACCATTCCCGGATCTACACATGATGTGTTTGCGGAAGGGAACCTCAACAATGTTTCTCCCACGATACCCATTGATATTTCAATTAAACCTGGGATTGTTGAAAATGTTCACATTGGAGCTTCGTGTTCTCCAAAGGAAATTGTCACCTATACTCCTTTGTTCAAGGAATTTCGTGATATTTTTTCTTGGAGTTATGAAGAGATGCCAGGTATCGACCCGTCTATCGTTGTGCATGAGATCAAAACTTACACTGGAGTTAAACCCGTACGACAATGCCTCCGTCCTGTCCATCCACGTAAAGCGGCAGCCATTAAACTCGAAGTTGAAAAACTTCTCAAAGCCGGTTTTATTTACCCTGTGGCTCTGACAGAGTGGGTTTCCAACCCCGTACCGATTGATAAGAAAGGTGGTAGTATACGTGTTTGCGTCGATTATCAGGATATTAACAAAGCCTGTCCCAAGGACAACTTTCCGACCCCATTTGTCGATCAGATCGTTGATGATTGTGCCGGTAGTGAAATCTTTTCTCTTATGGATGGATTT
The DNA here is from genome assembly GCA_009831015.1 of Picea engelmannii. Taxonomy (NCBI): domain Eukaryota; kingdom Viridiplantae; phylum Streptophyta; class Pinopsida; order Pinales; family Pinaceae; genus Picea; species Picea engelmannii. The sequence continues at coordinate 191,036 of ML798830.1, forward strand.
TCCAGTTATAACCAGATTAACATCGCTCCCGAGGACCAACATAAAACCGCTTTTATTTTTCCTTGGGGTACTTTCGCCTACAGAAAACTTCCCTTCGGTCTTAAGAACGCCGGTGCAACGTTTCAACGTGCCATGTCTTATGCGTTTCACGATATCAAGCATATTGTTCAACCTTATTTGGACGATTTGCCAGCTCATTCTTTACGTCGAGTCGATCACCCTATTCATCTCCGAGCAATTTTCGTTCGTTGTCGGTTCTATCGCATTCGTCTAAATCCACATAAGTGTGTCTTTTGCGTAGAGTCCGGTCGTCTTCTCGGTTTCATTGTTTCACGTCAGGGAATCCGGGTAGATACCATTAAGGTTGAGGCGATCCTCAATCTTCCACCTCCTTCTTCGCTGCGCCAATTACAAAGTTTGCAGGGGAAAGAAAAATTTCTTCGTCGTTTCATCCCGAATTATGCCGAGATTACTCATGGTTTCACACGTCTTTTAAAGAAAGATTCCGAGTTTGTTTGGGATAAAATTGCCAACGATGCTTTCGAAGCTTTAAAGCTATCCCTAACTAAGGCTCCTCTTATTTTCCCGCCCGATTATAGTCGAGATTACTTTCTTTATCTGGCTGCTTCTGAGTATACCATCGGCATGGTCCTTGTTCAAGAGGATGATAACCACGATGAGCATGTTATCTATTACTTGAGTAGAAGTCTATCATCAACAGAAGTTAAGTATCAACATGTCGAGAAACTGGCTTTGGCTGCTGTTCAAGCAGTGCAACGTTTTCGTCATTATATTCTCGTCAGAAAAACTACCGTGATTTCACATTGTAACCCCATGCAACATATATTGACACGTCACTTGCTGGGGGGCAAGTAATCCAAGTGGATTGTCATTCTCCAGGAGTTCGACTTGGAATTCGATCGCGCCACATCGAAGAAATCCCTAGTTTTTGCTGAGTTAATTTGTGATTTCCCCCACTCTGCCACGGAAAGTGTAGCAGTGGATTCGTTACCTGACGAGTCACTTTTCCTTATCAGTAATGATGATATTTGGTACGGAGATATCATTATATATCTCCAAACTCAAACTTTCCGGTCCTCTTTTTCCAGTAATGACCGACGTCGTATACGTTATCAGGCTCACCAATACATTATCCTCGGCGATACTCTTTACCATCGAGGCATTGACTCTGTCTTTCGGTGTTGTTTGAATTTTGATGAGGTTGAGAAAGTTTTGAATGATTGCCATTCAGGAGCGTGTGGCGGTCATATGTCTGGGTATGCTACTGCCCAGAAGATTTTACGTGCAGGATACTTTTGGCCTTCTTTGTTTAATGACTGCATTACTGTTGTTCAAAAGTGTCATGCTTGCCAGACCTGTCAATAGAAGATTCGGTCGCATCCTGCTCCCCTTCATCCTGTAGTCTCAGTAGGTCCTTTTGCTAAATGGGGCATTGATTTCATGACATGTCACCCTCACTCGGTTGGGGGGCATGGCTATATTATTGTAGCGGTTGATTATTTTACAAAGTGGGCCGAGGCAATGCCGACATTCGATAATACTGGGAGGACTGCAACGTTATTTCTTTTCAACCATGTCATCACTCGTTTTGGTGTCCCTCAGGCTATCGTTACCGATCACGGTAGTCATTTTCAGAATTATATAATGTCAGAACTTACAGAGAAGTTGGGCCTTTGTCATGACAGCTCAACACCTTATTATCCACACGCTAATGGCCAGGTCGAAGCTATAAATAAGGTTCTCATAACTATGATTCAACGGATGATAGGAATACATAAGACTAGCTGGCACATAATGTTGTTTTCGATGTTGTGGGCCTATCGGACATCTGTTAAGTCTGCTACGGGATTTACACCCTTTCGATTAGTTTATGGCATGGAAGCCATTCTGCCGATAGAATGTGAAATACCTTCTTTGAAGCTAGCGATTGAGCTCTTACCTAATACCTCTGCCGAAGAAGAACGTCTGTTGTATTTTATGCAATTAGACGAGACCCGACGTGATGCCACTTTAGTAATAGAAGCCCAAAAGAAATGCGTTAAGGCACAATATGACAAGCATGTCAAGCCTCGTGTTTTCTCTGAAGGTGATCTTGTTCTTCTATACGAACAGGATAAATATGTCCTAGGAGCTGGGAAATTTGAAGCTATGTGGCGTGGTCCCTATATTGTCAGCAAAGTTTTGGAAAAAGGAGCGTATGAGCTAGTTGATTATGATGGTGTGCCTTTGAGTGAACCCAGAAATGGGTTGTACTTAAAGAAGTACTATGCATAAGTTATTTGTGCATGAGTGCTTGTATTTTATGTATCATACTGCGTGTGTGTGCTACTTTAGTTTTGCTTTTGACGTTATCTGGTCTCTGCCCTTACGTGACGTTATGTTTGATTGTCAGATGTCGGAGTATTCACTACCTTATATTGGCTTCGCTGATGGAGCTAGCCGTAGTACTCGGAACCTAGCTTCTGCTGCATGGGCAATCTATGCCCCAACAAACGAACTCATATCTCTATGAGGTATATGTCTTGGCCGAGCAACCAACAATATCGCCGAGTATAGCGCCGTTTTTGAACTATTGGTTGATGTTATTTCTCTTGGAATTCGTCACTTGGTTGTCCGACTTGACTCGTAGTTGGTAGTACTACCGCTCAGTAATGTATATTCTATTCGAAGTCCTACTTTATTAAGAGTATATTTGCGGATTCACCTCTTGGAATGATATTTTGAACACATTGAATATCAACACATTCCTAGACGTCTTAATAGATTAACCGATGCTTTAACTAATTATGTATTGGACATACATTTGAACAATTTATAAATCAAACACATTAAAAATGTACACAAGTGTAAAGTAAGCCGGTAGAAACCATGTATATATATATAACGATCAAAGTTTGTTTTTACAAAATGGTTGTCCGAAGACCCAAAATATAAAAAATGGAAGCTCACGGCTTCTACAAAATGACATCACTAATGATGCTCACGATAACATGCTAAGGTCCTAGCAACTCTGTGGAGCAGTCGCCCCATAGAGGCAGAGACTCCCACAGTGTGACGCTGATCGCGTCGTGGAATTTCCTCCAGGGGCATCTCTGGAACATCTGCCATAAGGCCCTCTAAGTTTTGCTCCACTGTCAAGTAGTCTTTGGCATATTGCAGAACTGCTACTGCTACCTCTCCTCGACGCTGAACAGGAGAAATACCAGTAGGTCTATGTGCTCCAACGTCTGTGTTATCAACAAAATTTTGGTGTTAGTCTTCAGATTAATCTATAAATAAAAAAAACATTTAAATATATTCAAAATACAAAAACATTTTAAAAATCAAAATCGATGAACTTCTTACCGAGGTTTCCCCACTCTATATCCTCAGGTAGGGCAAGATCTGGATCGCCACGGAAATCTAGGCCATCATAAGCATAATCCTCTATCATCAGCACCTGGCCTTGAAGCCAGTCGAAGAAACGATCATCATATCTGACGATAGGCCCTGCCACATGACGGGCCATGAGTTGGCACCATCGTAACATCCTTGGGTCTCTGGGACCCGGAAACTGCTAATCTGCTTGAAGCCTAAATACCGGGACTCTCTCATAGAAGAAGGACACCAAAAGAGATCCATACCCGAACTTCTTTATATTTCCACGCCTGCATTTGGTCAGTTGTTTCTTAAGATTGCGTAGAACTGCATCAGCCCAGTTGAAAACCCGAGGCTCAGTACACTCGATGGCATACTGAAAGTAGCTCTGCAGAGCCATGTGTGGGGCAGCACTTCCTGCCATCCGAGTGATAGTAAAGAGAATGGTACGAAGAGTTATATCAGTCACTCCCCAAATGGCCACCTTCCCTTTCTGATGTTCAGCTTCAGGCACACAATACTGGGCACAGTATTCGCTCATTGTCAAACCACCCCTTCGGTTGCTGGTGAAACTGACGTAGGACCCCTGTCTAGAAAACCCAGTCAAGAAATAGATATCCTCGATATCTATGGTCAAGGTGTGAGCTCCCACGTTGAAGACTTGTTGATCCGGATCCCACATTCGGATCAAGTACTCTAACATTCGCACTTGGGCTCTCATGCCCGGGATTCAGAAATACTTCAGGAGACCGCAATTTCTTAAAGAAGCAATAGTTTGAGGGTGATTCTCGGCATTGGTATTGTCTTCCTCTTGTTACCGTTCTCTCCATTCAAGTACCATAATGATATTTATTAACCTGCATGGCAACCGTGTGAAGATAATTAATAATCTAAAACATGAGGAAAATTGGTTTTATTGGCTAAATATTACAGAATTTTTTGGGCGCTGCGCTGTTCACAGGTGGCTTATAACGCACAGTGCGAGTTTATCGCACTCTACCTTAAGCCCACCTGTGAGAATGAGGACTTCTCGCAGGACCCGTATGGGCAACCTGCGAGAATCCTCCTTCACGCATAGGGTTTCAAAAACTAGCTTAAAACTTGAATTTTAACCAATTAAATCATAAATTAAAACCACGAAAGGCTAGGGAATGGAGAGCTTACCAATTTGATCCAGACGGCTCACAGAATGATGCCCCGAAGCTCCCGAAAATCGACAATGAAGGTATAGGGTAAAATGGGATTTTTTGCTCTCAAAGTGGTAAAATGGTAAATGATATGGTAAATAGGTTATAAATTCATTTTTATTACTTTTCTACTATATAAAAGTGGGTTTTTTCATATTTATTCATTATTAACCCTAATTGTTAATGAGAAAATGAGCAGAATGCTTTGCAGGTATGGAACATGAAGGGTCATGGATGATTTTTTCTATGGTGTGGTATATTTTTGATTGTTTTCTATGGTTTTGATATAAAACCTCGAGCATTTTTTATCCGTTCTTGCGCTTGTCAAAAACTTAAGAACGTGATCGAGCGTTGTTTTATCCCTTTTCCGGGCTCTCTATGGTCACATGAAAAAGGAACCCCCCTAGAGTTGTCTTTAAGCTCTTTTTAGACTCTCTAAACAGGAAAAGATTGCCAAGCGACCTTGCTATTTTCACGCTCGATAAAGTATTTGAAGTATGCGTCCTTCGAGCGATAGTTTAACCCTTTTTCGGTCTCGTTGGATTATTGTATGAAAAAGGAACTGAGAGAGTTCTCTTTTGAGTGTTTTTCCAAACTCTATAATCTTGAAAAACCTTCGAGTTTGCTATCTCTGGACTCGTTAAACAAACATTGACAGACCCGTAATGGGACCGAGCCACTCCTTCTTAGGGTTCATTAAAAATACTCCGAGGGACTCGTCCGAAGGATGAGCTTATATCAACAAGCATATGTGATCCTCTTCAAGCT
>ML798830.1:196580-208720 GCA_009831015.1 Picea engelmannii
CACAATCGATGGTTTGTACTTTAGTACCTTGGGAGTCATTGACATCAATGGTGATTTCCCTCGCACTTGTTAACGGTTGCATCAATGACCGGTAATCAAGTGGTTTCTTCCATGTTCGACTTCGACACATGTAATCACATGGTTAGATTCGTACTTTGGGTGGTGAGGTTGAAGACCCTGGATATTATCTTTGTGATCCAGGTTGCGATGGAGTATGTATAATTTGTGACACATAGATCCACTGTGTATGTTTCGTGGCTATGTCGTCTTGACTGAAAATTTTTCGCATAGATCCACAATGTATTCAGGTGGCTATGCTATATTATGACTGCATGGATCCACAGTGTATGATTGGTGGCCATGATCTTTGTTTATGATGTCATCAGTCTATGATCTGAGTATGGGAATGCCTACCTCAGAAAGGGATACATATTATATTCTACCGATGCTTGGATGTTTGCAGGTTTCCGATTAGATGTGCTCTTGGTTCTTGATACACACATGCAGCTTACAAAGTCCGTCGACTGTCACTGATTCCACTCTCAGACTTTGGGGGGTATTCTGTTATCCACAATTTTGGTTATTGTGATGATGTTATCATAATGACATGATGATTGAAAATCAAACTCTTCAATAAGAATACTTTCCTGAGAAAAGTTGCACTTGTCTCTCTCCATAAACTATATTTTTTAAGAAGTTCGCAGGCTGACTATATACTTGCCTGCGAGAATTCCTTATTCTCGCAGGCTGCCTCAGACTAGGGTGCAAATAGTTCGCACTGTACCAAGGCCAGGGTACGAACATATTCTTAAAGGGGAAAAAGATGAAGTTCTCGAGCCTTCTAGAATAGAATCTTCGAAAAGGATGAGTTGGATAACGAATAGTTTTTCAAGTGCTGGCATTCCAGATATCTTGGGATCATTTCCTATCCAAGTAACTAAATTATCTTCTCCTATATATTGAGGAGATTACTCATTGGAAAGGTTAGAAGCAAGCTAGCAAGAGATTGATTGGAGAATTTTTGGAAGCCTGTATGAAGGACTGATGCTACAGCAACAAGAGACTACAACAAGGTCATCACAAGTGGTTGATTTTCTTCATGCATGAGCAAGTGTGTGTGTCAGAACTAGGAGCCATCGAAAGGAGACTTACTACATCAAGGCTCAGGTTGTAAGTTCCTCTTTCAATTAATTCAATACAGTAATATGTCCCTTTCCCATAAAGATGATGTCTCTTTATTACATAATTCCTTGATCATATGTATAGACTAGATATTGAATATATTAACTTGCCTATATTTCGATTGGTTTGTACTGTTGTGATCTGAACGACGCAAGAGCATTGGAGTATAAAGCTTGGAACAACAGAGACATAAGAAAAGCGTTCACAAGGTATGCCTACAATCCTTATCTCTTAGTTCATTCAATAGGATAGATCTAGGGAAAGAGTAGTATTCTATTCTGCTTTGTTCCAGATCCAGGTGGATCTGGGGAGATCGGTTCGTGTCTGCACTTACGGATTAATCCTGAAACAACAGTGATTTAGGGTTTTGGAAGTCAACAGTGAATTAGGGTTTCAACATGATTTAGGGTTTTGGAAAACTATAAAGGAAGGGTCAACGACCTAATTCATCATTATGCAGATTATGACTTGTCATTGAGGAGAAGAGGTGCATCTCAGGAGAGATAGTTTAGTGTATTCCAGGAGGAAGACACCAGTTGGTTGATTTCAGTGTTGAAAGACACACCCTAGTCACCGGGAAGATCATCTAGGTCTTCCATCATTCTTCATTGATTCCGCAGTGCTCCCATATTCTGTGTATTATCTTTTAGTTGCTTATTTGTATTCCAGCTAAGATCCTTTTGTCTTTTGATCTAGCCGAGTGTTGTTATTTTATTCAGCCGTAGTTGCTTATTTATATTCTGGCTAAGATCCTTTGTATGTTGATCTAGTCGAGTATTGTCATTTATTCAGCCGCATTCGACCATTTTGTAATCCACAGAGATATCATAATACAAACTTTGCAGTCCTTTGTCGCGTTTATTATTTGTATGATCATTTAGATGCTGTAAACCTTTGATCCTACACACACATTAGCAGCGTTTCCTAGACTAGTCAAGTCAGGAACATTACAGTGGTATCAGAGCTTTAGTCCTGCCAACATGTGACTAAAGACAATGAGTGTAGCAGAAGAACTAGAGGGCCATGAAAACATAGGTGACGAATATGTTACTTACAACAGACATCAGGAAAGAAGGCATATGCCTAATTTTCCCCCTTTTCCTCCTAGCTCAGAGGAAGAGGAAGAGGCACAAAGAGAAGGGCAGAGCATGAGGCTGAGCACGAGGCATAGAGGATGCTAGGAGACAGATATGAACGACCAGAGGGCAGTGGAAAGGCCCCCGTAGATCCAGAGGCAACTTTCATGCAGGTTATCAATGATATGTTGGCTAGTCAACAAACCATTTCTCAGTCCTTGGCACAGGTGGTTGATATATTGGCTAGAGTGGGCACCCCAGATACACAAGTCCCGCATGCAGCATAGGGGAACTCGGGAGTAGGAAGTAGACCCCAGTCACCCTCTCGCACATACACCTCTACGAGTAGGATTCCCAGACCCTTGTTTCCCAGTTTCCAGAGGGCACCCCCGGTAGTAGCACCGCCACCGATACCACAGAGGCCACCCACTCATGTTGACGACATTGCAGAGTATAGAAGGGAGTACGTAGCATTGGGTCATGAATTCCATCAGGACATGACCTTAGTCGAGTACTATGGACTCAGACTCAGGAACCGCCCCAGAGAGCCATAGAGGGGAGGACCACAACAACAATAGGGGAATAACCTCGATTTCATCTAAAAAGTTGGGAAACTCACCATCCCTTCTTTTGACGGATCATCCAAATACACCGCCAGAGCTTGGGTATAGAAGCTAGACATGTATTACAAGCTCAACCAGATGACCGAGACAGAGGCCATCAGTTTCTTGACCTTACACTTGGAGGGTGAGGCACACAAGTGGTGGTATCATGGAATGGTGACATTGGGTCACAATCGCATCACCTCCTATAGAGATTTTATAGATAGGCTCATGGGCAGGTTCGACAGGAAGGATCCTGAGATACACTTCAGGGATCTAGCCCAATTGAGAAAAACTGGCATAGCATAGGCGTTCATCACAGAGTTTCAGTGGGTAGCCATGGTAGTGACAGATATATCAGATCCTAGGCTGATCATGCTATTCACAGAAGGACTTACAGATCCTTTGAGAGGATGGGTGAAGGCATACAAGCCTCCCACTTTGTAGGATTACATCCTTCGCACTTGAGATCTGGCAGACTTAGTGCCAAAGACTAAAAATTTCTCCAAACCATTTGTGCCCTAGATGGATCGAGACAGGAAGCCATTCCAGAGAGAATGGAAGGGAAAGGATAAGTTGGATGATGATACTAGGCGAGAGCTTATGAGGAAGAAGCTTTGCTTTAGCTGCAGAGATCCTTGGGTCCTAGGCCACAGGTGCATGGGAAAGGGAGAGATTCATTATATTGAGGTAGCAGTAGATAGCGTGGATAATGAGGAGGAGGAGTAGGATAGTGGATCCACTAGTTTAGAGGATAAGTCAACACCAACAGAGGAGAAGCTTCCTCGTAGACCAACGACACCAGAAGGAGCCCATCCTCCAGTAGTTCCACAACCGCCAGAACATGCTAACAGGAGTAAACTAGCAAAGGGAGGTGTCATAGCGACCCTTTTTGGTGTTCCCATGTATGATACCCTCCGTATCAGAGGGATTATCCAGGGGCAATGGGAAATCGCCCTGATAGGTGGTGGGGCCACCCACAACTTCATCGACGCTTCACTAGTATCAAGACAAGCACTTCAGACAGAGGAGTTTGAGGGGTTTGATGTTGCAGTAGCAGATGACCACATAGTGGAGTGTCTAGATAGAGTTCCAAACTTAGAGATGAAGTTAGGAAACTACACAGTGAGAGACACATTTTATGTGGTTGACCTATCAGACATAGATGTGGTGTTAGGAGTTCAGTGGATGATTACCTTGGGAAAAATAACTACCAACTACCAAACCTTGGAAATGGGATTTAGAGATCAGGATGGGAAGAAAGTTGTTTTAAGAGGTATGTCGACAGGAGCACCCAGAACAATTTCAACCAAGAGGACGGAGAGGATATTCAGACATGGGGAGGTAGCATATCCGCAGAATTCTTGATCACTACTTAGAAGGATTCATAAGGTCAACAACAGTACCACACAGAGATCAAGAATTTATTTGGAAGACATCAATAGGTCTTTGAGGCAATTCCACCAGGGAGACCACCTAACAGGGGGTTTGAACACACCATTGAGTTGGAGGAGGGGGAAAAACCTATGATCACCCCCCCCTATCATCATCCTAGGAGTTTCAAGGATGAGATAGAGAAGGCAATCAAGTAATTGTTGGCGATGGGACACATCAGATCGAGCAACAACCCATTTTCTTCTTCAGTTGTCTTATTTTTGAAGAAGGATGGCACCATGAGTATGTGCATTGATTACCGAGCCTTAAAGAAGAAAACCATCAAGAATCAATACCTTATCCCACGCATTGACGAGTTGATGGATGAACTGCATGGGGTAGTTTTCTTCTAAAAAAATGATCTACACTCTAGACATCATCAGACCAGGATCTGAGAGTAGAACATAGAGAATATGACATTTCGATGTCATTTTGGACACTTCGAGTTCCTGGTTATGCCATTTGGGCTAGCCAATGCACCCGCTACATTCCAATCTTGCATGAACCATATATTCAGAGATTAGTTAAAGAAATCAGTCTTGTTTTTCTTCGATGACATCTTTATCTATAGACGATCATGGAAAGAGCATATGAGGCACCTGGATGAGGTATTGAGCATCATGGAGGCACAATGATTATATGCCAAAGAGTCCAAGTGCGAGTTCGATATGATAGAGTTTTTTTACTTAGGCCACATCATCAGTGTATAGGGGGTACAGGTGCACCAAGAGAAGATCAGGGCCATTCTGGATTGGCCAACGCCCAAGAATGTGACAAAATTGAGGAGCTTCTTTAGGTTGTGAAACTATTATAGGCGGTTCGTCTAGGGGTTTTCTCAGCTTGGAGCACCGCTGACAGATCTTACCAAGCATGGGGCCTTCATATGGACCGAGAAATCATAGGAAGCCTTTGATCACAAGAAGGAATTCATGGGCACTTGTCCAGTGCTGGCACTACTAGACTTCACCTTGCCATTTGTCATAGAGTGTGATGCATCCGGCGAAGGGATCGGTGCAGTTTTGATGCAGGGAGGACACCCCATTGTATTCGAGAGATAGAAGCTTAGTCAACCTGAGAGGTTGTACTCCATTTATGACAAGGAAATGTTGGCAATCATGCATGCCTTGACCAAGTTTAGACAATATTTGGTGGGCAACAAATTCACGGTCAAGACCGATCACTACAGTTTGAAGTATTTCCTTGAGCAGAAGGACCTCAGTTAGCGCCAACAGAAATGGGTGACAAAGGTAAAGGCATTCGACTTTGACATAGAGTATGTCAAGGGGAAGAAGAACATTGTGGCTGATGCACTATCAAGGAGACCTGCGACATGTTCTTTGATGGAGATTTCAGCAAAATGGAAATCCCACTTGTTAGTGGAATATTCCAAGAACAAGTTTGCTTGTGAGGTGATGGATGGGAAGATATAGGATGACTGGTATAGGGTCATTGACGATGTCATATTTTACAAAGGATAGAGTCTACTTGGTGCTAGATTCAGGGCTTAAGAAAAAGATCTTCACTACAGTTCATGATTCACCTCTAGCAGGCCATCAGGGGTTTTTCAAAACCTATAGACAGATTAGAGAGAGGTTCTCATGGAAGGGCCTCAAATAGGACATTATGAGACACATCTATGAGTGTGTGACTTGCCAGTAGAACAACTCAGAGCATGCTCTTCCAGCAGGGCTACTTCAACCACTCCCCATTCTAGAGCAGAAATGGGTGAGTATATCTATGGACTTCATCATGGGTCTACCCAAGGTCCAGGGTAAGGACTGTATCTATGTAGTGGTCGACATATTGACTAAGTTTGCTCACTTCTACACCATACCGACAGAGTATAATGCAGTTCAGGTAGCCGAGATTTTCTTCAGGGAGGTCTTCAGACTTCATGGGTTGCCGAAGAACATCATCAGTGATAGGGACAGTCGGTTCATAGGGACATTTTGGAGAGAGTTGTTTCGGTTGGTAGGGATAGAGTTTACACCTAGCACCATCTATCACCCTCAGACAGATGGGCAGACAAAGATTTTCAACAAGTGGATTGAAGGGTATTTGAGGAACTGTGTAGGAGGACAATATAGAATGTGGTTAAAGTGGTTACATTTAGGAGAACATTGCTGCAACACCACCTTCCACATGTCCATTGGTATGACACCCTTCCAAGCATTGTACGGATATGATGCTCCCACTTTGGTAGACTTGGTCTTCGGGGAGAGAAGAGCTCCCAAGGCCAAGGATTGGATCATAGAGAGTCAGGAGATTCTCAAGTTGTTGAAAGAGAACCTGCAGACGGTGCAAAACCAACAGAAGATAAGTGCGGACAGACACAAGATAGAGCACAACTTTGAGGTTGGAGATTTGTTTTTCTTGAGACTCCAACCCTACAGACAGTCATCTCTGAAGAAGAGTGGGGCTGAGAAGCTCAAGACCATATTTTATGGTCCTTACAGGATCATGTGCCAAGTAGGCGAGGTTTCTTACGAAATAGAGCTTCCAAAGGGGAGCAAGATTCATAACGTGTTCCACGTGTCTTGCCTCAAAATGGCAGTGGGACAATTCATTAGCACATCAGAGGAGCTTCCCCCGTTGGATGCGAAGGGACAGTTGGAGTTAGTTCCGAAGGAGGTTTTGGAGTTCCAGGAGAGGAAATTGAGGAGTAGGGTCATCATAGAGTGTTTGATCAGATGGAGAGGGCTTCCAGTAGAGGACGCTACTTGGGAGAGGGAGTAGGTGTTGCAGCACCCTGGACTGGTATTTCTTAAGGATAAGCAATTTCGGGAAGGGAGGACTGTAATGTCCCGTTCCAAATAGGATCTCTAGAGAGGAGGCTTAATGGTCTAAACCACCCCGTTAGACTATAGCCAAGGCCAAAGAGGGGTAAATAGGGTTACTAGAGGTCACTCTAGTCACAGGTGTTATATTCAGAAAGTGATATTGAGCTAAAAAGGGTTAAAAGCGCTTTCAAGTCATTATGAGCTAAAAATAGAAGTCAACAGTGAATTAGGTTTCAGCAGTGATTTAGGGTTTTGGAAGTCAACAGTGAATTAGGGTTTCAACATGATTTAGGGTTTTGGAAAGCTATAAAGGAAGGGTTAGCGACCTAATTCATCATTATGCAGATTATGACTTGTCATTGAGGAGAAGAGGCGCATCTCAGGAGAGATAGTTTAGTGTATTCCAGGAGGAAGACACCAGTTGGCTAATTTCGGTGTTGAAAGACACACCCTAGTCACCGGGAAGATCATCCAGGTCTTCCATCATTCTTCATTAATTCCGCAGTGCTCCCATATTCCGGGTATTATCTTTTAGTTGCTTATTTTTATTTCGGCTAAGATTCTTTTGTCTTTTGATCTAGCCGAGTGTTGTTATTTTATTCAGCCACAGTTTCTTATTTATATTCTGGCTAAGATCCTTTGTATGTTGATCTAGTCGATTATTGTCAGTTATTTAGCTGCATTCGGCCATTTTGTAATCTACATAGATATCATAATACAAACTTTGCAGTCCTTTGTCACGTTTATTATTTGTATGATCATTTATATGCTGTAAACCTTTGATCCTACACACACATTAGCAGTGTTTCCTAGACTAGCCAAGTCAGGAACATTACACCATGAAGCACTCTGATTATACAACCTTATCCACTCAAATCTGTAGATCCAACCATTCCTTACCGTATTTCGAACAACAACAAACGAGAAAAAAATGACTAGAAAAAATCCAATAGGTAAAACGTTTAAACTACGCTCACATTAATGGGTTGATTATGATTTTTGAATCTGTGTTTTTATTCGCCTATAGCAGCCCTAGTTTCGGCTTTATATTTTCAAATAGCCTCCACCACAACCAACAACCTTCCTCCTCATGAAAATGTGGAGCATTAGTGTTACAAGGGAAAAATTCTCTATGGCCAAGGTAAACCACAACAGACAGGTATGATTGCAGAAATCAACTCAATTCCAATGTATGCTATATAAACTAATGTGCAAGATAAGAAAGAGGCCTACCTCATTCCAACATTTGAAGATGTTCCACCATTGAGCACTTCGACCGAAATATTTATACCTGCAACGATTTCTCAACAAACAAGTGGAGCAAGTATGTAGTGATAATATAAAGGGGTTAGCACATTAGATAGCATAATCCATTAATAAACATTACAAAAATTCCCATGGATAATAATCATATATTTACACGATACCAATTAGATGGGAAAAGAGTATTTATAATAATAAATGATCAGTAGAAGCGAAACATTACAGATTTCTGTGTCGGCACGGTTCGAAACCAAGAAACCAAGTTCCTTTCAACTGGGCCTCCACCACTTCAATCCTCCACCAAAGGCAAGCTCATAGAAGGGATAAAATAAGGTTCTCTCAACAATAGGGAAAGAGCTTGGGGGTTGAACACTATGTTCAGACTTGAGGAACAAAGGGATGCAGACTCAATATGATGTAATTTTTCCAGAGTAACTTTGCTCTTGAAGTTGAATGCTTTCTCCTCTTTTCCATAGCTTAGAATTTTTCTTTTATAGCCTTCAAAATGCAACTAAAGGGCCGATTCGGAATGTTTCCAGTATATGGAAGGCCAAGGATAAGAGATCTCCTATTGTGACATGGAAACTCGACTTCATTTTTGTATTTTCTGGCACAAATCCCGATGTACGGGGGCTGTAGTGGATCCGCCTATGTATATGCATGCTGTATAATAGATAGGGCACATATATGTGGAAAAATATTTATTGTTAGCTCTGGATTCATCAAAAAGGGATGACAAGTCTACATAGGGAAATGGAAAAAAGGCCCTCTGTGCAAGATAACAATGGTGAGGCAAATCTTGCTATAACATATGCCCCCTAATGTGTGAGATTAGAGGAGTATCTACGATGGCCGAAATACATTATAAATAACCCAGAAGTAGAGTGGTAGAGAACTAGCTGGACGAACTCAATTGCTCTTTACATTCTGTACTGACTTTGCATACATGGCTGCAAAGAATACACTGTAGATCCATGTGAAAAATATACCAAACAAGTGTTCATGGCCATAAAATAGGAAAAATATAAATGCGATTACATGCCAAAAGTTGTCATAGTCACGGACAAGGCCTAGTGAACCCAGTCTCAAAACCAATATGAAGATATTTGTATACCATGGAGTACAATATGATCTCCCATGATCACTAAAGTCATATAGGTACCGGTCCAATGAAAAGGAATCAACAACTTAGGAAAGCTGTGGCCACATAGTGATGTCTTCAAGTATTCTACACTATCCGCCAAGGGTGCAAGTCTACATCATGTGAACAAAGGAGTTGAGGTCGAACACAATGAGACATCGTTTGATTACCGGTAATTGAGGTATACTGTTAACAAACGCGAGACAACCTACCAATAAATGAAAGTAGGTATCAAGTCACCGAGCACATTCCTACAAGTGTGAATAAAGGATTCAGTGTTGAACACTTGAGGAATCCATTGATAAATAGACATTGATGAATTCCGATCTGTCAATGGCGAGAGAGCCTGCCACTAATGACTGCAAGCCTCAAGGTACTCATAAAACTCTAGGTCCCATATCTAGAATAAATGAGCTGAAGTTGATGGAAAGAGACCCACTGAAAGGAGAGCATTAAGGCATATCTCATCAGTCAACACGAGGAACAAAGTGGGAGCTTCATAATTTGGTGAAGATCAGATGAAGAACATGTTCACGAACCAACGAACCTGTGCATCTTTCGCATGTGCCAAATGCAAGCGGTACATGAAAAAGACCCTCTGAATAGTAGCTAATGATGAAAATTGCTGACAAAGGTGAGGAAACCACCAATAAGGCTAATGGCATCCAAGACACTGCACAAATCCAAAAGTGTGAATAGATGTCTTGTCTTTGAACACAAGGGAAACCACCTAGTCAATGACCAATGATGAAATTTTGACTGTTGGGTTCAAGGTGACCTACCAATGATGAAAGTAGGGCCAGGGTGCATGATAAGACCACAGTATCATGTGACTCTGAGACAAATTGAGGGTATGGCCGACATGTAAAGTCAATATTTCTAAGGAATGGCCGACAAAGGTTGATAGACTTCCTTTGAGCAAGAGCATGAGACATATGGTAGACTCCGGCAGCATAGACCCAATGATATAACTATCAGATGCATGAGGCATCGATAATGTTCTCTATGGGGACTGGAAGAGTAACTAGTCAGTAGAGAAAACTCTGTAATGAGATCAACTTCCTAAGACCATGCTAAACCCAAAATTATGATGACGCAAGGACTCAATAACTTTGTGCTCTGTTAAAAAGTGACACGACTGCTGCCAAATATAATATAGTACTCCCTTCCCACCCGTATTTTTTGTTTTTTCATAACAAACGAATTCTATGATACTGAGGAGGAAATGAGTGTCGCAAGTAAGCAAAACTAGTTCCAGTACTGGAATGTACCTATGCTCAATGCAAGGAAATGCATGCAGGAGATGGACACTTGGGGTAATGTTCCCTCCAGGGTATAGGGTGTCAAATTGCAAAGGATATAAACAAGGCTTTGTTTGGTTGAGGATGCAAAAAATCCTTAGGCAATGGTTTATAACACAAAGCGAGAACCAGATAAAGGCTCAATACTGCAAGCGAGGGCATGATATGCAATCACAACTTAACGCAAAAAAAAATGTCCCTTTTTATTTATTTTAGTCTACTTGGTGTGAAAAAGGGGTAAACTTGTGCCAAATAGGCGTCTTTTCAAATACAATTTACGAGTGTGAAAAAGACAAGTTCACTCGGTGATATTTTCTATTTTTGGTAACGAGTCAGAAAATATCTTAACTAAGACTCATGACCTTTCAAATCTAAGTTAACGAGTGTGAAAGGGACAAATCACTCGACAATATTTTTGATTTTTTAGATGAGTCGGAAAAGAGCTTAACTAAGACTCATTTTTGATGTTCTAATCAACATGTAAAGGGGGAGGCCAAGGCTCCCATCTCGGTCTTCTGCGGAAAGTCAGTATCTTACGAATAGCTGACAAAAGCTTGGGAAAACCCAAAGCTCTCCAAGTCAAGGAGGAGAAAGTGCTTACAGAGTATATAGTTTCCGTGATGGTTTGAATAATGTCTTTTGCTGGAAAAGACATAGGTGGGGGGATGTGATGCCCTATCAGGTCATCCCAATCGAAGGGAACCTCGTCAAGACTTGGAGGAAGAGTAATCGGGGAAGAATAAACCTCTCTCATTCAGAAGGGGAAGTATTTGGAATGTTGATGACATGACTGAAGGACACATCACTCTCTTCAGGGAGAGTAGGATTGACCAGGTATTGTACTAGTGTGACCACTTCTTCAATTATAGGTTGAAGAGGATGCATAGTAACAGGGACAAGAGATGCTTCACCCTCGACAAAGGGGGTGAGGTTAGGAGGGGATCATGGCGGTGGAAACAACGAGATGATAAAAGGAGAAGTGGTGTGAGGAGAAACCACGGATGCCTTAGAATCTGAAGGGCTCTTAGGTGAGCCCCACACTTCTGGTATCTCGGTAGTAGTGGGACACAAATGAGTAAGGTGACTTCCTTCACAAGTCCTACAAAGGAATTTAGGCTTACGTCTGAGATGTCTAGGATTCTCAATGCCCCCAGCGTCGTTTACCATGGCTAGTGACATGCTCTCGACATGATTGGCAGGTGTTATTGGATAAATCCATAAGTGCGGACACAAACCGATCTCCCTAGATCCACCTGGATCTAGAACAAAACATGACAGAATATACCACTTTCCCTAGATCTAACTATTGAATTAAATTGGAAGTGAGAAGAATATATGTACCTTGTAATCGCTTCCTTGGT
>ML798830.1:216231-232018 GCA_009831015.1 Picea engelmannii
TAAGCTGAAGAAGATAAGGTGAGGAGGTTAGGATGATCCCACTAAATCATGAAAGCGAGTAAGATCCAAACTATTCGGATGCCACCTCACCTAAGAAGCTTCTCCTTCTAGAAAATTCGAGAAACCGTACGTTTTTCCCACGTTCTGGAATGTTCGCACCCTAGCTATATAGCAACCTGCGGACTGTTCACACCCTGGCTATATAGCAACCTGCGGGAATTTGTCATTCTCGCACCCTGCCTATATAGCAACCTGCGGACATTTATTTTTATAAGGTTTTTACATAGGAAAATGTAACTTTTTCCTCAGGAAAAGTTCTTCTTCCTTCTCTCTTCAGGAACTCAGGCCACTGTGACCCCTCTAAAGGCAATAGATAGGTTTACATCATTAACGATCATAGGGATGACGAAAATAATGTGTAACAACAGGGGTAAGAGAGTCTTCTCCTATATGATGAATAGAGGTTGGAGACACGACACAACTATGATTTGGGGTAAAAAGGATGGTGCCCCTAGCATAATTGGCAGAGGTTGGGTGCGAGATGTCAACATAATTTGTAGAAAATGTGGACCCATATCCGACGTGACTAGCAGAGGTTGGAGATGGAGCACCAGTATGAATGACAGTGATTGGGCTAGTGGTAGATTGTGCATTTGATTCTAAGGTCCAGGGAAAGATTGGTTCTGAAACATTGCAGGCCATAAAGGATCCTGGTGTACCCCCTGTCCCTGCCCAGGAAAGTGGTGTTCTATGCCAAAATGGTCCGAAGAGGTTTGGACGGGCATCGTCACTGAGGTCTGTGAAGAGACCGAGGTAGGATAATAATTATTCGAGTGGGGATATATGTTGCCCCCTTGTGAAGGAGTCCATAAAGAGGGTAGCCCAAACCGTAAAATTAATTCTCCCCATATGAAATTCCTGGGGGTACTTGAGGACCTGTCATGGAAAAATTGTTCAAAGGAACTGATATGGAAGTCGAAAGATACATGGGTGAGGTGTAATAAGTGAGATAATCACCCATCTGAGCACTGGCTCCTGAAAGAACATAGTTAGTATTAGATCTATAATGGAGAAGGTTCCAACCTCCCATGGGGACACAAATCATATCAAACAAAGAAGTAGGCATTGGAGCCATGGTGCCCCCGGATCCAATGCTAGGATTCATATACATGGGCCAGGGAGAGGATTGCACAGATGAAGGAATATCAACAGAAAAATGACTAGAGACCCAAGGCATGGATTGAGTGTCATAGTTCTGCATACCATTGTGAAAAATGGAAGGGTCCATCCCCATGAAATGAGTAGGCATCATGGGGTGGGTAGTGGTAAATGAGGGAGCAAAACAAACTCCACTATCCATGATGATGACACCCAAAATAGACTCCTAAGGCCCACTAGTAGTCAAAGAGCATACCAAAAGTCAAACGACCAATATGCATGCAAACGGGATAAAGTGTCTGAGTGGTCTCCCTCACTAAAGAAGACATGCCTCGTCCAAGAGGGACCTGAGACTCCCCACTAAAGTTTGGAGGTAACATAATTAGTTATAGGGGCCCTCGTGGGCTTAACAACCAGTCGGTCAGATCCCCCCTGAGAGGTAATCGTCCATAAAGGTTGTGTGTTGTCCGACCCCTATCTGACCTAGGGTACAAGAAGAATAACCCCTTCAAGTAACCTATGATATATCTAAGTCAAGAAACTAATAAAACCCTATATAATCGATGCACAAGTGTTATAACCCTAAATTTCACTAGACATGCATACCTAGCATCAAGCCATCTTGCTTGCTATTTTTGCCAAGCCATCATTGAAAAACTCTTCTAAAAAACCATTTTTTTGAAGATGTACGTGCCCTGCACCACTATTGCCCACATACATACGCTAGCTGCACCTTTACAACCCACGTATACTCACAAAAAGCACAAAAAGTAAAAATTTACAAAGGGATACAGGTCTTCGGGTAGTTACCTAACCATTTGACCACCCATAGCCGGTCACCCAAACGAATGACTATCATTTTGGCCTATACAAGAAGGTGTTGGGGTCCCATTCCAAGAGGAAATATGAGAGCAAAGAAACTCTGCCCATTTCAGTATTCTCCCCTTGCCCTAATATTTTGCAGCCACACTATGATTTTTAGTGATCCAGGTGGATATCGGTGGCCACCCACCTTTTCCAACTGGCTCAAAACTATTTTCTGGCAATTTTGGCAATTTACTATTTTTAGCAGGTTTTAACTTTCGGGGCCATTTTGAGGGCCTAAATGAAGGTTTTTCGAGATCAAGGTTCTCAATGATATATGAAGGCATTATTTAGCCCCCAAAATGAATCTCCTCTATGATACCTTTCCAACTAGCTATCACACGCCTAAAACGGAGATCGTATGCAAAAGTTACAACCCCGGGAAGTTGATGTACTCACTTACCCAAACGGGGCCCACATGACTTTTGGCGCTTCATCTCCTAGGGTTAGGTTTTTGGATGTCTAGGAATTTTGGCATTCCTGATTATTTTAAAAAGGCCTTCAGAGCCTCATTGTAATCATCTTCTTGCAAATGCGAGTAGCCGTCACATCTCTTCTCAGAGATAAGCTGCCACCATTCTAGCGAGTCTTTCACTTTGTATTTTTACAGTCTCTGTACATTTATTTCATTAATAGAAATCGTGTATTACTGTATCTCTGTGTTTATGGTTGCATATCTGATATATTTCTGTTATATTACTGGATATACGCGATATCTCTGTGCATTTCTTTATTATATCTCTGTTCTCATTTCGTGCCGAAAATAATCCGGATCATTTAGCCATAATTCCTTTTTTCAGCCCTTTTTCCTCCATTGCAAATCCTTGCCATTTCCCTAGAGATAATTGAAGAGGAGAAGGATACATGGATGCAGTTGGTGTATGGTGAAGAGGAGCCCAGGACCGAGTTCAAGGAGCAATTTCCAATCTCATATTGTAAGCGACTTTGTGAGAATAATATAAAGAAATACTTTTTCCGTCCCGCCAAATGATGTCTTTAATCTTCATGATTTACTTGTATTTTGGTTATGATATCTAACCCACTAATATATATATATATATAATGCATGCTTGTAGTTTATTTTTTGTCTTTTGGTGAATGCAGGTTGGCCTTAGAAGGAGATCTGCAGTCGAGAAACAATTGAGCACAAAGGGATCGACACTAGATGCGGGGTTTAAGGTAAGCTTACCGGATCCCTATACTTTGCTTTTTATGTATGATTGTGGGGTAGTGTCGGGATAGTTGTTAAAAGTAGGAGACTTTAGATAGTTAGCTCTGCCTGCACTTTAGAACCCTAGTGTAGTTCGTAGGGGGTTTTCCTGCTGTAGCAGAATTGGCGACCATACTAGGGAACCTCTAGGTTTTTTAGGGGATATGTTTTGGGTGCTTTAATTGGTTTAACTGCCTTTTTTGAGTTTCTATAAGTGTCTGGGTCTGTAAGGGATTTTGGTCTTCCATACCATTACTCCCTGCCTTGTCAACTTGACTATTGTTTTATTTTTTTAGAAAGTTACAAAGGTGTACGTGGCCTGCAGTGGGTCTGCACACGTACATACACGCCCTACGTTTGGACAGTCCACATACATACGCAGGCTGTTGAAGTGTCAGTAGCATGCCTATGTCAAGAAAGTCTTTTTTCAAGAAGAGGCAGTCATCCTCTTCCCCGATTGAAGTCTGAATTCTCAGGGGTTTCTTGATTTAGTACTAGTCTCTATAGTTACAGTCTTTAAGCCTAGGTTTGATGTCAGTTTGGTTGCCTTTTAATTTATTTTTTTAATTTTTTTTAATTTTTGTGTTTTTTAGCTTTTTAAACTTATTTTTAGCTTGAAATTTTAAGAAAAATGAGTTGCATTTAAAAAACAAATTCCCCCTCATGGCCGGGGGGGGGTCATGAATCGTGTATTCATCAGTTTTTTTTAGAATCTCTTGTTATTTCTTCTTTTATTGGAAGAAAAAAAAAAAAATAGTTTGTTAGATCTCTTTCTTTTTTGGCATTTGCTTTGCATTGTTATTTGAAAAAGAAAAAGAAATTAGCATAGCGTTGTGTTTTCTTATATTTTTAAAAGCATTTCAAAAGAAAAATAAGAAAGATAATCATTCTTTGCCAGTGTTCATGTAATTTTCATCATTTTTCACAAGAGCCTTAACAACATCAGTTGCACTACCATGCCCTTTTTTGAGTAAATCAAGCTAGTAAAAAGAATGCTAATTAAAATTAACTAGACTTTTATGTTTGTAGGGTCAATCAAATAGTTTAGGGTTAGGGCCTTGAATTACGTTGGAGAGGAAACTCTTCAAGGCCACTAAATCAAACATTGGAGTCTGAGTTAGGGAGTGTTAAAGTCCAGTAAATGTGGAAGTTATCCGGGACCCCTCTCTAACACAGGGGAAAAATACGAGGTCGCGTGCGGAAAGGTAGCAGAGATAACCCCTCCAAAGCCGGACCAAGCATAGTGGGGAACACATATAGAGGGTTTATCATGGGATTCTGTTGATTGCATTTGCCATGGAGCTTCGTGGGTCTTGAATCCGTTCGAGGTCCTCAATCATCTTCCAGAACACTTGCTTTCGATACCCTTGATAGGTTTCGGGCTTGATACCCTGCTCATTGCAGTCCACCCGACTGTCGACTGTACCCGCCTAGTGACTATTCGCGTGTTGGCAACCTAGTGCCTTTATTTTAGGGACTTACATAGGTGATTGCGGGGGTATACTGAAGTACCTAGGGCAGACGCTGGGCCACTCTTTGCAGAGTATACCCAGAGGGTGCTTCCATGTTCGAGTTGCACTTGCACCGGTAAGTTGCTCTAGTGTTGGCTGGTGTAACTATTCTTCCTACTAGATAGCGTCTGCTTGATTTGCCTTTAGGAGATTTTAGTGTTTTCTCTATGCTCCGTAGTTTTCCATAGTGAGTTATTTAGTCAATTCTTTGGGTCTCTGACCTAAGTTGGTAGACAACCCACTCTACTGGTCATGAGGACTTTTTGGTCTTCCACTTAGAAATGTGGAGCCGCGTCTATATAGGCGTTGTTTTTATAACACTGGTTCTTCAGAGTGAGTGTGTGAGACTTTTACAGACTTGAATGATCTTGCAAGGGGAGAACTTGTGCATAAGATCATCATGGCTAAAGTTCCCAATGATACCAACCAAGGAACCCCTTCGCAAGGGGATTGTTGTGCTTTTCCTTTCTTCGGAAACGTTGGTGTCCCTTTGATGGCCACTTTGTACATTCCTGGGTTGAATGTGGGATTACCGGTTTGGTTGGGTACCATTCCAAATGTCCCAAATTCTCTTGACACTTCTCAGTTAAGCACCTTATGTCATGGGCATAATTTTAATGTTCCTACATCAGCAAAATTTTCTCCTCCTCCTTCTCCCGCCTCTGGTGAAAGTACAGTTACTAGTAACCGGAAGTCTAAAGGAAATAGAAAGAGGAAGAATAGGAAGAAGAAATCACCAACCTCTGCGAGTCATGTTGGAGATAGGTCAAAAACCTCTACAAGTCATGTTGAAGACCAACACCCAGCCTCTGCAAGTCATGCTGGGGGAAAGCACCTAGCCTCTGCAAGTCATGTGGAGGGAAAAAGTCCAGTCACTGCTAGTCATACTGGTAATAGGTCCGTAGCCTCTGCGAGTCATTTTATCGACCCATCACCAACCTCTGCAAGTCATGTTGGAGATGTTCCACCAACAACTACTATTCATGCTAAGGGCATTGATTTTGTTGAGAAACCTAGATGGATAGGACGTAAGCCTAAGTTCCCTTGTAATCTTTGCAAGGGAGATCACCTTACTCATTTGTGCCCTGGCCTTCCAGAGGTATGAAGATTGTGGTCCCTTTATACAAGCTCTTCTGATTCTGAGTCTTTTGAGGTTTCCTCCTAGCCTATTCAGCCATTGGTTGAGAAAGGGGTCATGCCGATGCAGTCATTGGTTGATCCCACTCCTGTTTTGGGGGTGAGGTTCCTTTAGACCATGTATTCTCCTAGCCTATTCAACCATTGGTTGAGAAAGTGGTCATGCCGATGCAGTAATCGATTGATCCCACTCCTCTTTTGGGGGGTGAAGTGCCTTTAAACCATGTAGTCTCACAACCTATTTAGCCATTGGTTGAGAAAGTGGTCATGCCGATGCAGTCATTGACTGATCCCACTCCTCTTTTGGGGGGTGAGGTGCCTTTAGACCATGTAGTCTCGTAGCCTATTCAGCCACTGGTTGACAAAGTGGTCACGCCAAAGCAGTCTTCGATGGATCCCACTCTTCTCTTGGAGAGTGTCGAGTCTACCAAAGTGGTCACATCGTTGCAATATTTGGCTGATACCACTCTTCTATTGGGGAGTGATGTGTCTACCGACTATGCTTTTATCATTTCTAGTTCAATACTTTCAGAACAAGGGGGCATTACACTCATTCCGAGCACACCCCCTCCAAGCCCTAGGATGGTTTCCTTTGATTGGAATGATCTTGTTGAGCCTCGTCTTCCTTCTTCTGCACATTTTCAAATAAGGGTTGAAGTTAATTCAACAAACATTTATCGATGTACTATGGATGAAGGAGCCTCTACAAGTATTTTATCCTCAGTTTGGAAAGTCTTGGGATCTCCCAAGCTTGTGTGTGCTTCGCATGAGATTTTGGCTTTTGACAGATGTCCTAGTGAATATTTAGGGGTTCTTCCTCAGTTACCTATCTCGTTAGGTGGGAAGACTATCCTTGTTGATGTTATAGTGGTGCAAGGACCGTTAGATTTTAATATGCTTCTCAGATGTGATTATGTATATGCTATGAACACTGTGGTGTTTACGCTTTTTCGGGTGATGCATTTCCCTCATATTGAAAGCATTGTTACTATTGACCAACTGGTATCTAATAATCACCATCCTAATTCGGTGTTATTTTAGGATGCCCCTTTATATGTTCCTAGTGTTCGTGTAGACTCTACCGCACCACAGATTAATTATGTGGCATCTTATCCTCGATTTTCAATTTCTTTTGAGCAGGAACCTGTTCAATCATGTTTTCCTTCTTGAGACTTGGTCTCAACAATTAATCCATTGGTTTATCCAATGGGGGCATGGGAGCCCTTGCTTCCCCCTCTTGGTCCAAGTGATCTTGAGTCTCCTAAGTCTGATCTCATTGTTTGTAGATCCTCAAGCCCTCATGCTTATGATTCTTCACTGATAGACTCTGCCAGTCCTGGCCAGAGCTTCCATCGTCATATGGAATACAGTCAGTTTACTTCACCCTTTGGGACTATCGACCCTCATTCGCGTGATTTCTCAGATATTCAATTGCCTTCAGATGAGTATATCCTTGAAGCCATGACTACGATTTCTATACCGTGGGAGGACTTACACCATGGTTTGTGTTTTCTTCCCTCTTGGGAGACTTTCCAAGTTGACTATCGAAGAGACTCTTGGTCTGAGCCTAGCATTGGGATCTACCTGAACTAGTTTCATACTTGAGTAGTAGCCCCCTTGAGTCTACTTTAAGCCCTTTTCAGACTCTTTAAACATGAAAATATTTCCAAGCGATCTTGTCTCCCTTCACGCTCGCCAAATTAAAACTTGAAGGCACGTCTGTCTGGCGGTAGTTTACCCCTTTTTCAGTCCGGATGGTTAATCGTACGAACAAAGGTATACTCTAGGAACTTCAGATCTCTAGAAGAGTATTATCAGGTATAAGTTTAACCTTTTTTCGGGCCTGAGGGACTAAATTTATGAAAAAGGAACCCCCACAGAGTTCATAGTTAAGCTCTTTCCAGACTCCTTAAAAGTGAAAAGATCACCAAGTGACCTTGTTTCTTCACACTCGTTAATTGGTTCAGAAAAACATCTACTGGCATGAGTTTACCCCTTTTTACGGCCTATAGATTAAGGAGGAAAAAGGCACACCTTGAGAGATTCATCTCATCGAGAGAGTTCATCTCAGTAAATTTCACTTTTTCGAACTAGGGAGACTAAATTTAGAAAAAGGCAACGAGTCCATAGTTAATCTCTTTTCAGACTCCTTAAATATGAAAATATTGCCAAGTGATCTTGTCTTTATCACACTCGTTAAAATGGTTTTGAATAGACGTCTTTTCGGTGCTAGTTTATCCCTTTTTCGAACCGACTAGACTACCTTCGAAAAAAGTACCCAAGTGGAGTCTTCTTTTATGCTTTTTCAGACTCTCTAAAAATGAAAAACCGCTGAGCTTACCTTAGTTTATCCCTTTTTTCTCCTATAGATTAAGGAGGAAAAAGGCACACCTTGAGAGATTCATCTCACCGAGAGAGTTCTCCTCAGTAAATTTCACTTTTTCGAACTAGGGAGACTAAATTTAGAAAAAGGCAACGAGTCCATAGTTAAGCTCTTTTCAGACTCCTTAAATATGAAAATATTGCCAAGTGATCTTGTCTTTATCACACTCATTAAAATGGTTTTGAATAGACGTCTTTTCGGTGCTAGTTTATCCCTTTTTCGAACCGACTAGACTATCTTCGAAAAAAGTACCCAAGTGGAGTCTTCTTTTATGCTTTTTCAGACTCTCTAAAAATGAAAAACCACTGAGCTTACCTTCTTTGGGCTCGTTAAAATTACATCGAAGGACGTTATCATTGTGTGTTATTAATCACATTTAAATTCCTGCGTCTTCGGCCTAATGTTGGCTCCATGTTTCTCTCAACTGAACCATCTAAAGCATGCCTTATAATGCAAGCCTTGTAGCACTTTGCCTTTATGTCTTGACACCTTGACCCATGGGGGATTTTTTCTCGAGTGTCCTTTTCCTGCATATGTCTTCTTACTCGGAACATTAGTGTGTTCTTTGCACTTGGAACTAGTATGTCTGCGACACTCGTTCCTCCTTTGTAACATAGCATTCTTTTATTCTTTTTCAAGCTTTCCAAAATTATTGAAAAAGACAAAAAAAACAAATACACCCCAAAAAGAGGAAGGGAAAAGTATTTTCTTTTTGTTGGCAGCACAATGAATCGCCCTTGGACAAAGCACATCCTTCTTTTTGTTTGTCAAGCTCTAGGATTTAATATGACCTTAGGAAGTTGTTCTTGCTACATAGAGTTGTGTCTTCCTCCGTTTGGTTATCCTTCCAAACATATGGAGAGTTCGCGTTGCCTCCTGCATCGTTAACTTATGTCAATGCCATGCTGCCCGAGTCTCATCATTTGTCATGATTTTATCCAATGGAATTTTTACTAAACTTGAGTCGTCCCTTCTACAGTTTGTCTCTTGTTTTCATACCCGGACACCCCGAAAGTCCAATCAAGTCCTTGTTCAAAATCAATAAAGTTATCTACCTGATCACTGAGATCCTCTTTTTTGTTCTCGACGAGCCGTTGAAGACCTCTTGGTCGTGAAGTCATACACTAATATTACACTCCTACCTGAGTTTTGAAGATCTTGAAGTTGTTGCTTGAGCTCTAAAAGCTTCATCTCCAGCCATCATGCATCATTAGCTTCTTGAAGATGGATACCATACATGTATATCTTTGGATTTTGAGATGTAGATCCATTGTGTATTTCTCGAGGCTACACTTTATATAGTTATATGACATGGATCTGCAGTGTATTTGATTGGAAACCATGATTTTATTTTATCCCGAGCATGGGTATGCCCGCCTTAGTGAGAAATTATTATTTTGCAGATGGCACCTCCCGAACTCTGGTCTCTAGGCTTACTCTCTTCGTACGTTGGTGAAGATTTGTAATTTATTTCGGCCATCAGATGCTCTTCTAACCTCACACATTAGGGGGCATCTTTTATAACCCTAAATTTCACTAGACATGCATACCTGGCATCATGCCATCTTACTTGCTATTTTTTCCAAGCCATCATTGAACAACTCTTCTAAAAAAACATTTTTTTGAGGATGTACACGCCCTGCACAACTATTTCTCATGTACATACGCTAGCTACACCTTTACAGCCCATGTATACTCACAAAAAGTGAAAAAAATAAAAAGTTGCAAAGGGATACAGGTTTTAGGGTAGTTGCCTAACCATTTTACCGCCCATAGTCGGTCACCCAACTGAATGACTATCTTTTTGGCCTATAAAAGAAGGTGTTGGGGTCCCATTCCAAGAGGAAGCATGAGAGAAAAGAAACTCTTCCCATTTCAGTATTCCCCCCTTGCCCAAATATTTTGCAGCCACACTGTGAGTTTGAGCCAGAATTCCTTTTTCATCCCTTTTTCCTCCATTGCAAACCCTTGCCATTTCCCTAGAGAGAACTGAAGAGGAGAAGGATACATGGAAGTAGTTGGTGCACGGTGAAGATGATCCTAGGACGGAGTTCAAGGAGCAGTTTCTGGTCTCATATTGTAAGCGACTTTGTGATATTAATATAAAGAAATACTTTTTCCATCCCGCCAAATGATGTCTTCAATCTTCACGATTTACTTGTATTTTGGTTATGATATCTAACCCACTAATCCATATATAGAATGCATGCTTGTAGTTTCTTGTTTGTATTTTGGTGAATGCAGGTTGATCTTCGGAGGAGATCTGTAGTTGAGAAACAACTGAGCGCAAAGGGATCGACACTGAACGCGGGGTTTAAGGTAAGCTTACCATATCCCTATAGTTTTTTTTTATGTACGATTGTGAGGTAATGTCGGGATAGTTGTTAAAAGTAGGAGACTTTAGACAGTTAGCTCTTCCTGCACTTTAGAACCCTAGTGTATTCCGTAGGGGGTTTTCCCGCTATAGCAACAGGCGAGCAGTCGTAAGTCTGGATCATCGTATGGGCAGGGTAGCATAGCCTGAAACCTTAAAAGCACCACCTCTCACAGAGGTATGGGTAATATAAATATCCCCAAATATGAATAAATCCACAGAAATATCTCTGATGTTAGGCGAGTATACGAGGGTCATACCTTCAACTAACTTCGCGCGACCTCGTGATTAACTCCAGTGTGAGTGGAGCCTCCTGATATTACCAATTATAAAATGGACTTCTCAACTCCCTGTCTCAGACACATATGTTGATTTAATTGCCTTGGAGAAGTTTACTCACAAAATCCTATTCCAAGGCACTAAATCCTAGACTAGTTTGTGCACCCTAAAAAATAAAATCGTGACTAATCAATTTTAGTTTAAAGCATAAATTTTATTGGCCATGGTTATTGAAAAAGGTATGGAAGTGAAACTCATGATGTTATGACTCTGCAAGAAAATAAATATGAATATAATGCAAAGTCTAACTTTAACTTTGTCAATGAAATGACATGCGTATGAAAAACAATGCAATTTTCAATTTCAACTCTGCAATTCAGAAATAAAATGCAATCTTTCACTAAATGCACTAAGCTAATGATAAAGATTCAAAAGAAAAAAATGCCTATTTTTTGTATTTTCAATATATTAAAAATAAAATGCATGGACTGATAAGCAACCTGATATATAAATTCTACTGTGTATGAATGAAATAACTCATGCAGAATACCAAGCAACCAAGCAAACAACCTAGAGCTCAAGGACAAATAAAAAATGAAAAACAATGAGAAATACTCTGCCCAAAAATTCAACTCCAAACAGGTTTCCTGTCATCCCAGAGAAGCCTAACGGACACTACAGAGACCCAAGAAGTCTCAAGAACTATAAAATCCCACCCAACAATCACCAAACCAAGCAAACAAACAAGGAAAATTGGTATACATGACTGTTCAAGGAAACAATGTGTATATATGTAGCGTGCAATAAGACATCATGTGTATATACGCGAATGTCAAGGCAAAAGGCACGTACAGGCTTTAAAACAAGGTCAGGCAAGGGAAAAAGTCTAAAAACTCAGACCCAGAGTGAACAAAATCTGTCAAGTAGTGATACGACAAGAAACGAAAAGGAAAAAGAGCAATGCAAGGAGAAAAAGTACTTCAAACCTTAGAAAGAAGATCTCTCCCCAGTGGAGTCACCAATTCTGTTACAAGGGAAAAACTCTCTATGGCCAGGGTAAACCACAATAGATAGGTATGACTATAGAAATCAACTCAATTGCAACGTATGCTATATAAACTAATGTGCAAGATAACAAAGAGGCTTACCTTGTTCCAACATTTGAAGATGTTCCACCATTGAGCACTTTGACCCAAATCTTTATACCTGCAATGAGTTCTCAAAAAACAAGCAGAGAAAGTATGTAGTGATAATATAAAGGGGTTAGCACATTAGATAGCATAATCCATTAATAAACATTACAAACATGCCCATGGATAATAATCATATATTTGCACGATACCAATTGGACAGGAAATGAGTATTTCTATTAATAAATGATCAGCAAAAGAGAAACATTACAGACTTCCGTGTCGACACGATTTGAAACCAAGAAACCAAGCTCCTTCCAACTGGGCCTCCACCACTTCAATCCTCCACCAAAGGCAAGCTCATAGAAGGGATACAATAAGGTTCTTTCAACAATAGGGATTGAGCTTGGGGGCTAAACACTGTGTTTAGACTTGAGGAACAAAGGGATGCAGACTCAATATGAAGTAATTTCTCCATAGTAACTTTGTTGTTGAAGTTGAATTCTTTCTCCTCTTTTCCATAGCTCAGAATTGTGCTTTTATGGCCTCCGAAATGAAACTGAAGGGCCGAGTCAAAACATTTCCAGTATATGGAAGGCCAAGGATCAGAGATCTCCTGTCGTGACATGGAAACCCGACTTCATTTTTTTTTATTTTCTGGCGCAAATCCTAATGTACGCAGGTTGTAGTGGATTAGCCTGCGTATACGCATGATGTATAGTAGATAGGGTGCGTATATGTGGAAAAATATTTATTTTTATCTCTGGATTCATCAAAAAGGGATGAAAAGTATGCATAGGGAAATGGAAAAAAGGCCCTCTGTGCAAGATAGCAATGGTGAGGCAAATCTTGCTATAACAATTAGCTAGATGATACCCAACGTAATTCCATCGGGTTTTGTTAGGAAGATCGAAAGTGCTCACTATTCATCACTTCACATTGATCCACACTTGAGTGGACTGGCTGACGCCTTTTGGTCTCTATTTGAGAGCTACTTTGGCACATCCAGGGAGAGTGCCTAGATCTACATTGAATGTTATTGCTAGGAAACATTGTTCCAATAGGAAATAGGACACCCACAATACCTAGGTCCATGGCTTGTGGTTCTTACTTTGTGTCAAAGAGTTTTTATCTATCTATATTTTATGTACATTTAGTTTAATTAGAAGGAAGCTCTCTCATGTTGGGTATGATTAATCCATCCCTGCAATAAGACTTTCGCCGAGTGAATGATTCCATACCAGGTATTGAAATTGTGAGAAGGGATATATAGTTAGAGTTGGAACTTACAGGATAAGTCGAGTGCAGTCCGATAGTGTTGATGCATAAATCACGAGACTCCTCAGCAATTCAATGAATTTCTATATGACAAAATTGCATCCATAAGAGGCTACAAAAGAAAAAGAAGATAAAATGGGTATTTAAGAGAAAGGATAAGGGGGAATTACATGCTTTTGTAAAAATAAAAAAAGGTGTTGGTCGTCGAGCATGGAATACCCCACCACCTCATTGATTTACACCATAAAAACATTGATTACAATCAGAAGTAGATACTACCGAGATGAACAGGTCTATGTGAGAAAAAAGAACCAAAACTGTGAGACAGGAAAATAAGTTCTGGTACAGAGAAAATAGAATATCGAATCAAGTACCGGAAAAGGTTACAGAGAAGAACGGAAGTCCGATTCGAGCGTTATTGATCCGGATTATTTTTGGCACGAAATGAGAGCGGATATATAATAAAGAAATGCACAGAGATATCGCGTATATCCAATAATATAACATAAATATATCATAGATGCAACCATAAACACAGAGATACAACAATACAGGATTTCTATTAATGAAAGAAATGTACAGAGACTGTAAAAATACAGAGTGAAAGACTCGCTAGAATGGTGGCAACTTATCTCTGAGAAGAGATGTGATGGCTACTCGCATTCGCAAGAAGATGATTACAATGAGGATCGGAAGGCCTTTTTACAATAGTCGGGAATGCCAAAAGTCATAGACATCCAAAAACCTAACCCTAGGAGATGAAGCGCCAAAATTCATGTGGGCCCCGTTTGGGTAAGTTAGTACATCAACTTCCCCGGGTCGTAACTTTTGCATACGATCTCCATTTTAGGCGTGTGATAGCTCGTTGGAAAGGTATCATCGAGGAGATTCATTTTGGGGGCTCAATCATGCTTTAGATTTCATTGAGAACCTCGATCTCGAAAAACCTTCATTTAGGCCCTCAAAATGGCCCCGAAAGTTAAAACCTGCTAAAAATAGTAAATTGCCAAAATTGCCAGAAAGCCGTTTTGAGCCATTTGAAAAAGGTGGGTGGCCATTGATATCCACCTAGATCAGTTATGGAGTAGAATTAATCAAAATTCACCCTGATTGTATTGTAATATTGGAGAAGATGGGCTTGAGGCAATTCTTTAAGAGGTTCACTAGGAACATAAAAGACATGACCAAAGCTTTTGCCCAGACCTTCGATGGTGAATGTGCATAGGTAGGAAACTTGAACATCCATCTTTTTGAAAGCTCTTTGTCTCAAATGATAGGGCTTACTCAAATAGGTGAGAAGTGGTTTAAGAACAAATTCATTGACTTGAGAGCTTGGACCCCATTCCTCATAAGAAATAGACAAAAACCTAACTGGGCTACAGGGGTACCCAAGGTCTGGTTGAAGGATACATGGAAATACCTAGCTTTTCTAATTCAGAAATACATAACCTGTGAGGGGCATTTTAGCTTGATTTTCCTTCACCATATTATAATTTTATTGCATCTTAAAGGAGAAAATCTACTAAATATGCCTTACAACTTCTTGCTTAAATCTCTAACTCAGATGTCAAAGGCCATCCATAAGCAGAAGAAGAATGTTGGTAGCCTCTTTATCATCATGGACTAGTCAAAATTGTTGTCAAGATTGAGATGCATAAATAATGAATTGAATGGAATAAATTATTAATGGATAATGGTTTTAAAGAGCAAGAAACCACAAGAGTTGTTACATGAAGTTTCTTGCAAGACATTATAGAGATAAGGTTAGAAAATGCAGTTGATAAGATAGTGGATTCTACATTTGAAGATATAGAAGATGTCCAAGAAATTCTTGGATTTTCATGGATTACAAAAGATAAACAAGGAAAAAGGTAGTCTTAGGGAAAACACAACTGCAAAATGGATACTTCAAACTAGAACAACCAGATCAATGGCTAAAAGAATTCAATGGGATCAAAGAAAAAATGAAGAACCAAGTCATGTCTTGAATATACCAACAAAGAAACACAAAGTTCAAACCTCATAATCAAACCTTAGATGAACCCCCGGGTTGGATGAATCTCAACAAGTTTCTTATGAGCTCTTAGAAAGTATGGAAATGGTGGATGGAGGTCCTCCTATCAACGATAAAGAAGCTTCTCCAATTAAATTTAACATCCCCACTATAATATATGTTTTAGTTATTTCTTAATGTAGATATAATATGTGGCTACGACAAAGTGATGTATATGTGAATTGTATTTCTATGTTTTAATAATAATATGTGATTCCAACTACTAAGGGGATATGGACAAAAATGGGGGCTGAATTAATCCACAAGAGAGGGAAGTTTCTAGGATAATGTCCAAGAGGGATCCAAGGGGGAAATTACCCATGTATATTAATTCAACCCATTTTCCTAAACTTACTATTGGTATATGAAGCTTGCAATTTCTGATTGAGTGTTTCCAAAGCCAATCATTG
>ML798830.1:234160-245848 GCA_009831015.1 Picea engelmannii
AAAAGTAGCCTTATATTTGCACTACTAAACACTTCACTTTGTAATGGGTTTTTATAAAGTTGTAATAAAGTGGTTCTTTTATGTAAGTGAGTTTTTAATAAAGTGTACCTTCTAATATTAAAGTGACTTTATTTCACAAAGTGTACTTATGTTATAAAGTGAAATTGTACTTTAATATTTTAAGTGATTTATTTTGGAGGGGATGAATCATGTCCCTTGATCATGTAAAGGAAATATTAGATCTTGGGCTTTGGATTTAGGGATGGGGAAGGTGAAAAGACACTTGGAAGGTGAAAGGTCATTTTTGAATTATAAGAGAACGCATTGGGTAGGGTGCAAGACACAATGAAGAAGAAATTTAGATAGATTTCCGAGAGAGATTGAGAGAGGAAAGTGAGCAACAAATTTTTGGCATAGATTCCAAGGGATATTGGGAACATTTCCCAAGGAGAAATTTATGTTTAGGAGTAGCTGTGATTTATTGTTGAAGACAGGTCATACTGTATGGATCCATACATGTCGTACAACAATAATTTTGGGTACGATTTTCGAGGAAAATTTTGGTGAATATTTTGTTGGAGGTTGGCCATACAAGAGGGAATGTACACCAGCCTATTGTGGGCACGAAAATATAGATGTTGATTTCAACAAGGTTGTACATCTGTACAGATTTGGTACGATTTCTAGGCAGTAGATTTGTGGGATAGATTGTGTTTGTAAGTGATTCTCTTGGCTACTAAATGTAATTTTGTTGTTGATATACTTTCTTGAAGCTAATAAAATCTCTCTCTCTCTCTTTGGGTTTCCCCACATTGGGGTTTTCCCTGGCTGGTTGCTTAAATTTCTGAGTATTACATGGATGTGTAATTGTTGTTCATTGTGTTTATTTCACTGCAAAAGTGCCTAGCAATGTGTATTTTTGCTCATAATATTTTATGAATGTGGGTTTATGTATCTCAGAATTAATAGATGAAAATTATCTCTAGGTTTCTAAGTGTATGACCGAACATAATGCATGTTGATTTTGTCATTAAATTTCTACATGGTATCAGAGCTTGGGCTCTGCGTGATAGTGAGCAATGATTTTTGGGAAAGATTTGAAGGGGGAAACTTTATAGTTTGTTTTCCATTGAACAATTGATAGGGAGATGGTTGTTTGTATCATGTATGAGGACCATTTGGATGAGATTTCCAACTATTTGCAATGGAAATTCAGAATGTCGGCTATTCTCAGGGAGAACAAAATTTGGATCTTTGTTAGCACCATAGTTGTTGTTCCATCATAAGACCCTATAGCTTTGGATTTACATGAGGTAAAGGAGGACAAATCTTAGAGGTTTATTCTGGATGGGGTGAAGGACCACCTTATCCCACACTTGGCTGAGAAAAAGACAACCAAAGAGACGTGGGATGCACTTAACAACTTGTACGAGGCAAAGAATGAAAACCACAAGATGGGCTTGAAGGATAAACTACATGATACCAAGATGGCTAAGGGGGAGAGTGTGTCTTCTTATCTTACCCGGGTAGCTCAAGTGAAAGATGAGTTGGTTGCAGTTGGCGAGGTCATATCAGATTCATAGTTGGTGAGGACAGCCTTGAAAGGCTTCACCAAGGAGTGGGAAGTCTTCATGAAGTGTGTGGTGGGTCATGAGCATCTTTAAGATTGGAGCAGGCTGTGGGACGATTTCACTCCGTAGGATATTCGGGAAGGATCTCAGAGCAGTGGACAGAAGGCAGATGGAGCTAATGAAGAGAATGTTTCTCTTGCTACAAAGGGAAAGGGGAAGAAGAAAGGAAATTTTGAGAGGGACTTGAGTAAAGTCATATGTTACTATTGTAACCAGTTGGGGAACCTTTCTTCTCAGTGTACTGAGAGGAGAAAGAAGAAGGAACATGAGGGGCCTAATACAACAACTACACCAACTATGGAGGACTTTTCATCCAAGTTTGATAAGGAATTTTCTTTGGCCACTCTAGTATCCAATGTCGGTAGTGGAGGATTTAGGGGTGATAACAGGTGGATTGTTGACAGTGGAGCCTCTTGTTACATGATGGGAATTTGATGAGTATTCCTTATTATCACAGAGATGGGTCTTGATCGATTGGTGGAGAGGGAAGGAGGTATGGAACGAACTATACGTGGAGTTGGAAGGATTAGATTTTGACTTGAGTATGGAGGACTCCTAGAGGTTGATGTAGTTCTCTTTGTTCCAAGGTTGAGGGTTATCTTGTTCTCAGTCTCATCCTTGGAGGATGATGGATATTGTACATTGTTCAAGAGGAGACATGTATTTATTTATAGGGTGGGAGTGGATCTAGTTGAACAACAACTAATTGGTGATTGGGTGGACAAGTTGTACATGTTGCAAGGACAACCTTTGGGTTATGATTCATTGTCAAATGAGGAGCAGGAGGCTCCTAAGACTGTGGTGGGATGAAGGATTCAATATTGCATTCTGGGAGAAGAGAGGGAGTCTATTCTGAGCATCGACATGAGGATCAACTGGTGTGATCGAGTTGATGGTCAAGGTGGAGTGGATTCTCCTAGGAGCTCAGGGTTCAAAGTGGCTATTAGGAGGAGGTCTTCTGGTTCACGTTATATGCATGTGTTGAGGTTGGCTCCAGGTTCAGAGGGAGGTCCTACTACAAACAATGTGATGGAACCAGATGATGGTGATGGCAGTGAATACATCCCTTGCTAAGAGGGAGTGTTAGCTTTTATAGCTCAGGAGGTACTCCACATGTTTTGTCTTGTATGGAGAAGTAGCCTTATATTTTCACTACTAAACACTTGACTTTGTAATGTGTTTTTATAAAGTTGTAATAAAATGGTTCTTTTATGTAAGTGAATTTTTAATAAAGTGTACCTTCTAATATTAAAGTGACTTTATTTCATAAAGTGCACTTATGTTATAAAATGAAATTGTACTTTAATATTTTAAGTGATTTATTTTGGAGGGAATGAATCATGTCCCTTGATCATGTAAAGGAAATATTAGATCTTGGCCTTTGGATTTAGGGATGGGGAAGGTGAAATGACACTTGGACGGTGAAAGGTCATTTTCAAATTATAAGAGAATGTATTGGGTATGGTGGAAGGCACAATGAATAAGACATTTAGAGAGATTTCCAAGAGAGCTTGAGAGAGGAAAGTGAGCAACAAATTTTTGGCATGACTTCCAAGGGAGATTGGGCACATTTCCGAAGGAGAAATTTTTGAGTAAATGTGATTTATTGTTGAAGAGAGGTTGTATTGTATGGATCCGTACAATCCATACAACAACAAGTTTGGGCACATTTTTTGACGCATATTTTGGTGAATTTTCTATTGAAGGTTGGCCATATAGGAGGAAAGGTACAACAACCTATTGTGGGCACAAAAATCGAGGTGTTGATTTCAGCAAGGTCGTACATTTGTACAGATTTGACACAATTTTCTAAGCAACATATTTGTGGGAAAAATTGTGTTTGTAAGTGATTCTCTTGGCTGCTAAATGTAATTTTGTTGTTGATATACTTTCCTAAAGCTAATAAAATCTCTCTCTCTCTTTGGGTTTACCCACATTAGGGTTTTCCCTGGCTAGTTGCCTAAATTTATGAGTATTACATGGATGTGTAATTGTTGTTCATTGTGTTTATTCCACCGCAAAAGTTCTTAGTAATGTGTATTTCTGCTCATAATATTTTCTGAATGTGGGTTTATGTATCTCATAATTCATAGATGACCGTTATCTCTAGGTTGCTAAGTGTATGAAAGAATACTGTGCATGCTGATTTTGTCATTAAATTTCTACATGGTATAAGAGCTTGGGCTATGTGTGACAATGAGCAGTGATTTTTGGGAAATATTTGAAGTGGAAAACTTGATTGTTTGTTTTCCATTGAACAATTGATAGGGATATGGTTGTTTGCATCAGGTATGAGGACTGGTTGGATGGGATTTCCAACTATTTTCAATGGAAAGTCGAAATGTTGGCTATTCTCAGGAGAACAAAATTTGGAGCTTTGTTAGCACCATAGTTGTTGTTCCATCAACATACATTATAGTTTTGGATTTACATGAGGTAAAGGAGGCCAAATCTCAGAGGATTATTCTGGATGGGATGAAGGACCAACTTATCCCACATTTGGATGAGAAGAAGACAACCAAAGAGATGTGGGATGCACTTAAAAACTTGTACGAGGCGAAGAATGAAAATCAGAAGATGGGCTTGAAGGATAAACTGCATGATACCAAGATGGGTAAGGGGGAGAGTGTGTCTTATTATCTTACCCAAGTAGCTCAAGTGAAAGATGAGCTGGCTACAGTTGGGGAGGTCATATCAAATTCAGAGTTTGTGAGGATAGCCTTGAAAGGCTTCACCAAGGAGAGGGAAGTCTTCATGAAGTGTGTGGTGGGTCGTGAGCATCTTTCAGATTGGAGCAGACTATGGGACAATTTCGCTCGGGAGGAGATTCGGGAAGGATATTAGAGTAGTGGATAGAAGGAAGATGGAGCTAATGAAGAGAATGTTGCTCTTGCTGCAAAGGGAAAGGGGAAGAAGAAAGGAAATTTTGGGAGGGACTTGCGTAAAGTCATATGTTACTGTTGTAACTATTTGGGACACCTTGCTTCTCAGTGTCCCGAGAGGAAAAAGAAGAAGAGGGAACAGGAGGGGCCTGATACAGTAGCCACAACAACTATGGAGGAATTTTCATCTAAGTTTGATATGGACTTTTCTTTGGTCACTCTAGTATCTAGTGTCGGTAGTGGAGGATTTAGGGGTGATAACCAGTGGATTGTTGATAGTGGAGCCTCTTGTTACATGACGAGAATCTGGCAAGTATTCATTATTATCACAAAGAAATTTCTTGACCAACTGGTGGAGAGTGAAGGAGGTATGGCACGAGTGGTATGTGGAGTTGGAAGGGTTAGATTCTGACTTGAGTATGGAGGAATCCTGAAGGTTGATGGATTTATTTTTGTTCCAAGGTTGAGGGTTAACTTGCTCTCAGTCTCAGCCTTGGAGGATGTTGGATATTGTACATTGTTCAAGAGGGGACATGTATTTATCTATAGGGAGGGAGCGGATCTGGTTGAACCACAACTAATTGTTGATCAGGTGGACAAGTTGTACATTTTGCGAGGACAACCTTCAGGTTATGATTCATCATTGGATGAGGAGAAGGAGGCTCCTGAGACTGCGATGGGATGAATGATTCATTATTTCATTCCAAGAGAAGAGAGAGAGTCGCTTATGAGCATCGTGTTGGTCCTTGACCAATTTTTTAGGATCCTTGGTCATGTCTGACCTATTTTTGGGACTTCGATAGGCTGTCAAAGGCGGAGCACAATTCGAAGCAGAGATCACTGGATCTCAGCCTCGTTTTAGGGAGTTTTGGATTTTGGGCTTATGTAACGGGTATGGGGATGTTGGCCCATGGGTTTAACCCTGTTTAGGCCCTTTTTTAAATGTATAAATAGAAGTCTATGCGATGTAAGAAGAGGTTGAAGAAGAGGTTTTCGGTACTATGCTAAGTGCAAGTGATGATTGTAAATGCTTTGTGCATACTGTGTGAGATTTGCAAGGCCAGGTGGAAGTGACTGTAAGAGACTGCAAAGAGGCTTTGTGTTGTAACTCAGAGAAGGAGGATATAGCGAAGTGCACAGATCTCCTGTCCTCTTTGGAGTAAGATATCATGGCTTTGTGCATGTAGGAAATTGACAGAAATAAATAAAGAAGAAGAGTTGGTGGATGTAGCCCTAGGGTGAGGGTGAACCATGTATACCTCATGTTGTGGTTGCTTTGTGCTTTATGCTTGTTCTCTTGTTTATGTGGTTAAATGCTTAGTGCACTGATATATGCTTAGAATAATGTAATATGGTAGTTTAGTGCTAAATAATGTGAATGAATGCCATATCTGATCTATGTTGGTATGCTTAGTGCTTGAATCTATTGGATCTATGTGAATATTTCTCTGATCTATTATTAGGATTTAACTACGCTATAAACTAAGACTAAATATTAATGAACTATAACTGCTAAGTGCTCTGTTAAGGTGTTACAATCATAGATCTATGTCCCAGCTAAGGTTACAGACATTTGAGTTCTGCAACCACCCCTGCTTCTACCTCGGGTGAGACTTCATCTACTTTACAAGTGTTGCTGAAAGGGTTGGTTGTTAAGGTTTTTTTGGTGCATTGTTGTAAGCGTTGAACCCTGGATCTTCCCATATGCCAACAAATGGTCCCATTCTCGGGACCTGGAACTGTGATTGCTGGGAACTAAAGAAAAGATAAATCTTCATGCGCAGATCTATTTCCCTAGTGTGCAGTATTCTACTTGACCTGTGAAGCTTTGTGCCAAGAAGAAGAGTCAGATTTGAAGAAAAGAGGTAAGACCTGAAATCGTTGTGCTCTGATAAAGGTAAGAACAGTGAAAAGTTTTGATTGAAAAGGTAAGATAAGTGGAAATTTTTGTTTCAAAAGTATGGATCTAGGTATGTTTGATAAATTTTGTCCTAGCTTGAAAAGTAGGGAACAACTAGATCAAAGAAGGTTTGATATGAATAGATCTGACAAAAATAGTGAAAGATATGTTATTCCTATGCATAGAAAGAATGTTTGGACTAACAAATGGATGCAGGATCCTAGAAATAATTTTTTGCAGGTTAGCTACTATGATCCTAGTGCACAGTACAGGAAAGGCTTGGGATCCTTTCAAAGAAAAAGTAGACTAACCCTTTGTTACAGTTGCAGAAGACTGGGACATCTTGCTAAGGAATTCCCTGGTAGAAGACCTAGTTGTCTTTGTTGTAAAGCTATGGATCATGAAGTTTTAGATTGCCCTAGAATGATTTCTAAGCTTGACAGAATGAATATGAGAAAAGAAAATCCTGAGGAAGGTCACAAAACTGAGACCATGGAAGAACCCCAGAAAGAATTAGATAATGTATTTCTACAAATGAAAGAAACCCTAAATGATCACAGAAATATCAACTTATCAGAGATCTTCAAAGA
The DNA here is from genome assembly GCA_009831015.1 of Picea engelmannii. Classification (NCBI taxonomy): domain Eukaryota; kingdom Viridiplantae; phylum Streptophyta; class Pinopsida; order Pinales; family Pinaceae; genus Picea; species Picea engelmannii. Next base: position 241,164 of record ML798830.1, read on the forward strand.
AAAAGAATTCATAGAAGCAATAATAGGAGACTTCGACATTGACTATGTTATGGATGAAGAAACAAAGGTAAATATCATGACAGAAAGAACTTGGGAAAATTTAGGAAAGCCTGCTATGATTCCTTCATTGGGAGGAATAATATTATTTAGAGGAAAGATGATAACTCTATGTGGAAGACTCACCCATATATCTATGAGTGCTCATGGAACTTTGATAGAGGAAGATTTTGATATTGTTAAATTTATTGAGAACAATGCCCCATTTTCTATATCACTAGGAAAAACTTGGATTGAAAAGGATCAGGCCAGAAGAAAAGAAGAGGAAGTATTAGAGTAGAAGAAGTAAGAATTAAAAGATTTCATGACTAGGAGGATATCACACTTGATTGAAGAACATGAGAACAAATCGAAGCTAGTTAGAACTAGAAACTTGGATGTCAAAGTTGAAAGAACGCAAGAAGACTCACAGAAGACTGAAGCACCTAACCTAGATAGAGAAGATGTATTACCCTTTGACCCTATGAAAGAATATCAACAACGTGAAGTTACTATGCCAAAAGGAGATAATAATCAAAATGGAAAGAGGAATCCCAAGACGATGATCACCGGGAAGAAGGCTAGAAAGCTCAATAAGAAGAGAGCAAAGATAGAAAAGTTACAGAAGGTTCCAGAGGGGACTTCGCAGTGGGAAGGTTTGCAAGACTGGAACTTCGCTGGGATATCAGAATAGCGCAACATGGCACTTCACCATGGCGAAGTGATATAGCCATTGAAATCATTATAACCGTTAGCCCGACGACCTGAATGGTTAGAACAACAGTAATGGCCCGAAGACTCACCATCAGACCATTGGGACCACGCCGCAACAGATAGAACCACATTGATGGAGACCTCTCATTCGTTGGAGAGATCCGTTACATTGTGTCTACTTAGTCCATCGACTGTTGCACCGAGAACACTTTTGTGAATTGTATCCAAGCCAACTCATTGCTACTGTGCTGTGTTTATTCAGATCGACACCTGTTCCATTGCATTTCACACTCATTCATCCACCCGAGCTATCCGATCTAAGCGTGAATTTCGGATGAGCTCAGCATTGCAGAGAAATCCATCAAAGAAGTTCCCATCGATCTCATGACCGAGAAAGTAATTTCTGCAAGTATTCAAGTGTCATTGACGAGAGGAGTGAAAGCCTCTTCGTCGACTTCTCATGGATCTAGACCATCCCAACTGGTAGCAGAGAAGAGAACCAAGCACATAGATGACCTAGCAAATGAAAAGTTAATCCCTACCATCTTACCCAACTACATCCCGCCTCTGGCCATTGCGGTGAGTCGTGACAGTGTCCCGAGGGACTTTGATTACATCATGGTTACTTCGTACCTCCCGAAGGGGATACGTGAAGTTAGAACACAACAGGATAAGATTGCGACGTTGAAGTTCAATGAATTCAACCTAGGAGACCACAAAAACAATAGTATGCTTGCTCCTTACAAATACTTGACTAGGATGAAGGGGAAGAAATCGAAAATAATCCCCCAACCATGGACTATGAACCTCACGTAGTCCACCCTCTTGAATGTAATGAAGATTCCACACTTTGGAATGCACCAAGAGGTTAACGCATGTGTTAAGATCCTGCTCTCATGTTACCATGGCGGTTACCTATGGCTAGACTGACGCATCATAGTCGATCCGATGTTGATCCATAGGATCACCGGATTGAGCATGTAGGGACCCGACCCATAGGACTTCTACCCAAGAAAGGCTACAGATCGTGCATTGGCATAGAAGATCAAAGACACATATGGTGATGTAGAAAAGGGAATGCAAGGCTACAAGGTAGCTTACATCTAGAATGGCACAGTGTGCTTGGCCTGCTAGCTGATCGCAGGAAAGATTTTTAGAAAGAACAAACCTACACAAATCACAGGATTCGTTGTTGACCTTGTCGGGAAATGTGTAGAAGGACTCCAAATGAACTGGGCGAAGTACTTGGTCAACCATCTGGAATTAGACTGTCATGAAGTTTAGAGTCAGGGCTATGAGTTCCACTTTAGCTGGCTCCTGATCTTCATCAAATTTAACACTTGGGAGATGCCAAAAGGTGCGACCTTCGAGCCACTTGTTGCGAAATTCACCACGCTCTGGTACTCAAGCAATATGGGAAAATAATAGCATTCAAATGCGGTATTTCATACATATTATCTCCAACTAAAGAGGGCTATCAAAGCTATCCCTTGCATGACGCCAAACACCCTACATCAGTTCCGACCGCTCATGAAGTTCCGCACAGATCGAAACTTCACTTATATCATTGCATGCGTAGATGAGCATAAATAAGAGCTTCATTCATACTACAAGCTCATAGAGGAGGACCTTGAAGAGATAACCAAGGATTGGTCTGCAGAGCTCCTCATCCCGGCTGACCCCACAGAAATGTCAGACCCTGAACTAGTCGGCAACCCTGAGACCACTCATGAAGCAAAGGATACTCTTGGACCTAGCAGAAGGAAGAAGACCGAAGAGGTCCAAGACTTGAGCAACGCATCGGAAGAAACTTCTTCAATATCACCTGGCCAAGGGGGTGATGACAAAGTACAAGAGACAAATGGAAAATAAGATCAACAGAAGCAGGGTGAAGCAACACCGCCTAGGGATCCCGTTGATGAGGCTGATCCCTTGAAGAAAAGGAAGGTTTCTCCCATGAAACCCACTGCCTGAAATAAATCCAGAGATACCTTGACTAAGATGCAAACTGTTCTCACTGTAGATGACTTTGACTTCATCATCGTAGTTGTAGAAGATGCCTTGCAGGACATCTTGTAGAAACATGAAGCCAAGAAGGAGGAGATGTACGATAGAATCGAGGTTGAACTCAGAGGGGTACAAAATGACCTTTAATCCAACCGCGCAGTATCTACTACTCCCTCATCATCATAAGAACTAGAGTTGGGAGATGAGTCTGCCCAACTCCATAGACTAGCTGATGTGACCGAAGCTCACCTTCGTTGAGCACAAGATGATGTGACCGAAGCTCACCTTCGTTGAGCACAAGCTGAGAAAGACTAGTCCCCAACAACCCTGAAACAAGCCCAGGAAGAAATGGTAGAGCAACATCAGGTTGCACAAAAGGAGAAGGATGAACATCAAGCCAAGTTTTAATAAGAAAGGGTGCAGGTCAAGCAAGAAAAAGAATAGTTGCTTGCAGAACAACTTGGAGTCAAAGAAGCTATCGACAGATCACTTCGCTCTGTGATGGGCTTAGAGATAAAGGAAGAAGACCGAGTGGAGCATCAAGTAGCATAGATTGCAGAAGCTATCCAAAAACTACAACAAAGAATAACAAACTTAGAGCTATGAACAGTGCCGACCACTCTGTCGGATGTATGAGATCAAAGAGAAGCAACTGCTCGAAGCGCAGTTGAAAGAATCAAGGCCCTCGCCATGGAATGTAAACAACTAAGTGATCGGAGTGCCCAAGCTTATGAGCGGCTCATCGAGGATCCTGAATTATAGGCACTAGAGTCACAGCTCCAGAAGGAAAATCAACAAGCAGAAACAATACAGGTGCAGTTGAAGCCCCTGTCAGTTGTTGAGAGGATGAAGCGATCCCAATAACAACACACTACTCACCAACAGGTCCACACCATTCAGAGAAAAGTCATGGAAGTGACTCAGAGGCTCCAACCAAAACAGGATGAGTCTTGCTAACTATTCACAGAGATTGAAGGCCGAGGAGAAGAACTGGAGCAAGTCGTCATTGTAGCTGAACAACGCTTAGAGGGACCTATCAACGAAGTAGTTATCCAAGAGTTCTTCAAGAAGGAGGTCGTGGCCATAGATGATTTTAGGGGCGAAATTTCGCTCATGGGTGAAATTTAGGGGCTTCCAATTTTTTATTGGGCGAATTTTTTGTATTAAAGTGATTTTTTAAAATTTATATCATTAGCCCGTAATTTATTTTAGGGGAAAAATCGTGTACAGGGTTAGCCCTTGTTTTTAGGAGAGATAGAGGGAAAAAAATTATATTTCGCCCCTAAAATTTGGAGGGACAAGATTCCATTAGCCAAATTTCTAGAAGTATGGGAATTTCTGATAGCTTCTTCGCCCTGCCATTTGGTAAAATCGAGGTTTATGGTTTAATTCGCCCAGATTTTGTGGTATGGGCACTGGGTAGCTACATTTTGGCCCTCCCACCTGGTATAAATTGTATGGCATCAGGTTAAAATCATAGCTTTTTTACTTGTCTGGTTCGTTCGTGAGAACTACAGAGTCTACTATAGAAAATCTCTAAATCCCCAAGGCCCGATTTACATATATTGAATTTTCGAGTTTATTTCCCCTCGACGGAACGAAATTTGGAAAGAGGGCAAGAGATGCTAGTGGACCGTGGTGGAGGTGCCTATTCAGAGCAGAAGAAAGTTAGAAACTAGAATTTATTATTTGTTACAGTTATTAGCCTGGTGGTCTGTGGAGCCGCCTGTTCAGTGTTCAGAGAAGAAGAAACTAATTGGAGATCATGAATTTTTGGAGCCGCGCGAGGGCTTTAATTTGGTAATTGAAGTTTATTCCTTTTGGTGTGCACTGTCTCCTCACCTCATTAGGACTTGTTTGAAATTTTCCAAGAGCTGTCATTGATTTACTTGCACTTTTTCAAACACTACTATTCCAAAACTTGCTGG
>ML798830.1:266015-292681 GCA_009831015.1 Picea engelmannii
ATAATTCAGTGAAAGATTCGCCAATATTTTACAAGATTTTATAATTCAGTGAAATATTCGCCAATATTTTACAAGATTATATAATTGACTAAAATATTCGCCAAAAAATTATATATACATTTTATATTATTGATAAAATAGCCGTCAATTTTTCCTATGTATCATGGGGATTCGCCCATTTATTATACATATAAATTTAGGGGGGGTTCTTAAAATCACCCCTGGCCGTGGCGCAGCAATAGGTCGAAGAAGCCCAAGCCAAGCTCGAGGCTTTTGAAGCAGAGATACCCGAACTAGAGTGACTCGGGAAATGTCATAGGTGAGTGTTGCAGGCCTGTTGGCCCTTGACCAAGTTTTGAGGATCCTTGGTCATGTTTGACCTATTTTTGGGACTTCGATAGGCTGTCGAAGGCGGAGCGCAAGTAGAAATGGAGATCGTGGGATATAGACCCCTTTTTAGGGCTTTTTGGGTTTTGGGCTTATGTAACGGGTATGGGGATGTCGTCCCATGGGTTTACCCATGTTTAGGCCCTTTTTGTGATGTATAAATAGAAGTCTAGGTGATGTAAGAAGAAGTCGGAGAAGAGGTTTTTGGTACTATGCTAAGTGCAAGTGATGATTGTAAATGATTTGTGCATAATGTGTGAGATTTGCAAGGCTAAGTGCAAGTGACTGTAAGAGACTGCGAAGAGGCTTTGTCTTGTAACTTAGGGAAGGAGGACCTAGCAAAGTGTGCAGATCTCCTGTCCTCTACAGAGTAAGATATCATGGCTCTGTGCATGTAGGAAATTGATAGAAAGAAATAAAGAAGAAGAGTTGGTGGGCGTAGCCCCAGGGTGGGGGTGAACCATGTATACCTCATGTTGTGGTTGCTTTGTGCTTTATGGTTGTTCTCTTGTTTATGTGGTTAAATGATTAGTGCACTGATATATGCTTAGAAGAATCTAATATGGTAGCTTAGTGCTGAATAATGTGAATGAATTCCATATCTGATCTATGTTGGTATGCTTAGTGCTTGAATCTATTGGATCTATGTGAATACTGCGTTGATTTATTATTAGGGTTTAATTGTGCTATAAACTAAGACTAAATATTAATGAACTATAACTGCTAAGTTCTCTATTAAGGTGTTACAATCACAGATCTATGTCCCAGCTAAGGTTACAAACATCTGAGTCCTGCAACCACCCCTACTTCTACCTTGGGTGAGACTTCATCTTCTTCGCAGGTGTTGCTGAAAGGGCCGGTAGTTAGGGTTTTGTTGATGCATTGTTGTAAGAGTTGAACCCTGGGTTTGACCCTGTGCCAACACATCGACATGAGGCTCAACTGGTGTGATCAAACTGATGCTCATGGTAGAGTGGATTCTCTTAGGAGCTCAGGGTTCAAAGTGGTTGTCAGGAGGACGTCTTCTGGTTCGAGTTCTGTGCACGTGTTGAGGTTGGCTCCAGGTTCAGAGGGAGATCCTACTGCAAACAATGTGATGAAACCAGATGATGGTGATGGCAGTGAGTACATCCATTTCTAAGAGGGAGTGTTATCTTTTATAGCTCAGGAGGTACTCCACATGTTTTGTCTTGTATGCGGAAGTATCCTTATATTTGCACTACTAAACACTTGACTTTGTAATGGGTTTTTATAAAGTTGTAATAAAGTGGTTATTTTATGTAAGTGACTTTTTAATAAAGTGTACCTTCTAATATTAAAGTGACTTTATTTCAGAAAGTTCACTTATGTTATAAATTGAAATTGTACTTTAATATTTTAAGTGATTTATTTTGGACTGAATGAATCATGTCCCTTGATCATGTAAAGGAAAGATTAGATCTTTGCCTTTGGATTTAGGGATGGGGAAGCTGAAAAGACACTTGGAAGGTCAAAGGTCATTTTCAAATTATAAGAGAATGCATTGGGTAGTGCGCAAGACATAATGAAGAAGAGATTGAGAGAGATTTCTAAGAGAGCTTGAGAGAGGAAAGTGAACAACAAATTTTTGGCATGGATTCCAAGGGAGATTGGGTACATTTTCCAAGGAGAAATTTATGTTTAGGAGAAGTTGTGATTTATTTTTGAAGACATGTCGTATTGTATTTATCCATACATGCCATACAACAACAAGTTTGGGCACGAAAATTGAGGCAAGTGTGGGCACAATTTTCGAGGCATCGTTTGGTGAATATTTTGTTGGAGGTCGACCATATAGGAGGGAAGGTACAACAACCTGTTGTGGGATCAGAAATTGAGTTTTTGATTTCAGCAAGGCCGTACAACTGTATGAATTTGGAACAATTTGTCTAGGCAACAGATTTGTGGGACAAATTGCGTTTGTAAGTGATTCTCTTGGCTACTAAATGTAATTTTTCTACAGATATACTTTCTTGAAGCTAATAAAATCTCTCTCTCTCTCTCTCTTTGGGTTTCCCCACATTGGGGTTTTCCCTGGCTAGTTGCCATGAATAATTTTAAGGATGGAAATTTATATTAAAATGTAGAAACCTGGGCTAATCTAACTAGTCCTTAATATGGAAAATGTAAAATGTTTGGCGATAGTTTTGTAAAAATATTCAATTTTCTAAGGCTTTTATATAGTTACTATAAAATTTTGGTGATTTTTAAGGTAAAATAATTTTATTCTATGGAATTTGGGAAAATCGTTTTTAGAAAATATGGAAATTGGCAAATCTTTTTTTGGGAAAACCATGGAAAATTAGCCCATTGGCGAAATTTAGCTCATTGGCGAAATTTAGCCTAAATTTATGAGTATTACATGGATGTGTAATTGTTGTTCATTGTGTTTATGCCATTGCAAAAGTGCTTAAAAATGTGTATTTATGCTTATAATATTTTCTGAATGTGGGTTTATGAATCTCAGAATTCATAGATGACAATTATCTCTAGGTTGCTAAGTGTATGATAGAATATAGTGCATGCTGATTTTGTCATTAAATTTCTACAGGGCTTCAGCCGAATCTATAAGGAGTTCCATTCTTCGGTGAAGATCATCGATGGTTGATGGTCAGGTTGGTCAGTTTAGAGTTGTGTGCAAATCGATTGTTGAGGAGTTGGGACGATGGTCGACGATCGGGTCGACAGTTTGGGGGAAGTGTTGTGCGCGCCAAGGGTGAACGACGATCGTCGATGGTCGATGGGGAGAAGATCAACGTCTCATATTTCACCCAATTTGAGATCAACAACTTTGATTTAAGGGTTGTTACAGCCAGGGAAAATTTTAAGGATGAAAATTTATATTAAAATGTAGAAACTTGGGCTAATCTTACTAGTCCTTAATATGCAAAATGTAAAATGTTTAACGATAGTTTTGTAAAAACATTCAAATTTATAAGGATTTTATATAATTTCTATAAAAGTTTGGCAATTTTTACGGTAAAATAATTTTATTCTATGGAATTTGGGTGAATCGTTTTTAGAAAAATTGGAAATTGGCGAATATTGTTTTGGGAAAAACCATGGGAAATTAGCCCATTTGTGAAATTTAGCCCCTAAAATCATCTATGGTTACAATAGTAAAATAGTCAATTTTATGAGAAATTTTGTGGTTTTCAAAGGTCATTAACTTGCAGGGCATTTTTTAGGCCTAAACGACATTTTTATCCAATCAAAACCCACGAGAACAAAGTACACTAAGGTACACTATGTCCCTCCAACTCAAATAAAATAAATTAGAGAGAGTTATCCAACGAGCTAAATTATTCGTGAAACAAAGCTCGTATGATGAAGTTACAACCAAAACAATAAGGGTAAAAATTTGGCACATATTTACTTCCAGAGGGCATAACTTCATGCTCATAAGTCCATTTGGGGCACATGAGCAGTCGATGGAAATATTATGACCCATAGAATCCAACGATGGGTTATATTTGGGTTATGGGTACATGAAAATGCACAGGAAGACAAATAATGCACCTATAACATGTAGGGATATATTGTGTAAAACAACCTAAACTTCTCCAGACCATAACTTTAAGGTCGAACCTAGGATTTGAGCAAACGAATAGTCTCTCGAAAGGTATTGAGGAGTAGAAGACATTTGTCAACCCATAAATTTGATTTGGGCAATAAAATATTCCAAAAATTAATAAATATATTTCCGTAGCAGTAAAGGAGTAGAAATTGCAACATTTAAATGTTGTAACTTTTCGCTCATAACTCAGAATGACGCTTGAGTACAGTCATTGGAAAGATGTTTTAGAAAGGGATGAATAAAGGGAATCAAAATTTGAATTGGTGCAATGTGTCCTTCATAAATTGATGAGGAAATAACATGTATTCTATATGATGAAATGTTTTATGCTATGCATGTTCTAACAATAATTATTACATGCACAGTTCTTGCAAAATTAGAGGTACATGAAAGAAACTTTGGTTTAAATATGAGGAATGGAGTTATGGAAGATGATCATGGATCTTACAACCATGAGGAAGAGATCATAGGTCTACATGTCAGGATGGGGAATGTTGAGACATAATCAAATGGAAGAAGAGATAGGCATGAGCTTGTCACTAAGAATCCTACATAGGGAAGTGCAGAGCTATAGAGATTATAATGAAAGGATTATGAAGGATCAGGAAGAGACGCTTCAAAGCTTAAACATGTTGCATAAGCAAGTTAACAAGGACTCTAGCACTAAGCAAGAATTCAATACTTAGGCAAGTGTTGGCATCTACATCCCATAGCAAAAGGGATGATCATGGGACTAATGGGAAATCAAGAAGCATGAGAAGGCACCATCATTATCCAAAGAAATCCACCATAAGAACTCATGCAAGTTATGGGCCAGGAAGCAACCCAAGTGTGTCTCATGTCAAGAGACAAAAAAGAAGGCCTGAGGAAGACATATTGCAAGGTGATCTTAGGAAGATCAAGCTGCCAAATTTCAATGGTGAGCGCAGGTAGAGAGAAGAGGTTGAGGCCCAACTGTTGGAAATGAACAAATATTTCCAACTGCATGATTATCTCTCGCAAGTAGAAGCTATACTTTTCACCTACCATTTGCAAAGAAAGGAATCCATGTGGTGGGATCAGCTTAAGCAAGCCAAGAACCTTGATGAGAAGAGGATATCCTAGAGGTAGTTCAAAGGATATTTCCAAGATAAATATTTATTTGAGCATTATTATGAAAGGAAAATGAAAGAGTTCTTTGAACTCAAGTTGGGAATCATGACAATGGAGGAATATGAGAAAAGGTCCTTTGAGTTGTTGAAGTATGTTGACTTCATCAAGGTTAAGAAAGTCAAAATACAAAGGTTTCTAAGTGGGTTAAACTCCTTATATAGTGACAAGATACAATATGATAACCCCAAAAACTTGGAGGAAACCATAAGGAGAGCAAGGCATCTTTATGAGAAAAGCAGAGGAAGGCCAGTTTTCCAAAAATCTTGGAATAACAAGATGAAGGGTAAAAAGGATCAAAGGAAGAAAGGTTTTAAGAAACCCTTTTTCAAGAATAACACCCAAGAAAATCAACAAATTCAATCAGCCCAAAATGAACACAAGAATGCAGATTCATTTGGGAAAATGACAAGGCAATAACCTGTACAATGTTGGGGATGTGAGGGATATCATTTATATAGGGACTTCCCTCACAAAGGAGAAAGAACGAGGAATTTCCACAACATTCAGGAGGATGAAACAATGGAATACATGGGAGGCAACATGCCAAATATGTATGCATCCTTGGAAAACAAGCAAGCAGAGAATCAACCCCCCATGATTGAATTGGAAGGTAAGATTGATAACTAGCCCATAGCAATTTTAATTGATTCTGGAGCTAGCCATAGTTACATAAATGCTAACATTGTTGAAAGATTTCACTTGCAAAGGATTAAGCATAAGAAATCTTGGTTAGTTTAATTAGCCACAAGAGCTAAGAGAAAGATCAATGAATTACTTAAAGATTGTCTGGTATATATGGATGGACTCAACACAAAGGTAGATGTAAACATCATACCATTGGGTTCATATGATTGTCTAATTGGCATGGATTGGTTGGAAAAACATCATGTTGTCCTAGACTATTACAACAAGGAAATCACACGTCTTGATGATGAAGTGCAGCAAGGCAAAATTCAAGGCATTCTAAGAGTTGTTGTGTTAGAGAAATTCCATTTATGCAGTTGAAGAAGAGTTTTAGGAAGGGATGTCATATTTGTGCAACCCATATGGAAGAGGCAACCAAAGATAAAGTAGCAAGCATTGAAGACCATTCGATCTTGAGGGATTTTGAAGATGTATTTCGAGAAATCTTGGGATTGCCACCAAAGAGAGACATTCATTTATTTATTGATTTGGTGCTAGGATCTTCCCTTGTGTCCAAGACACCTTATAGAATGAGCATGCCATAATTGAAAGAGTTGCAGATGAAACTTGAAGAGATTTTAAAGAAGGGGTATATATGCCAAACTGTGTTACCTTAGGGATCCCCATTTCTTTTTTTGAAGAATAAAGATGGAACCTTAAGGCAGTGTATTGATTTCAAACAACTGAATAAGGTCACCATAAAGAACAAATATACTTTTCCAATAATTGATGATTTGTTTTATTAGATGAAAGATGCAAGAGTATTTTCCAAGATTGAATTGAGATGAGGTTGTCATCAAGTGAGAATAAAAGAAGAATATATCAACAAGACAACGTTCAAGACAAGATATGGGAATTATGAATTCACGGTAGTGCCATTTGGACTATTAAATGCCCTAGCATTATTTATGTGTTTGATGAATGGAGTGTTCAGGGAGTACCTGGAAAAGTTTGTAATTGTGTTCCTAGATGATATACTTGTCTACTCTAAGTCGGAAGAGGAACATGAACAAAATTTAAGAATGGTATTGCAAGTTATAAGAGAGCATAATTGTATGCTAAACTAAGTAAGTACATCTTTTATCAAAAGAAGATTCACTACTTGGGGCATATCATTTCAATAGATGGGATAACAGTTGATACCAAGAAATTAGAGGCCATTAGAGGATGGTCAACACCGAAGAATGTCACTGAGGTTAGATCATTCATGGGTCTTGCTGGTTATTATTGAATATTCCTAAAAGGGTTTTCAAATATTGCAAGTCCAATCACTTCTTTACAAAAGAAGGGAGGTTTGAATGGAATTCCAAGTGTGAAAAAAGATTTCAGTAGCTGAAGGACATATTGACAACTGCACCAATATTTAAGATTGAAGATCCAAATGAATATTTCATTGTGTGCACCAATGCATGCAAGGGAGGGCTCAGTGGATTTCTTAGTGAAAAGGATAATGTGGTAGGTTATGAGTCTAGAAAATTAAAAGAGCACGAGAGAAATTATGCTACCCATGATCTAGAGTTAACAACAATTGTACATGCATTAAAAATGTGGAGACATTACCTCATGGGTAATAAATTTGAGCTAAGGATAGACCATTGTGGTCTGAAGCATTCGTTTGGACAACCAACACTAAATTCCATACAAACTAGATGGCTGAAATTTCTGAGTGAATATGACTTCAAAATTAAGCATATAAAAGGAAAGGAAAATCAAGTGGCTGATGCACTCAGTAGGAGAGATCATGAATTCCATGTTGCATCCATCATCATGTATAGGACATATCTGAAAGACAAAATTGTTGTAGCAGCAAATTCAAATCATAATTATTTAAAAAAAAAGAGAGATATTACAATAAGGTAATTTTCAGCAGAAATTTAATTCTTATGAGCTGAAAGAAGATGGAGTTCTCAGGTACAAAGGCAAAGTATATGTGTCAAATTCCAGTGAGATGAAAAATGTAGTTCTAAAGAAAATGCATAATTTTTTGTATGTCATAAATATAGGATATCATAAGACAATTGTCACTGTGAGAAGCCAATAGTTTTGGCTAGGAATGAAGAATGAAGTGGCTAATTACATAGCCAGATGTCTAGAGTGTCAGAAAGTGAAGAATGAACATAGGAATCCAACAAGGATGCTACAACCATTGCCTATTCTAGAACAGTGAAGCAACATGATTCCATCATGGTGGTGGTGGATAAAATGGCTAAGGAAACACATTTTATTCCGATGAAGACAACACACAAGGAAACAAATATTGCAGAAATTTATATGAAAGAAGTTATCAGGATACATGGGGTGTCAAAGGAAATAGTTTGAGATAGAGATCCAAAGTTTACTTCCATATTTTGGAAAGGTTTGTTCAAATGCTTTGGAAAAAATTTAAATCTTAGTACAACATATCACCTAGAGTTAGATGGGAAAATAGAGAGGACCAATATAATAATTGAGGATATGCTCAAAATCTATGTGATGGACCCGCCATCAAAGTGGGAAGATTATATTCATTTAGTTGAGTTTGCTTACAACAATGGGTATCATGCCTCATTGAAAATGAGTCCATTTGAAGCATTGCATGACAGAAAATGTAACACACCAGTGAGTTGAGATAATCCAGTGGATAGAACAATAGTTGGGCCAGAATTGTTAAGGGAAATGGAAGAATAGATGGCAAAGATAAAGAAAAATTTAAAGGTTTCCCAGGATAGTGTCACACACCCAACCCCCCAAGTACCCTTTTAAGGGATGGGGTATAATTTTTTCTCCTTCCTACAGCTTCTTTGAGTTCCTCGAATAAGGGCATCATTTCCTTCTTCTCTCTAAGAGCATTCCAATGATTATAAACTCGTCCAAAACCAAGTTCTGAGTTGAAAGTTATGGCTCCCTGAACTTCTTTGGGTATCATTGATCAAAGGCCACGTGGAACCCACGTGGCTCCACTTCATTCATACCATCCTACAGTTGCAGGGGATATATCCCGAGCCTTCGTGGGTAACAATCCTTTGGCCCCTTCAATATTCATGCACAAGTTTACAAACATCCCTAGAGTTTTGAAGTCCAAAGGACTCCTTCCACTCTGGAATCTATGGTGGATATTCTATCCACCCTTGGATCTGATGGCTGAGATTCATTCGTGCTTAACACATAGCTTAAAATTGACAGGGGGGGTCCCACACTTAATTCGCGTCCCGTTCAATGATGCCACATGGGGCTATCTAGGCATGCCACATCACAGTGACATACATGGTCCATCCAATCAAAGTTGGATACTTCAACGAGGGGAATTTTAACACTTCGACGCTTTGGTGTTTAACCCACCTTCCTACATCCTAAAATATCTCAAAGTCTTGGAGTCCTATAGTTCCAAATTTCTAGAACTCCCACCACGTACTCCGGCCTTTGACACTTCAACGTTTGGTCTGTGCACCGACACGTCAAATCTTCAAGAGCCTCGAAGTTTCGTACTCCCGAAGTAAGACTTCGCTGAAATACTTATGTTGTCCTTCCACTAGTTGATCGAATAGTTGGGAAGGGTCCCGAAGGATCCTTAGATCTATGACTCGTATTACTTTACGACTTCAAAATTTAGGGATTACGACCATTTAACACCTTTTCACTCTCGGAGTAGGAAAACACCGAATTTGATCGTAGCTTATATCCAATGGTTAGGAAAAATCCCAATGTTTCTTGGATCAATGTCTCGCGTAACTTCGTAGTTGAAAAGCTGGTCAGGGTTTAATGATAAAGCGGATCCCATGACGATGGATAGGAAACCGCCATTTTCCGGTCAACTGTCCGGTCACTGTTTTGATAGGTTTCCTTTGGCAGGATTTGAATGTTGTGAGGTTCCAACATCTTGAAATCCTAGACCTCTGAAGTCCTGAAGTCTGGAAGGCTTAGCTCCCTTTTAGCGTAGTGTAGGGTTCCAGGGTCTTGGTCTTATGGGGATTTGACAAGCCCCTAAGGGATACACTCTCATATCTTATATGATATTTGGTTAAGGATGTGGATTTGAGCCTATGGTCACTAGGGAGAATGGTTTGAAGGAAGCTCCTTTCACCTCATAATCCAAATCCGGTAACAGAACAATGGTAATTCTAAGGGATTGACAGGTTCAGAGTTATCCCATAGAGGATGTACCGACTCTATATTTCCAGGTATGCTCCATAGATAGTCCTTTTAGGACTTTCCAACCAACATAGAGTTCAAATCCTTATGCTCCCAAATTCATTTAAAAATCATTATTAACAATTCTCCTTCTCTAAACATAGGTAGGAAGAAAACCATCCACAAAATATGATATTCAAGCTTTGCTTCCAATTTCCCAGGCCACTAGGCCATTAGAGCCATGAATTCTACCATTCAAACAAGGTAAAAGAATTTCCATCATCTAGCTCAAGAAAAAAATGCACATTACAACCAAACATCCAAGATAACATAAAAAATTAGATTCACACTTATCTGAAATTGGAAATTAGTCGATAAATGTTGAAAGGGGTGCTCTTTTCCACCCAACCATAGACACAGTTTTCTCTTTGAGTATTCATGAACTAGACATCCCTTAGATATACCATGAATCCATGAGATAGATGAATGTTTTATTTTTTCTCAGCTACAACAAGGGACAAAGGTTACTCTCCTTTTCCCACAGGGCCCTGACAGTTCAGTTTTCTATCCACCTAGAAAGGGAGACTGTTGAAATTGCTCACTCATTCATTGCATCTCTATTTATCATCTTGATTAGAAAACATTGTCCAAGCATTCCTATACCCATAATAGAATATATTTCTCAGTTCTCCTTAGAACTAGAGAGTCTCGCACGCTCTGCTTCCTCTCGAATGGTTTGTAGATTTTAACCTTATACAATATTTTAATAGAAACATATTTTCAATAAAAGAACATAAAAAATACAATGGAAAATATGCACATTACACAGATATTTTTCCCTTGGAAACCCAAACCGGTAAAACCAACATATTCTATATTCATTCATAGTGATACATTGTTTACAATAAAATATACATATATGAGCCAACGACATCCAAAACCCTAACCCAATGACCTAGATTAGTAAACAACCCTAATTCCTTAAACCAAAAATATAAAACCATCGGAAAAACCATGTGCCGAAAAAACACCCAACAATAGACATGAAAATCGAGGTGACATGAAAAACAAGGTAAAAATGTGACATGTTTCTCGAGGTAAAAATAATTTCTTAGGGTGCTGCCCCTGAACCCATGCAACCGCCCCCCGTGCCCGGTGCAATGTAGAAATCACTAGATCTAGTCATGCAAGGAATATAACACATACCCAACATGGTCTTTCAACCTACTCGTGTGTATCCTCTTCCCTCTACCCACGATTTTCCTCACTTTTCTTTCCTTTTCCAACAATATTTCATGGGTTAGATCAAGAAGTTTCCAGACAGGTACTATTCCCATCTTCTCATTTACTCTTGAGGAAGACTTCCCAACTACCAACTTGACTGGTAATTAAATTTTCTGGGCTAGAAGACTATTCTGGGTCTGAGCAATTTATATCCAACATCGTACTGGTCTGGAAAGGTCATCTCAACCATCACTGGTTCCCCTTACTGTAGATTTTAACCTTGTACAATATTTACTGCAAACATCTTTTCAGTAAAAGAACATAACATATGCAATGGCAAATACAAACATTACACAAAGATTTCTCCCTTGGAAACCCAAACCGGGAAAACCATCATATTCTATATTCATTCATCTTATACATTGTTTACAATACAATATACATATAGGAGACAATGACATCCAAAATCCTAACCCAATGACCTAGATTAGTCAACAACCCTAATTCCTTAACCAAAAATAGAAAACCATCGACAAAAACCATGTGCTGAAAAACTACCCAACAATGGACACGAAAATCGAGGCAACATGAAAAACGAGTCAAACATGCGACACATTTCCTGAGGCAATTTTTCTTTTCTCTACTACTCATGAAAAGAATATAACACGTACCCAAAATTCTCCCACTTGTTGTTTTCTTTGCATACATGGGGTTACATGGTTACATAGTCAACAATCCAAGGCATCACTGCCCATGGATTCTCTACACCAAGATAACTTCTCAGTGCTCACGGATTTTGTTAACGAATCTGCAACATTCTTCAAAGTGTCCACCTTCATCAAAAACACTTTATTTTCTTTAACCATGTCTCTCACAAAGTGATATTGAATATCAGTATGCTTTGTCTTTGAATGATAATCCAGGTTCTTCGCTAGAAAAATTGCACTCTGACTGTCACAATCTATCCTTACAACTTGTTGTGCCAACCCAATACTTGAACACAATATTTGTAACCATAATTATTCCTTAATTGCATGAGTGGCTGCCATGTGTTCAACTTTTGTAGTTGAAAGTGCCACTACAGCCTGTATTTTTCTCATCCAACTTATTCTCCTCCAAACAGGTTAAACACATACCCACTTATAGATCTCCTACGATCCAGATCTCCAGCCCAGTCTACATCCACAAAGCCATGTATATCCAACACTCTGTCCAATCCTGGTCTTCCTTGGTAGCACAATCCATACCTAGCATTGCCACACAAATACTTGAAAACCCTTGTTACTATTGTCCAATGCTCCTTCTCCGGTTTTGACATATACCTGTTCAAAACTCCCACTGCATGTGCAATGTCCAGTCTAGTACAAACCATTGCATACATCAAACTGCCAACTGCACTTGCATATGGAACATGAAACATGTCCTTCTCCTCTTCCTATGTCTTGGGACACTGATCCACATATAACTTTACACCAACAGGAATAGGAACCTTGACCGGTTTGCATTCCTGCATATTAAATATCTGCAATATTATCTCGACATATTTTCTCTGATTTAACCAAAGTTTCCTCTTTTTCTGATCTCTTTTAATTTCCATGACCAAAATGAAATTTGAGGCACCGAGATCCTTTGTGTCAAATTTAGAGGACAACTGAGTTTTTACATCCTGGATAATCTCCTTGTTGTTTCCTATCAACAACATGTCATCCACATAGAATACCAAATAAATCGAATGATCACCAATTAATTTAAAATACACACAGTGATCCTCTTTGTTTCTTGTGAAGCCAAGTCCCAACATATAAGTATCAAATTTTTGATACCACATCCTTGGTGATTGTTTTAAACCATACAGGGACTTTTTCATCTTGCATATTAGCTCCTTCTTTCCTTTCACAACAAATCCTTATGGCTGCTTCATATAGATTTTGTCTTCCATATCCCCGTGTAGGAATGTTTTCTTCACATCCATCTGTTCTACTTCAAAATCAAATGCAGCAGCAATAGATAACAAAAATCTTATATAAGTTAACTTGGCAACAGGAGAAAAAATTTCACCAAAATCAATTCCCTCAACCTAGGAATAACCCTTTGCTACTAACTAAGCTTTGTATTTCTCCACTTTTCCTTCTCCATTCAACTTCCTTTTAAATACTCATTTGTTTCCAATGGGATTTCTTCCAATTGACAACTCCACTAGATCCCAAGCCTCATTCTTATCCAAGGCTGTCATTTCTTCATCCATGGCCTTTTCCCAGAGCTTTCCATCCTCTGAATCCAATGCCTCCCTAACAGTTCTAGGATCATGATCAGTAATAGACAAAGAAAAATTTGAATGGAAATTAGATGGAGTATACCTTTCCAGTAGCCTTCTTTCTCGAACCGATCTCCTCAATACTAGAGTATGAGGATATTCTTCTTATGATTCATGTTCTTTTGTAGAGTCTGATTCATCATCCTTTAAATCAAAGTCGATTTTCTCTGGTTCTTCCTTACTTGGTAGGACTTCATGTTTAACAACATCCTTCATTTCTCTAAATACCACATCTCGGCTATACACTACCTTCTTAGTTTTTGGGTTCCAAAGCTTATAACCTTTGAGACCATCTTTATACCCAATAAAGATACACTTTTCAGCCTTCTTATCTAGCTTACTCCTATTTTCCTTTGGAACATGAACATATGCCTCACAACCAAATACCTTGAGATGTGTGAGAGAAGGTTTCTTATCAGTCCATACCTCTTGTGGACTCCTGTCATCAAGCGCTGATGAGGGTGATCTGTTGACTAGGTAACATGAAATACCCATTGCCTCTGCCCAAAATTCTTTCCCTAACCCGACACCACTGAGCATGCACCTTGCTTTTTCCTTCAGCCTTCTGTTTATCCTTTCTGCAACTCCATTCTGCTAAGGTGTATATGGAGTAGTCTTCTGCCTTTCTATACTGTACTTCTTACAGATTTCTTCAAATTCATTCCTGTAGAACTCTCCGCCATTATCTGTCCTCAACACCTTAATTATTTTCTCCATTTGATTCTCAACAAGAGACTTAAACTCTTTAAACCTGTCAAAGACTTCAGATTTCTTCCTGAGGAAATATATCCAAGTATTCCTCGAGAAGTCATATATAAATGAGACATAGTACAAATATTTTCCCAATGATGAGACCAACACAGGTCCAAAAACATCAATGTGAATTAGCTGTAAAATTCCTTCTGCCCTCATTGAACCAGAGGGGAATCTTACCCGATTCTGCTTCCCATATACACAATGTTCATAGAAATCAAAATCCAGAGAGAGCAGTTAGACATACCTTCAACCATACCTTTATCATGTAGTATTCGAATACCCTTCTCTTCGATATGCCCCAGTCTTTGATGCCACAACATAACCTTTTCTCCAGAGACTGTAGGAGTTTTTTCTTCTTCAACTCCAATATCAAGAATAATGTAACTATTACACCCATCACTGATAGTGATTCCTTGCAGCTTATACAAAGTTCCAATCTGAACTCCCTTCAACAACACCATTTCTCCTCGAACCATCCTGCAAGTTTCCTTTTCAAATATTGTTTTTACCCCTACATTGTCCATTTTTCTTACAAAAATCAAATTTTTGGCCAATCCTGGGATGTGCAGAACACCAGGTAGTGTTCTAATCCTTCCATCTATGAGCCTCAACTTGAATATTCCTCGATGTATGATTCTAGTTGTCAAGGCATCACCTAGGGAAAAATTACATCCATCATACATTTCATATTCACATAACCACTCCCTGTGGGGAGTCATATGAAAGGATGCACTTGAGTCAACCAACCATGCCTCATGATCTGTATGTGTGCTTGAATAATCCAATTACACATCCCCTCCTTCTTCCTTGGAGGTATTTTCTTCTGTAGAAGGAGATTCTTCAGATCTCTTCTTTTTCTCAACTTTGGATCTACATTTCTTCTTGTAGTGCCATTCTTTTCCACATCTCCAACATACCTTTACAAAATTTCTGGGAGATTTAGATTTACCCTTAGACTTAGATCTCCCACTTGAGAAATTAGATTTCTTTCTTTCTTGGGAGCGACCTCTTGCAAATAATTCATCTATGCTCTCTCCTTTCATATTCTTCCATCTCATCTCTTCCAACAACAAGGATGAGACCACTTCATCAAACTTCAAGGCAATTTTATTACTACCTATGGCCACAACAAGACTATCCCACGAGTTTGGCAAAGAGCACAGTAAATTGATACACTTATCTTCATCTGAAATTTTAATCTCAACAGATACAAACTGACTTACCATAGTATTGAAAGCTTTCAAATGCTCTGCCACTAAGTCTCCATGTCTCATCCTCAGGTTATACAACTTCTTTCTCAGGAATAGTTTATTTACTAGGGAATTACAATGATACAAATTCCCCAACTTATCCCATAAATCCTTGGTTGTAGCATCCTCTGACACATTCAGTAATACTGAATCTGAGAGACACAATCAGATTGTGCTCTTTACCTTCCGATCCAACTTTTTCTAGTCATCTGATGAAGTTCCTGTAGGTGCAGTACTTGGATCTACCATGATCCACTAATCTCTTTCCACCAACATATATTCCATCTTTAGCTTCCACAGCTCAAAACTTTGCCCATTAAACTTCTTGATCTCCATTTTTGAATTTCTCTCCATTTCTTTTCATGTGAAAAATCAATGCCATAGATCTCCCACTGTAACAAGGATTATCACAGTCCCGAGCCAAACCCTTCACAAAGGCGTCCCCCTAAAGCCAACAAAGCTCTGATACCAAATGTAGATTTTAACCTTGTACAATATTTACTGCAAACATATTTTCAGTAAAAGAACAGAAAATATACAATGGAAAATACAAACATTACACAGATATTTTTCCCTTGGAAACCTAAACCAGGAAAACCAACATATTATATATTCATTCATTCGATACATTGTTTACAATACAATATACATATAGGAGCCAACGACATCTAAAAACCTAACCCAATGAAATGGATTAATCAACAACCCTAATTCCTTAACCAGAAATAGAAAACCATCGACAAAAACCATGTGTCGAAAAACCACCCAACAATGGACATGAAAAACGAGGAAAAAATGCGACACGTTTCCCGAGGAAAAAATAAATTCGTGCAAAGAATATAACACATACCCAACACTTACCATCCCCTCTCATGCATCATGATCCATACTAGCCACCTCCTTTCAATAGTTATGCCACAATTTTCCATTTTTATTTAATAACATAACATAATATATATATATATATATCATGATCCATACTAGCCACCTCCTTTCAACAGTTATGCCACAATTTTCCATTTTTATTTAAATAGCATAATATATATATATACCTTTAATAACAAGGTTAATTGTCTTTCCAAAATTCTTATGACGAGTCTGTCCATAGAATTTTATCCAAATATAATTATATTTACAAGTTGGGGGAAACAGGGGTATTATAATCCCCTCCCCCCTTAAAGGAACATGAGTCGGTGTTCTACCTGCCGTTGTGGTCTTTATGTACAACAGTGAAGAAAAACGAGTATGCATGTTTCATGGCACCCTCTAACTCCCATGTAGCTTCATCTAGGCCAAAGTGTTTCCATTGCACCTTGACCTGTGAAATGGTTCTATTCCTTAGTGGAATGTCCTTCATGTCTAGTATGCATTGGGGTTCTGGTAGAAATTCTCCCTCTGGTTCCACCTGGAGCACAGACTAGTCAATTATACAATTAGAATCATGTACATATTTCTTCAACAATGAAACATGGAAAACATTGTGTGCTTTCACTGTGGGAAGAAGTGCTAGTATATATGCTACAGGTGCCACTCTGTCAAAAATTTCAAAGGGTTCACAAAATTGAGGTGCCATCTTGGAACAAGTTCCCATTCTCAAAGAAACTTCTTCTAGGTCTAATCCGAAGATACACATGATCCCCTACATTGAACTCCATAGGAGTCATATTTTTGTCTGCATAGCCCTTCTGTCAGTCTTGAGCCACCTTCATATTTTGTCTTATTCAAACTACTTGTTGTTCCATTTATTTTAATAGGTTTGGCCCAAGTGTTATTCTATCCACTGGGTTATTCCAACTAATTGGAATGTTGCATTGTCTACCATAGAGAGCCTCAAAAGAACTCATCTTCAAGGATTCTTGATAGCCATTGTTATAAGAAAACTCTACCAGTGGTAGGTAGTTTTCCTCTGGTAGAGTTTTCCCACTTATTGGGATGATGCATCACATGCATCCTTAACATGTCCTCTAACACTTAGTTTACCCTTTCTGTTTTTCCATCATTTTGAGGGTGATAATCCGTACTAAATAGTAATTTAGTTTAAAAACCAGCAAACACATATTTCCAAAAGTTTGAAGTGAATTTTGTATCACTTTTTGATATGATCTCCTTAGGCACGCCATGTAATCTAAATATTTATTTTATGAATATATTGGAAATATCTACTTCCTTCCAAGCCGACTTTACAGGAATGAAGTGAGCATCCTTGCTCAACTTATCCACAATTACCATAATAGCATGATTATGCTTGGTGTATTTAAGAAATCATGTGACGAAATCCATGGAGATGGTTTCTCATTTCCATTATAGAATTGGTAGGGCTTGCAACAGTCCTGATGGGTGTTTGTTCTCCACCTGAACCTGTTGACATTCTAAGCACTTAGTCAAGTAGTCATCTATGCCCTTCTTCATTCCCGACCAATGAAATAGTTTCTTGGTGGTTGTAATCATTTTCTGATAACCGGAGTGACCAGTGTATGGTATTTTATGTAGTTCATCTAGTATGAACCTCTTCAAGTCGCCACGCTTTGGGATATACAACCTACCTTTGTAATTTAGCAGGCCATCATTTGACAGTTGATATACCTCATACTTCAATCCTGTGGGTTCCTGTTCTAGGTACAATCTCACAGTTTTGAAAAATGCATTTGGTTCTTGTGCACTTTTGAATCTCCCCTTGATGTTTGATTCACATGTGCTTATAGCTTCCAAATGAATCACCTTCATACTTCTACTAAGGGCATCGACCACTCTGTTTTCCATCCCCTTAATATGTTTGATTTCGAAATCAAATTCACTAAGGAGATCCATCCACTTATCATGTCTAGCATTAAGTTTGGGTTGTTCAAACAAATATCTCAGCCCACTATGGTCTGTCATAAGTACAAATATTCTTCCTAGGAGGTAATGCCTCCACGTTTTTAAATCATTTACTATAGCAGCCAATTCTAGGTCATGTGTCACATAATTGATTTCATGTGCATTCAATTTTTTGGATTCATAACATATTACATATCATTATTTCACAAGGACTCCTCTGAGTCCCTCTTTGTTGGCATATGTACATACCAGGAAGTCCTTGTTTGGGTCTACAATTTTTAGCACTGGTGCCTTGATTAAAAGGTGTTTTAATTGGTGAAAACCCTCTTCACATTATGTCGTCCAAAAAATATTAACTCCCTTTTTATGTAGGGAGGTGATTGGAAAACCAATCTTGGAAAACCCCTTTATGAACCTCTATAGTATCATGTTAGGCCCATAAAGGATTTGATATGAAAGATGTCCTTTGGTGTAGGCTAATCCATGATGGCTTTGATCTTGTTAGGGTCAACTGCCACTCCTTCTTCAATGATGACATGACCTAAGTAATGGACCTTCTTTTGAAAACAATCACACTTACTAAACTTTGCATAGAGCTTGTGCTCTCTTATCACTTGAATCACTGACTTGAGGGGTTCTTCATTCTCTTCCTTTCTCTTAGAGTATATCAAAATGTCATCTATGAAAACCAAAAAAAATCTGTCTAAGAATTTACTGAGTACATTATTCATCAAACACATAATGGTGACTGGTGCATTGGTAAGCCTAAATGGAACTACCACAAATTCATAGTGCCCATACCTTGTCCTAAAGGTTGTTTTATGGATGTATTCATCCTTAATTCATCCTTGATGGTATCCCAACCTTAAGTCAATTTTGGAAAATATTGTAGCACCCCTTAGCTGGTCAAACATGTTGTTGTTCCTGAGTTTATTTTTTAAGGCTATAAAACATACCGTCAAGGCATCCGTAAATGATTTAAATAAATGATTTTGGAATAAGGAATCAAAGAAAGATCAGAGCAGATTCAGTTTCTCAATTGTCTTTGTCTTTCTTCCTGTTGTTCTTGGATGCTAATGTCTCATTCAATAGCAACCCATGATCTTTCTAACTCAACTCGGTTAGTTGTTGTTTGTAAAATGGTATTGAATAAATTTAAGGCAATGTTGGTTTGGTCTTGAAGGCCTGGTTCAACGTTGGGTTGTCTACTACTAGGGACAGTCATGGATGATAAAACTTTATTTGTTTGTAAATGTATTTCAATCAATTGGTTACTTCAGATTTCTAGAGATGAGATCAAGGAAAACAATTTTAAAATCTAAAACAGTAATGTAAACACATTCAAGGTCGTTTCCTGGTTTTGTAACAATTTTGAAAATTATAAACAACAAATAAACACTACAAAGAAATATAAGGCTTTAATCAAGAAAGAATCTTATATTTCAATAGACAACGATGAAAGAAAATCGAGGTTTCTAACAAGAGTTAAAAATTAAGGAACAAAAGTTTTACAGGTCTTGAAATTACTAAAGTGATTTCAGAGGAAAAATTGTAAATCATTTGACATCCAAACCAATCTGAAATATAAATCAACGATGTATATAACTTCAAACTGATTTACTTGTTAGAGAAAACATTAAAGGGAAAATTCAACAAAGTATACTAAACAGGGAGAAGACACATAGTTACAAAGTTGCAGGATCCAGAATCTCGTTTATGATCTATATTCCGATGTATTTCAAAACTGAAATTACAAAAATGGCTCTCTCCAAAATTTCTGAAGCCCTTTCTCAACCTCTAGAAATTATATTTATACATTTTCATCAAAGCTTCTCGTTGGTGACTAACCAACTTCCTAAAATTTCGGTTACATAAAAATAATGTCAACCGTTTACAATTTCTTTTAAAATTCTAATAATAAAAACATTTAAAAAGTTTTTAAGCTTGCGTTGACAAACTTCATTTCTTTGTTTCAACGCACTAAACACATTTTCCCAAAAAAATTATTAATATCCTGGGAGCCTCGGGTATCTCATTTGCTTCAAATGAGAAAAATCTCCTCTGTAATTCGGGCAACCGACTTTCTATCATTCTTTCTGTGAATTTAACAGTTTTCAACTTTAAACTTGAAGTCACCATCCACTTGTTGATCTCTGTGATGTTGATCAATTTGATGTTTGAAATCTCTTCTTTCTTTTCTTCCAACTCTTCTCTAAACTTCAGCTAGTGCTTGGAAATATTGACTTCTCCTAACAATCCAGAACAACCATCTGTTCCGATATTTAATGAATCTTTTTCAAAGAGATCGAAGATTCCTTGGCAATCTTTATTAACTTCTCTTGTGATTCGTTTATATTCATTCAGCTTTGTTTCCCATACTTTAATCATTATATCCCCTTTTAGCTATTCAGAAATAGATAATTTCTGAGTCTTTCCAATTTCTTCCTTTGATGAGAAAGCCACTTCTTTCTGAAAAGTTGTCCTAGCTGCTTTCGCCTCCCTTTCTTTCTGGAACACATTCTCCAAAGACTTATTTGATTCCTGAAAATAATTTTGGATTACTTCCAAATTCAAGAACACTTTCTGTTATTCCTCCTCTATTCTTACATATATCTTCGATCCCTGTGTCCTGAAATTTTCAAGTTCAACTACCTGGTTAGCAATAGAAATAATCTTATCTTGCAAGTTTTTATTTTCTTCTCCCAGCTTTCGAACCTGTTCCTGTGTACCTGTATTAAGTGTTTTGCCTCATCCAAGTCTTTATTTAATTTTTGGATTTCTTTCATATCTTTAAGTCTAGTTTGTTCTAGACCCTTCTGTATTCCCCAACTAATATTTTTTTTATTTTCTTTTAGTTGGTCTTGCAACTGGATTATTGTTTGGTCCTTCTGTTCAAGTAGAGTTGTTAAATTTCCTACATAATACATGTTTGTTGATGATATTGCACCCATTGTACCTGCTAATTCTGTAGCAAACTCTCCATCCTTGAGTTTCTTTCCATCTATAATAACTCTATGCTTTTTAATCGTTCCTTCTCCTCTTGGATAAATTTCCTGTTTCAAGACTGCTCTTCGCTTTTTACTAAAGAAGTAATCCAATGGGGGGATTTCATCTCTTGAAATCGGCTCTAGATCACTGACATATAAAACTCCTTCATGGGGGATTCCGAAAGTCGATTGTAATGGAGTTAAATAAGTGATAGGACTACCAAGTTCTGTTGAAGTTGTTCCTCCTATTTTTTCTGGAACATTCTTCACGATTTATGGAATTGTTTCTGGTTCTTTTCCCTTATCCATTCCTGATTATTTTGTTTGAGAACCCTCCACGTTTTGGGAAGGTATCTCAATATCCTTCAACTTACCTTTGTCATTTGTTTTACCCTGATTATTAGTTTCAAACCCTGGAGGGGTTTCTTCCTGTTCTGGCGATGGGGTCGAAATTTCACCCTGTAAAATCTTAGGCAGGCAGCTTCGCCTATGGATTTGAAAACATGCAAACCCAACCTGTGAGTCAGGTGGCAAGGCTTGGACTCTGTTCAACACTTCTTCATAAGACTTAACATCTTTAAAAATATCATCATAAACAGAGACTTCATGTTCATATGCCTTTAAATTACAATGTATGTAATGCCTACTTATTATTTGGTAGGGGTCATATTTTTTGTGCTCAATATTTACTAGCTTCACTTCTTCCAATGACTTGACCTCTACCTTAGAATGGCCTAAATTTGATAAAGGAAATTTCCCGACATGAACAGGTAAAGATGGCCATGCTTTTTTCTGAAGTGCTTTTAATTCCAACCCAATACCACCCTTGGCTAACTGATGAGCTACTTCTCTGCATACCAATCTGTCTGGTAAGAATTTCGGGAGTGCATGAGGAGGAATGGAACAGCCATAAACCCTAATATAGGAAACATTTTCCTCAATAAACTAGTCGGCAACTGATTTAAGACTTTCTATGACTACATCAGAAATGCGAGGTGGTTCGCATCCAAAAAATAATTTGTGCATAGGAATAATGACAAAGTGACAAACATCGTAAAAAAATTCTTTAGCTTTTTCCTCCCAAAGGGCTGAGTGGTATTCATGAATGGGTTCTAGACATGAGATGCTCCAACTCCAATTCATTAATGGAAAGGGGGTCACAAAACAGATTGCATCCATAATATATGCAGACATATAAGAAGACACTAGTTGTCCTTTTGACTTGGCTACTTTGTAATTTAAAATTTCTTGTGTCAGGTTATCCGATAAAATTTTATGCCAGTTAAAACTATTTCCTTCTGAAACTTCCTCTAAGAAGGGTACCCAGTCTGCATGAAAGTGATAGGGATCTTTTCTCCTGAAAAGTCTGCATAACATCATGGCTACATAAACCATATATTCGTTTAAGGAGGTTGTAGCATAAATCCCATGAGTATCAGCCCTAAAATTTGCTTCAGACCTTGCCCATCCTCTAATCATGTCAGGATATGTCTGGTCTACCTCAATGCATTCCTTTCTTTGAAATTCAGCTAAAAATTCAGCATTAAAGGTGTGTTTATAGTTCGGCAAGAGTTTATACATTACTTGAATGTGCTCAGGCTGAAATGAGCCGACGATAGCTCCTTGATCGTTCTGAATACTCCTTGTTGGGATATCTACCTTACCCAGAGCCCAGCCGGCCATCTCAGTATATGCCACCAGCCTCGGACGCGCAATAACCTTATGAAGTTTAGACTCAGCAATGTCCGGACATGATTTTCGGAATCAGGGTCTGCATTCTTTAGCTCATACTCCAGTGATTTAGAGGTTTGAGCCCATGATTTGATGGAGTTTATGGTGTGTGGAGTAGTATCAGAGATAATATCACCTTCTGGTGTATCTTCATTTTTCTTCGGTGCCTTTTTAGGTGCCATGGCTTTGCGTTTGACTTGAAAACCTGTTACAGAAGATGGATGAGCGAGCTCAGCTTAAAATAAAAATACTGATGTTTGAATGTTTTACTTTGAATACATTTTAAAGCATAATAAGATTTACATAGATGTCACGAATTTAAAGCCCTTAATGCGGAAGATATTTTTGGAGATATGCATTTAATATCCGTACTTAGGCGCTCTCGGCTTTTCAAATAAAACAAGAAACTTGCTTAGTCGGAAAACGAAGCATTAATGAACACTTACAGAAAGATTACCTTTAAACTTGTTTTAGAAAGAAGGTTTATTAGTGTTAATTATAGATTAAATCTGAAAACATGACTTTTCAGGGTTTCGACAATCTTGATGTCGAAAGGTATGTCATTGGAAAAGCCCGATCGCCGAAGTTGCGAAATCGCAAAATAACGATGTTTTATTTAAGATTTAAACGTTTTTAGCATGTTAATTAATCAAGATTAGACCCTTTCGGGATTTTATTAATCGGAATTCCGGAAATCAGGATTTCGGGAAACCTGATGACATGAGACGTGCTCTCACGGAATCACGAATCCCGAAATCGAGAAATTGTGATGGCCTGTTTCTTTTAAACATGACTTAACTTATCAAGATTAAGGCCAAAACATAATTAGTTTAGTTTTAATCGTGAATTATGAATCGGGATTTTGGAAATCGGGATTTCGGGAAATATGATGACAAGAGACGTGTTCTTACAAAACCGCGAATCCTGAAATCGCGACATAATTATCTTAACTCTTAAATTTTCTTAAAAGAGAATTAATTAATTCATGTTTTAATTAGGACTTAAACATATCAGGAAATCGGGGATCGAGGTTTCGTGATTCAATTAGCATCGAACATTTGTTTACAGAAAACCCCAAATCCCGATTTCTTTCACATTTAAATTAAAAAATCGCAAATTTTGAATTACAGCCCGTTTTAAATAATTTTTCAAAGAGTGTTGGAAAACTTATATTTTGTAAACTTTTTCCCGTATTTATTCAAAAATAAATGATAAAAAGGCGTCGCAAATTTATAAATGACAAAATTCTTATTTTAAGAAAGCCGAAACCCAAAAAACACAAAAAATAAAAATCTAGGCCTTAAGGATAACAGATTTTAAGATCTGTTTCAACACATGTCATCAATTCTTGATAAGGGATACTTTTTCTTAATGGTCATGTTGTTGAGTTGTCGGTAGTCTATGCACAATCTGAGTGTGCCATCCTTATTTTTCACAAACAAGGTTGGTGCTCCCAAAGGGGATAGACTAGATCAGATGTAACCCTTTTCCAACATCTCCTTCAACTGCAGTTTGAGCTCGACTAGCTCTGGTGTACTCATTCTATAGGGTGCTCTTGACATTGGCACCGCTCTAGGTACAAGTTTTATTGAAAAATCAATATCTCTTCTTGGAGGTAGACTTGGTACCTCTTATGGAAACACATATTTATACTCTCTCAATATAGGATGGTCCCCTAGGCTTGGTTTATTGTCCTCAACAAAGTTCAACACTTTTATTTCATATAAAGGACATCCTTTTTTTCAATACTTCTTCACTTGAAGTGATGATGTTTGTCTCACGGAGACAGGCTTTTGAATTTCATGTAGAGTTCTTTTCCTCCCTTCCTCATCTCTCCATCAAAAGTGGGTGGTTTGGATTTCTTAAACTCTTTAGGTCATGGCTCCTGGAATGTTTCCTCCTCTTTCTTTTCCTCTGAGAATGTAAACTAGTCTCACTGCTAGACAATTCCTTGGAGTTATGAGTTCCCTCACTATAGGATTCTTCAGTTGAATCCTTGACATCAACATGCCTCTTGGCTCCATGTTGGGCCTTCTTTAAGGTGCTTCTTCTTGTGTTTCTATTTTCAGGGCCATGCTTTTGTATCTTAGGTGGACTTTGGGTTCTCTTAGTATTATGTTTGTCCACATTACTAGCCATCGGTACATGTTGTAGTTGCGTCTGTATGTTTGATAGGATTTGCAACATGACTACATTTATTTCAATTTGCTTTTCTTTTTCTCTCACGAGTCTCTCATTATATTATTTAAAGATTTGTAATTATTCCATAAGGATTCTTACAGTTTCAACTAAATCTAGAGGGGTTTCCACTGCCATCCTCTCAACAGAATCTCTATTGTGGGAGCTTTCCTCCAACTCATGGTCTGTCACCATTATTTACGTTATAGTTTTCCTTACTGTCCACTGAATTTTTAAGTGCAGATAAAAACATTTTATTTTAGTCAACTGTCCTAAAATTTTATGAACACATGTAATTTTTTTGTAAAGTAAAATTAGCTTCATTATTCCACATATAACAACAATATGTAGTTCAGATTTAGAACATGTAAACAACATAAGGTCTCACTCTTTTCAGTAGTAAAGCTTAAATAAGCTCTTACAGGTGGGTAGGTGTTGACGGCGAAACTGACCGTCCGTCAACTGCGAGAGTGGAACCGGTCCGGGGTTGTCTAAATAACCCAAGCCGTTTGGAATGGACCACCCTGACGAGTTTAACAGCTCCGTTAGCCGCTCTAAGGTCTTTTAATAAAACCAAAGAGAAACTAATCTAAACTAACTAAAACAAATAAAACTAACTAAGCTAACTAAAACAAACAAAACAAACAAAACTAACTAATATAAATAAAACTAACTAAACTAATCTATCTAAAACAAACTACTAAATTAAACTAAAATATAACTATTCTAACTATTATAAACAATCTACTAATTACTATTATAATAACTCAAATCAACTATCTAATTGCCAGCTACAATATTACTTATTCACAAATGTACACTACAAACAATCTACAGATTTAGTTAAAACCTGCAAAACTCATGTATTTTCTGCCCTAAGACAGCTAGGAATCTTTTTTTGATTTTTATATTTTATGAAAAAGAAATAAACATTACTGAAATTAAACAATCTAATATATTTACTGAAATTACACAATCTAACATAAATCTAATTAAACTTAAATCTAAGCTGAACTACTTAATGAAAACAACAAAGAAAAGACTAGCTGACCTGGAAGCGCTCCTAATTTGTCCCGTGTGTGATGACTCTGAAGCTGGTCAGAGGAAGTAAACTCACACCGGATTGGTTCAATAGCTTCTCGTAAACGATCAGCTGAGTTGCTCTTCGAGTTGGTTTGCAGAACAAACGAGACATAAAAATATCATAACAACTATAAGATGTATAAACCTCTGCAATAAGGGAAAC
This sequence comes from Picea engelmannii, assembly GCA_009831015.1. Lineage (NCBI taxonomy): Eukaryota > Viridiplantae > Streptophyta > Pinopsida > Pinales > Pinaceae > Picea > Picea engelmannii. The sequence goes on from ML798830.1 coordinate 292,444, forward strand.
CTGTTATGCAAAAATCTATATTTGATAATTCAATCAATGAAGAAGATAAACCTGTCATTCACAAACTGAATTAAACAATTGTTATGTATTTTATACAATTGGAAGAAACCAAATATGGATTACAGTGATTAAAATTATATCATTTGCACATGATCTAGATAGCTAAAGTAGTCATAAATCATAAACAAAGTGATATACACAACATGAAACAAAATGTTGATATATTGAGAAGCTAAAG
>ML798830.1:292707-304457 GCA_009831015.1 Picea engelmannii
AGTCTGTATTAGAATTCCATATCCTTGTTCTCCCACCAATGAGGATGAACATTATTACAAAAATCATAAGTATATATAAGTTTCTCCACAGGGTAAAACCTCCCTGTGGATAATATCAAAATGTATTACATAATCTGGGAAATATCCCCAAAATCATCTAAACTAGGAAATGAAATGCAAGTGAAATCTTGGAAACATCTCCTAACTGCCCATAAACTCAATTGCAATTTTGAATTTACCTGCAATAGAACACAAATATCAAATTAGCAAGATATTTCAGTAACAAAATAATAAAAAATTGATCCTACAGACTTAGCTACAGAATCATCTGATTATGTAGCTAGTCTAAAATAGCATATAGAATCAGATAGAAATCAAATGAAATCCCTTTCAAAACAATCCAATTTAATTTTCTTTTAATAAACATTAAAATCGAATTACTAATGGTTCAAGCAAAATTATCATTCGAATTAAACAAAATCGAAAAGGCTGCAATCAAAACAGGATAAGAATGCTCTGTTTTAGTTGCTATGAAATCGGATCAAATGATAACCAAACTTTTTCATATCCAAACGATATCAAGCAGTGAATCACATCGAATTAGATACGATTTAACTCAATTCAATCATAATCGATTTGTTACAGCTGTAACAAGGTGCATACGATTCATGTTGTTTTAATCAAATACCAATATAGAAAGGCTGTTACGATTATAGTCACAATGAAACAACATCAACAAACTTCGCCATATATTTCGATCGTTGGGTGTTACACAGTCGACAGACAGGACCGAAAATAGTAATCATAACCACCAATAGCAGTGATAACCATAAACTGGGCAACAATCAAATCGAATTGTGACTGAGTCAAATATAAAAAACAAATCGTAATCCTGGGCATAATCACTTCCGTTCCCAAATTAACTTTAAACGGTATGTTTGTTGAAATATGGATCGGGCTGATAACACGGTCAAACAATGYGAATCGACARGTTGGGTATAACAGTCATGATTCGTATTTCGCAATTTGGTTAYGCCTTAACAGAATGGTATTCGAATTGGTCCAAAAAGACATGGAATATAAAATCACAACAGTTAACCGTGATTGCCAACCATATCGTATATAACCAAATTGAACTGATATATTGACTGTGTTCAAAATTGGAATACCAGAAATGACCTGTGTTTAGATAAATATTAACAACTTCAATAAGCAACAGAGCATTCAATTAAAGCTAATTAAAACAATCAAATCTAATCCCACGATCAATCGAATAAGAGCCAAATCCAATCGAAACTTAAAACAATAACAAAATTTGATTTATCAAAACAAAATTATATACAAAAATGCATGCTTATGTGTCAAAGAAAATCCACGCTGTAAACAGAGTTTATGAGTTTGTCATATAAACAGGTGATAATCATACCAGTGAGGTTGATCGAGCTACGCCAATTTTGAATTGACGAATGCTGTTGCCGACTCCACGTTCTTAAACAAAATTGAACCTGTTGTTCGCTGCTTCTTATCAGTGGATGGCATCTTATCCTTTTGACTAGAGAGCCTTGTAACTTGATCCTCCAGAGCATGAATTCTGGACTGCAGCATTGAACATCAAGGTAATACCTTTCTAATCATACGCCACACTGATCACATGGTGGAGCTGCTGGTTGAGATAGAACAGGAGGGGGTTTTGACGAGTCACCAGGGGTTTCACAAGGCATCTTGATGCCGGGATAATTAGGATCATTTAGCAAACAAGGTGGTAGGTTCTTCACAAAATCATATGTGGGTTTATCACACAGACCTTCGGAATAGGGATACTCGCTTGCCAAGTAGCGTTCAATCTCTGAGTCAGAATCCTCACTTACCATGATAGGGTCAGGGTTTACAGGAATTTTCGGTTTGTTTCTTGCCATGCGAGAGATTAATCGAGCGTTCTTCTTACCTTTAGAATTCACATTAGGTTTGGTTTTAGGCTTTTTAGCCATGGGTTTGACATTTTCCACATCCTCGGTGACAAAGTTGGGTAGGGGTTTAGGTGAGTCGGGTAGGGGTTTGGGTAGCAGAGCACTGTAAGGGACAGGGCGTACTAACTTACTCTCGCTCACCACAGGTTTTTCAACCTGTGGTGGTCTTGAGTCCTCAAACTTATTGCGATAAATAAAGTCACTCCAACAGTCTCGGCGTAACCCCAAATGACAAACCACAAGCATTTTAATTAACCCAAAATGAAATAGGTTGTTATCGTCCTGGTTCCATTTGTATCTTTTGGACATTTTAAACAGACTCCTATGCAAGTAGTAAGGCATATTAAGCTCATAGCCTATGAAAACCATAAGTAGCCGAAGGTGGTACAGGAAAACAAAACCATACCGGCCCTCGCATGTGATGAATTTTTTGGTTACCATCAGCAAGTCGTGCCATCTTTGCTTTAGCATATTTGCGAGCAAAACTTTGTCACAGGAGCTCAGTCTTCATGACTGGAAGAGCAATGTCCACGGGACATCTTCCACTTTGCAATTTTTTTACCATCTCTGTCCGACAACAGGTAGACTGGTAGCTAGACTGAGAAATTGTTCATCAATTTCCAATTGCACATCCCCAACCTTGGCTCGGCAGCCATCAAAGGTTAATGCAAATTGCCGAGCCACGCTAGGGTTATAGCCATCAAAATTTCGTATGAACGGGAGCCATCTGAATTCCTCAAGGTCACTGTAAGCACCATCAAACATCAACAATGCCTGGAAACCATTGGGTTCAGTCCTTACGACTAGAGCCATGGTTCGGGCTCATGAGTAGGGTTTGGATTGAACACAATCAACACAGGAGCAAAGTCGTTTGGGATTAACATCTATGAGCGCTCAAAGATGAGGCAAATTAATTTGCGCGTGCGAGGGTGGTGGGATTACCATCACCATGTAGCATAGTAATGGCACAGTACAACACCTTTTAATCAATTATGACATCACTCTAACCATATTAACCGACCAACCCAAGGATTAAATGGTGGATAATTATATCAACGTGCCATTAATCAATGTAAAACCAAAACCATAAATTATATCAATGCGCCATATGTATAATCAAACCAACGTTAAATCAAAATCCAAATGTTTAACCAACGCGCCCTATGTATAATCAAACATTGCCATTCAATATGAAATCAGACTCATATGTTACCCATGCGCTTGTCGCATAATATGTAACCAAAGTTTATAAAACATTGTGACAAGAGATTTCACAAAATCGATAAGCCAAGAGCTTTTGATAGTAAGGATCATATCATACAAAAACCAAAATCAATCATGAACCCTATATAATCAAGTATAATTCATGAATTAGCATGCTCAATGCCTTGTCAATTAAATAAAAGTCGAGTTGCGCAATCGAAATAAGGATAGGCAAAGTTTGAAAATTCATTCCAGCCACTTAATAATAAACCAAAGGTAAGTACCAATCAGAATATCGATGAGAAGATCATGACAATTAAAATAACGATGGAGGAGTTTTCACGCTTTCAGTCGTGAAAACTAAATTGAAACCAATTTGCAAACATCGCATGAAATGAAAATATTGTTAATTTGCAAATGTGACGACAATTTGAAGTTCCGAAGATGTAGGTGTAGGAAGCCTTTAGGGCAATTAAAAAAAATTGAATTGGCTACCAACAATGGCGACACACTAGGAGAAGCAGTTATCTATGTCAAAAGAAATAAATTCAGATTAGGACAGCAGAGAAAAATTCAACTCAAAAACAACAATCAGTAGATCGTACAAACATCATCATTTACTATCTTTTCCAGCGATGTTTAAAAAGATGTAAACTAATAACAGACTTAAGATCAACAAGTCACGATATTAATGATAAAATCTTCAATACTGTTGGCATGGCCACTGCTGCCAGCAGGCGTCCATAGCCTCGACAGGGTTGCCATTTAACCCACTCTGATATCTGTATCCTGTCAAGAAGCTTTATATCAGAGTAAAGGACTTTAAAGAGGTTTCTCATAATTTTTTACGCAGATTTTCATGTACCCAACATTGCTTCGCTGCCAGCAGGCCTGTTCAGTACCCCGACGAAGTTGTCTTGGTGCCATGCTTGCATTTACCCTCTGCCAGCGGACCTGTTTAGTATCCCGGCGGGTTTACAAACACTTCCCACAGCTCTTATTGACATTTTTATTTTGTTTTTCTTTTACGGATAGCTGAGTGGGGTGACGCTAAAAAATCTTGGTATTTTATCATATTTTTTAGACCTCGTCAGAGTTTTTTGACACTGTCCTTTATTCAGCTCCAGAAATGTTTTATTTACAAAACAACTTGCTATGACAGGGAGACATCCTTTTGAGTCATTCCTTTACGGAAAAGGGACAGCGTAAAAATATAATAGATGATCATGACAAAGTTCACTCAGAGATTTGAAATTAGTAAACTTCTTTCAAACAACAAAAATTTTCCGACATAAATATCATTTTTATAAATATTTCATTGATGTTCATACAATCTTTCAGAAGTTATTTCAGCGAAGAAATTTTTCCATGATCTGAATCTGAATTGCTCAGTACACAGGCATGCATATCTTTCAAAAACACCAAAAAAATAATCAATCCAAATCAAAATCAAAACAGGAAGAAAACAAAAAGATGCAAACCAAAGAAATATTTACATAATATACAAGGGTAGTAATCAAGCAAAGTATCTTTTCAGGGCTTGGCCATTCACCGGGTAGGTGTCAAGCTTCCCTTCAAGATTCTGCAATCGAAAAGAACTAGGACCCAACTTTTCAGCAATCAAAAATGGCCCAAGCCACAAATTTTGAAACTTGGTATGCTCACCCTTTCCTTCGTGTGGTTTGTCCCACTTTAAGACGAGATCGCCTACTTCAAAATTCCTATCAGAAGCAGAGTTAGAATCGAACCAACTTTTAATCAGTTGTTGATGTTGGTCTAGTTTATGCTTAGCTTGGGTTCTTACTTATTCTAACTTCATCAAAGCGTTAATACGGCTTTCTAAAGGGGGACAATATTCTTCTTGAACTTTTTGTGACAATTGAAGCGAAGGAAGAAGAATGTGAGGTGGCAGAATGGCTTCTCTGCCATAAACAAGAAAAAAGGGGGAGTTACCTATAGCGGCTTTGGGTGTTACCCTATCAGCCCACAGTGCATTGTGCTAGTTCTTGTGGTTTTCAGCCACGGTTCTCTTGATAATTTTGATCAAGTTCTTATTTGTCGATTCTGCTAAGCCATTACCCTGAGGGTAGTAACTAGCAGAATACTTCATCTTTATTCCTTTCTCTAAGGCGAACTCACTCATCTCAAGAGAAGAAAAGTATGAAGCATTATCAAAGACTAGACAATCAGGGATACCAAAACGAGTGATGATATTCGAGTTTAGAAAAGCGATCACTTGACTTGTGTTAACAGTTCTTAGTGTGGCAGCATCAGACCATCGAGTAAAGTAATCAGTGGCTGTCACAATATACTTGTGTTGTTGTGAGGATGGAGGGTTAATAGGACCTATGATATCAAGGCCCCATTGTTGGAAAGGAGAATCGACTGTGATGGGTTGCAAGGGGAAGGCTGGTTTTTGCAATTGCCCTGATGCTTTCTGACAAATGATACATTTACGAAACAAGGCATGGGCGTCCCTAAAAAGCGTGGTCCATTAATAACCAGCTCTTAAAACCTTATGAGCAGTGGTATCGCCACCGAAGTGACCACTAGCTTCTCCTGCATGCAACTCAAGCAAGACTCTTTCTGCTTCGTCCTTTTCAAGACAACGCATCAGTACGCCGTCGAAATTCTAACGAAACAATATACCATTAACTAGATGGAAGGAGGCGGGATTTAGTCTCAACCCTCTTCTTTTGGTGGCATCAAGGTGACAGGGTGCTGATCCATGTTCAAGACAAAATCTAATATCGTCGTACCAAGGACTTACGAGGCTTTGTGTGCAACAAATCAAATTCTGATCGCGTTGTTCTAGGTATGACGTATCACTAACTTCTTGCTGTTCGATTTCTGAATCAACAACCAACTTACACAATCCTTGGCCTCTCACAATCCGTGCTGGGGTGATATCTAATTCATACTCCTGCAAGGAGGTGACCCAGTTGGCTCTTTTCTCTCCTAACTCCTTTTGCACTAACAAGTTCCTTACGACAGGGTAAGGGACAATGAACTTTGTTCTTGACTTCAAAAGATATGACTGGAAATGCTTAACTGCCTTGAAGAAAATGTAGGCTTGCCGATCAACCGCTGGGTAGTTAAGTTCAGCACCTTTGAAAGCGGATCTCATAAAGGCGATAGGTACTTCGTTGTTTTCGGAATTCTTCTGAGTTAGGACTGCGCCATAGGAACAATCAGAGGCAAAAGTATAGAGTGTAAAGTCTTGCGAGAAATCAGGGCTTATGAGCGACGGAGCGTCAATTATGGCCTTCTTTATATCATTAAAAGCTTGGTTTTCAGTAGGTCCCCAGTGGTATTGGGTGTCTTTCTTGATCAGGTTCTGAAGAGGCCTGACCATTTCGGAGAAACTGGGGACGAATCTTCTCACGAAATTAATCTGGCCTAGGAAAGACTGCATGGATTTTTTGGAGGTAGGTGGGAGAAGTTTAGCGATGAATTTGGTCCTTTCGGGATCAATAATCATTCCATCAATAGACACAATGAATCCTAGTAATTTACCCTGTTCTACTGCAAAGATGGATTTCTTGCGGTTCAAGGAGATGCCGTATTTAGGACATCGTAGCAGAACGACTCGTAAGTGAGTTAGATGATCATCTTTGTTTTTAGAATAAACGGTCACATCATCTAAGTAGACTACTACGGAGTGATTGATCAATTCTATGAAAGCAATGTCCATTGCTCTCTGAAAGGTAGCACCGGCATTAATCAATCCAAAGGGCATTCTGCGATAAGCATAAGTGCCCCACGGGGTACGGAAGGTAGTTTTTAGTTGGTCTGGCGGAGACATCAAGACTTGGTTGTATCCAGAGAAGCCATCTAGTAAGGATAGCCTCTCAAAACCAGATACTTGTTGAAGGATCTGTTCCATGGGAGGGACAGGATAATTATCTTTTTCAGACGCTTTGTTGAGGTTTCGGAAATCGACACAAAGTCGAATTTCCCCATTTTTCTTCCACACTGGGACGAGGTTGGATACCCATTGAGTGTGTCTAACAGGAAAAAATATTTTAGCACTTAGGAGTTTATTCAATTCTTTTTGTACAGTCGGTTCTAATTTATGATGCATTTTCCTCAATTTCTGTTGGAAGGGTAAGGTTTGGGGCTTCATCAGGATGACATGCTGTATAAGATTAGGATCAAACGTCTTAAGATCATTATAATTCCATGCAAAGACATCCTTGAATTCTTTAAATAATTTAACAAAAGCAACTTTTTCTTGTCTAGAACATCCCAAGCCTAAGTTGATACACTGGGGATTTTCGCTAGTCCCTAAATTTACCTTCTCATAAGACAATGAGGAACTATTGGTTTTGCAATTGACCGTCTTTTTAAATTTATCTTCAAAATCATAAAACTTTTCTAGTCTAACAACAGATTTGGGTATAAGATTTACCATGTCCGATAGATCTTCAGGAGATTTCGGATTAGGTATTACCGTAAAGTCGTGCAAATTTTCATCGTGCGTTTGTTCATCTATCACTGCACCTTGAAAGGTTTCTTCCATGTGCAGAAAGTTAATGATCTGCTGATCATCGTCAAATATTCTCCAGTTTGTGATATTGTCAGGAACAGATGGTCGAAACAATAGCTCCACGGAGAACGCGTTCAGGGATAAGTCGTCTGCAGGAAGAAGTTTAGAGGCAACATTAGCTAGTAGATCTTCTTCAGCATTATTTGATCTAGGAATGGAATTTATATTAAAAGCAGAAAATTTGTTCATTAAACTCCATACCTCAGACTGGTAAAATTTGAGATGAGGGGAAAGACAGTGTATAGAATCTCTCACCTGCCTAACCACTATCTCAGAGTCACCGAATACAATTAGATTTTGGATGTGCATGTCCAAGGCTTTCCTGAGACCTTATAGTAAAGCCTCATATTCCGCGATATTGTTAGTACATTCAAATTCTAGTCTACAAGACAATAACGTCTTGTTACCTGCTGGATCGATAATGATGCAGCCTGCACCAACTCCTTCTTTAGACTTGGAACCGTCGAAATATAAAGACCAAATTTGATTTTCATCGGGCTCACAGGACTGTTGGATAGAAGTTGTTAGTTGCACATATGCTATGATCTCAGACTGTTGTTCTGGATTGTTGATAGGTGAAACTTCAGCCATGAAATTTCCGAAGTAGGTGTCCATCCCTTTGACTTCAGGTGGATTAACAGGAGGTGTGTATGGTTCATTAGGATCGTTCAAGTTTGTGATCGTGAACTTGAGGTAACGCTCACGATTCACTCTGATCTTGTTGGGATTACCGTTTTCTGGAAGCCACAAGTGAGACCAGTCCGTTGCGAAGTAACCTTGTAGCTGCTCCGACCAGTCCCTGCTCAAAAACAGACCATACACTTCTGGAATATCAACCACAATTATATCAATAACCTGATGAACCTTTGGGTTAGACGATAATCTAATCAATACATTTTTTAGTTCGCCTATAACTTTAACATCTGATCGATCAAGTTGTATGATTTTCAAAGAAGAGGGTTCTACTTCAGTGTTAATATTTTGGCAGACTGACCAAGGCATCACATTGGACGATGCTCCTGAGTCAACCATACAATTATGCACATTTCTGTTGAAGATTTCTAAAGTTAAAAGAAAAGGAGGTACATTCTTACGAGTATTCAGAGTGGTAGTTTGTGGTTTTTTACTCGCAGTTTCTAAGACTACTTTATCTAAATTATTTACATTATTTACATTGTTATTTACATTATTTACAAGAGTTACAGGAAGGCTTCCTTTATCTTGAAGATCAGGATTATTTTTAGTGGAAGTCTTCTGCGGCACTTTGCTTTGCACAACCTTATTGCTGTTTGAATTACCATTCTTGCCATTTTCTGAAATATTTTGCAACATCTTTTGTAACAAAAATGGAAACTTCAACAACTCATAAATATAAATGTTAGCCCTTAATTTCTTAAGATCTTCAACAACATCATAATCTAATTTAGGGTCAGCATTACTTTGTTTAGTTTCTACTAATTTAGATGGATTTGGAGGTAAAGTTGCAGTGTTCTCGACAGGAGGTTTGTTTGATGTCTTACTCCTAGTGTTGTACGGGTGAACAGTCTCGAAGTTGGCTTGGAAGATGCTATCCGAGAGGTGTCCAAAAATATTTGGAGAAGACTCTTCTTCTTGAACGGTTTCTTGCTCGACTTCCTCTTGAGGAATATCAGGGGGGAACAAGTCATCTTGGGCTCCTAGAATTGTCTGGAGAGCGCATTGCAAACTTTCTAGGTTCAAGCCTTCGGGATTTGGATTAGGCCGGTTGGTTTGAAAAGGCTTTCGGAAAGGAGGTTTGTAGGATCCTTTACTCGAAGAGGCTTCTTCAGTTTACCTTTTTAAATCTATAACTTGATTAGACAATTTTTGTACAACTTTGGTTAAATTTTCCAAATCAGAGTTTTTAGGTTGTTTTTTGTTTTGTGTAGGTCTGGGGAGAATTTCAATCTTCTTTTTGGAAGAAGAAACAATTTCAGTTTCGTTGCTAGAAGAGTCCTTAAGACTAAGTATGTTTTTTTCAATCGGAGTAGCCTCTTCAAAGGCTTCTAACAATGTGGCCTTTTTAGAACGTTTAACCCAAATAGCTATACTTTGATGTAGATCTTTAGTGTAGTAAGCTATTACAAGACTCTCAGCAGGCATAGACTCTGCAGGGATTCGATTTTTAAGTGTTAAAAATCTTTGATTAAAATCTTTAACTTTTTCTTTTGGGTTCATTTTTAAGCTCGAAAGATCCATGACTAAGACTTCCAGAGGTTTACCATCTCCGAATTTTTCCTAAAAACATGACTCAAACTTTTCCCAAGACACTATGGTGTGAGGTTGTTGGGAAAAGTACCAAGTGGATGCATTACCCTCAAAGGTGTAAGGGAACAACCTACAGACAACATATTTGTGTTCAACATTACGGAGTCTGATGGCTAACATAAATGTTTTGATATGATCTTCGGCTATTTGTTTTGAATCAGGATCAAACTTAGGCAGCCATTTCTCCGGGTGCTTCGGTAAAGGGTGTTGGGCTCCAGGTACAGCTACAGCATCTTGGTCCAACCAGGGTCTAGCAGGGTTGTTCTGATTTTCCATCGGGGTAGTGGGTGTGGAAGGCTGAGAAGGTGCACTTCCTTCGTCAGAAGAGGAATCTCCTCCAGAAGAGGAAGGAGATGAAGGAGGTGGTGAAGGAGGTATCCCAGATCCTCCTGCAGCAGGATTTGTGTTTGGATCTGTAGGATTCACAGTGAGGTCTATATCACCTAACTGTTCTCTGATATCAGAGAAATATAAAGGTTGAATCCATGGGCGGTTTGGTCTCCTAAGACTAGCTAAGGCACTATGTGTTTTGATAAGAGATTGACGAACGATCTCTTGGAGATCACCACTTGTAGGATTAGGGGTTGTTGGCTCAACTGTGATCTGCGCATCTTCGGTTGAAGTAGTTGTTGTTTGAAGGGGAATATTATCTTGTGAATGGCTTCTAGTCACTATAGGGGTGCGATTAGGTGGAGGAGGAGTCTTGCGACCGCCTCGTGCCATTAATTAAGTTCATGCCCTCCTTCTAGCGCCATTTGTTGACGGGCGAAACTGACCGTCCGTCCACTGGGAGAGTGGAACCGGTCCGGGGTTGTCTAAATAACCCAAGCCATTTGGAATGGACCACCCTGACGGGTTTAACGGCTCTGTTGGCTGCTCTTAGGTATTTTAAGAAAACCAAAGAGAAACTAATCTAAACTAACTAAAACAAATAAAACTAACTAAGCTAACTAAAACAAACAAAACTAACTAAACTAACTAATATAAATAAAACTAACTAAACTAATATATCTAAAACAAACTACTAAATTAAACTAAAATATAACTATTCTAACTATTATAAACAATCTACTAATTACTATTATAATAACTCAAATCAACTATCTAATTTCCAGCTACAATATTACTTATTCACAAATGTACACTATAAACAATCTACAGATTTAGTTAAAACCTGCAAAACTCATGTATTTTCTGCCCTAAGACAGCCAGTAATCTTTTTTTGATTTTTATATTTTATGAAAAAGAAATAAACATTACTGAAATTAAACAATCTAATATATTTACTGAAATTAAACAATCTAATATAAATCTAATTAAACTTAAATCTAAACTGAACTACTTAACGAAAACAACAAAGATAAGACTAGCTGACCTGGAAGCGCTCCTAATTTGTCCCGTGTGTGATGACTCTAAAGCTGGTCGGAGGAAGTAAACTCACACTGGATTGGTTCAATAGCTTCTCGTAAACGATCATTTGAGTTGCTCTTCGAGTTGGTTTGCAGGACAAACAAGACATAAAAAAATCATAACAACTATAAGATGTATAAATCTCCGCAATAAGGGAAACCTGTTATGCAAAAATCTATATTTGATAATTCAATCAATGAAGAAGATAAACCTGTCATTCACAAACTGAATTAAACAATTGTTATGTATTTTATACAATTGGAAGAAACCAGATATGGATTACAGTGATTAAAATTATATCATTTGCACATGATCTAGATAGCTAAAGTAGTCAT
>ML798830.1:304583-316901 GCA_009831015.1 Picea engelmannii
AATGAGGATGAACATTATTACAAAAATCATAAGTATATATAAGTTTCTCCACAGGGTAAAACCTCCCTGTGGATAATATCAAAATGTATTACATAATCTGGGAAATATCCCCAAAATCATCTAAACTAGGAAATGAAATGCAAGTGAAATATTGGAAACAACCCCTAACTGCCCATAAACTCTATTGCAATTTTGAATTTACCTGCAATAGAACACAAATATCAAATTAGCAAGATATTTCAGTCACAAAATAATAAAAAATTGATCCTACAGACTTAGCTACAGAATCATCTGATTCTGTAGCTAGTCTAAAATAGCATATAGAATCAAATAGAAATCAAATGAAATCCCTTTCAAAACAATCTAATTTAACTTTCTTTTAATAAACATTAAAATCGAATTACTAATGGTTCAAGCAAATTTATCATTCGAATTAAACAAAATCGAAAAGGATGCAATCAAAACAGGATAAGAATGCTCTGTTTTAGTTTCTATGAAATCGGATCAAATGATAACCAAACTTTTTCATATCCAAACGATATTAAGCAGTGAATCACATCGAATTAGATACGATTTAACTCAATTCAATCATAATCGATTTGTTACGACTGTAACAAGGTGCATATGATTCATGTTGTTTTAATCAAATACCGATATAGAAAGGCTATTACGATTATAGTCACAATGAAACAACATCAACAAACTTCGCCATATATTTCGATCGTTGGGTGTTACACAGTCGACATACAGGACCAAAAATAGTAATCATAACCACCAACAATAGTGATAACCATAAACTGGGCAACAATCAAATCGAATTGTGACTGAGTCAAATATAAAAAACAAATCGTAATCCTGGGCATAATCACTTCCGTTCCCAAATTGACTTTAAACAGTATGTTTGTTGAAATATGGATCGGGCTGATAACACGGTCAAACAATGTGAATCGACAGGTTGGGTATAACAGTCATGATTCGTATTTCACAATTTGCTTATGCCTTAACAGAATGGTATTCGAATTGGTCCAAAAAGACATGGAATATAAAATCACAACAGTTAACCGTGATTGCCAACCATATCGTATATAACCAAATTGAACTGATATATTGACTGTGTTCAAAATTGGAATACCAGAAACGACCTGTGTTTAGATAAATATTAACAACTTCAATAAGCAACAGAGCATTCAATTAAAGATAAATTAAAACAATCAAATCTAATCCCACGATCAATCGAATCAAAGCCAAATCCAATCGAAACTTAAAACAATAACAAAATTCGATTTATAAAAACAAAATTATATATAAAAATGAATGCTTATGTGTCAAAGCAAATCCACACTGTAAACAAAGTTTATGAGTTTGTCATATAAACAGGTGATAATCATACCAGTGAGGTTGATCGAGCTACGCCAATTTTGAATTGATGAATGTTGTTTCCGACTCCACGTTCTTAAACAAAATTGAACCTATTGTTCGCTGCTTCTTATCAGTGGATGGCATCTTATCCTTTTGACTAGAGAGCCTTGCAACTTGATCCTCCAGAGCATGAATTCTGGACTGCGGCATTGGAACATCAAGGTAATACCTTTCTAACCATACGCCACACTGATCACATGGTGGAGCTGCTGGTTGAGATAGAACAGGAGGGGGTTTTGACGAGTCACCAGGGGTTTCACAAGGCATATTGATGCCGGGATAATTAGGATCATTTAGAAAACAAGGTGGTAGGTTCTTCACAAAATCATATGCGGGTTTATCACACAGACCTTCGGAATAGGGATACTCGCTTGCCAGGTAGCGTTCAATCTCTGAGTCAGAATCCTCACTTACCATGATAGGGTCAGGGTTTACAGGAATTTTTGGTTTGTTTCTTGCCATGCGAGAGATTAATCGAGTGTTCTTCTTACCTTTAGAATTCACATTAGGTTTGGTTTTAGGCTTTTTAGCCACGGGTTTGACATTTTCCACATCCTCGGTGACAGAGTTGGGTAGGGGTTTAGGTGATTCGGGTAGGGGTTTGGGTAGTAGAGCACCGTAAGGGATAGGGGGTACTAACTTACTCTCTCTCACGACAGGTTTGTCAACCTATGGTGGGCTTGAGTCCTCAAACTTATTACGATAAAGAAATTCACTCCAACAGTCTCGGCGTAACCCCAAATGACAAACCACAAGCATTTTAATTAACCCAAAATGAAATAGGTTTTTATCGTCCTGGTTCCGTTTGTATCTTTTGGACATTTTAAACAGACTCCTATGCAAGTAGTAAGGCATATTAAGCTCATAGCCTATGAAAACCATAAGTAGCCGAAGGTGGTACATGAAAACGAAACCATACCGGCCCTCGCATATGATGAATTGCTTGGTTACCATCAACAAGTTGTGCCATCGTTTCTTTAGCATATTTGCGGGCAAACCTTTGTCACAGGAGCTCACTCTTCGTGACTGGAAGAGCAATGTCCACGGGACATCTTCCACTTTGCAATTTTTTGACCATCTCTGTCCGACAACAGGAAGACCGGTAGCTAGACTGAGAAATTGTTCATCAATTTCCAATTGCACATCCCCAACCTTGGCTCGGCAGCCATCAAAGGTTAATGCAAATTGCCGAGCCACGCTAGGGTTATAGCCATCAAACTTTCGTATGAACGGGAGCCATCCGAATTCCTCAAGGTCACTGTAAGCACCATCAAACATCAACAATGCCTGGAAACCATTGGGTTCAGTCCTTACGACTGGAGCCATGGTTCGGGCTCATGAGTAGGGTTTGGATTGAACACAATCAACACAGGAGCAAAGTCGTTTGGGATTAACAGCTATGAGCGCTCAAAGGGGAGGCAAATTAATTTGCGCGTGCGAGGGTGGTAGGATTACCACCACCATGCAGCATAGTAATGGCACAATAAAACACTGTTTAATCAATTATGACATCACTCGAACCATATTAACCGGCCAACCCAAGGATTAAACGGTTGATAATTATATCAACGTGCCATTAATCAATGTAAAACATAAACCATAAATTATATCAATGCGCCATATGTATAATCAAACCAACGTTAAATCAAAATCCAAATGTTTAACCAACGCGCCCTATGTATAATCAAACATTGACATTCAATATGAAATCAGACTCATATGTTACCCATGCGCTTGTCGCATAATATGTAACCAAAGTTTATAAAACATTGTGACAAGAGATTTCACAAAATCGATAAGCCAAGAGCTTTTGATAGTAAGGATCATATCATACAAAAACCAAAATCAATCATGACCCCTATATAATCAAGTATAATTCATGAATTAGCATGCTCAATGCCTTGTCAATTAAGTAAAAGTCGAGTTGCGCAATCAAAATAAGGATAGGCAAAGTTTGAAAATTCATTCCAGCCACTTAATAATAAACCAAAGGTAAGTACCAATCAGAATATCGATGAGCAGATCATGACAATTAAAATAACGATGGAGGAGTTTTCACGCTTTCAGTCGTGAAAACTAAATTGAAACCAATTTGCAAACATCGCATGAAATGAAAATATTGTTAATTTGCAAATGTGACGATAATTTGAAGTTCCGAAGATGTAGGTGTAGGCAGCCTTTAGGGAAATTAAAAAAAATTGAATTGGCTGCCAACAGTAGGGTAGAGTTCCCTGCTCCTTAAAGGTTTTATATTAAATTTATTTCCACTCTTTCAAGAGCCCAAGAAGGCCAAGTGTTGTTTATTGCTCTGATACCAATCTCTCACACACCCAACCCCCTAAGTATCCTTTTAAGGGATGGGGTATAATTTTTTATCCTTCCTACAACTTCTCTAAATTCCTTGAATGAGGGCACCATTTCCTTGTTCTCTCCGAGAGCTTTCCAATGACTATAAACTCATCCAAAACTGAGTTCTGATTTGAAAGTTATGGATCCCTGAACTTCTTGGGGTATCGTTGGTCAAAAGCCATGTGGCTCCACCTCATTCGTACCATCCTACATGACACTGACATGACCTCGGTCGTCATCCTCTAGTGATGACATGACCACTGGAGGGGCAGTTGCATGGGATATCTCCCGGGCCTTCATGGGTAATAGGCCTTCAGCCCCTTCGATATTCTTGTATAGGTTTACAAACTTCCCTAGAGTTTCAAATTCCAAAGGACTCTTTCCACTCCATAATATATGGTGGAGATTCTATCCACCCTTGGATCTGACGGTTGAGATTCATTTGATCTTAACACATAACTTAAACTTGACAAGGGGGGGTCCCACACTTAATTTGCGTCATGTTCCATGATGCCACGTGGGGCTATAAAACATGCCACATCACCATGATGTACACGATCTATCCAATCAAAGCTGGATACTTCGACGAGGGAAATTTTGGCACTTCGACACTTTGGTGTTTAACCCAAATTCCTACATCCTCAAATCTCCCGAAGTTTCAGAGTCTCGATATTCTGAAGTTCTAGAACTCCTACCACGTACTCCAGCCTTCGACGCTTCAGCGTTTGGCCTGTGCACCAACACATCAAATCTCACGAAGCCTCGAAGTCTCGAAGTTCCAAATATCTAGACTCCCAAAGTAAGACTTCGTTGAAGTACTTACATTG
Organism: Picea engelmannii; assembly: GCA_009831015.1. Taxonomy (NCBI): domain Eukaryota; kingdom Viridiplantae; phylum Streptophyta; class Pinopsida; order Pinales; family Pinaceae; genus Picea; species Picea engelmannii. Next base: position 309,179 of record ML798830.1, read on the forward strand.
TCCTTCCACTAGTTGATCGAACAGTTGGAAAGGCTCTTGAAGGATCCTTAGATCTATAACTCACGTTACTTTGAAACTTCGAAATTTAGGGATTCCGTCCATTTAACACCTTTTCACTCTCGGAGTAGGTCAATGATGAATTTGACTACAACGTGTATCCAATGATCAGGAAAGATCCCAATGTTTCTTGGATCGACGACTCGCGTAAATTCATGATCGAAAAGTTGGTCAGGGTTTAATGATAAAGCGGATCCCATGACAACTAATAGGAAACCGCCAGGTTTCGGTCAACTGTTTGGTCACCGTTTTGACAAGTTTCCTTTGGTGGGATTTGAATCTTGTGAGGTTTCAACATCCCGAAATTCCGGACCTTCGAAGTCGCGAAGCCCGAAAGGCTTAGCTCCCTTTTAGCATAGTGTAGGGTTCCAGGGTCCTGTTCATATGGGGCTTTGACAAGCCCCCAAGGGGTACACTCTTAGATATTATCCAAGATTTGGTTAATTCCATGGATTTGAGCCCGCGGTCACTAGGGAGAATGGTTTGAAGGAAATGCCTTTCACTTAAGAATCCAAATACGGTAATAGGACAATGATAATTCTAAGGGATTCACAGGTTCAGAGTTATCCCTTAGAGGCTATCCCGACTCTATATTTCTAGGTTTGGTCCCTAGATAGTCCCTTGAGGATTTTCCAACCAACATAGGGGTCAAAGTCTTATTCTCCCAAAATCATTTAAAACTCATTACTAACAATTCTCCTTCTCTTAATAGAGGCAGGTAGAAAACCATCTACAAAATATGATATTCAATCTTTGCTTCAAATTTCCCAAGTCCTTAGGCCATCAAAGCCACTGATTCTACCATTCAAACAAGTTAAAAGAATTTTCCATCATCTATCTCAAGAAAAAAATGCACATTACAACCAAACAACCAATACAACATAAAAAATCGGAGTCACACTTATCTGAAATTGGAAATTAGTTGGCAATTGTTGAAAGGGGTTCTCTTTTCCACCCAACCATAGGCATAATTTTCTCTTTTAGTATTCCTCAACTGGACACCCCCTAGCTAGACCATGATTCCATGAGATAGATGATTTTTTTCTTTTTTTCTCAGCTAAAACAAGGGACAAAGGTTACTCTCCTTTTCCCACAGGGCCCTGACAATTCGGTTTTCTATCCACCAAGCAAGAGAGCTTGTTGTGATTTCTCACTCAATCGACGTGTCTTTATTTATGAAATTTATTAGAAACCACTATCCAATCACTCATGTACCCAGAATAGTATAAATTTCTCATTTATCCTCAGAACTAGAGAGCCTCACACACTCTGCTTCCTCTCGAATGGTCTTCCAACCTAATCGTGTGTGTATCCTATGCCCTCTACCTATGATTTTCCTCACTTTTCTTTCATTTTATAGCAAGATTTCATGGGTCAGATCAGGAAGTTTCGAGACGAGTTCTCTTCCCATCTTCTCATTTACTCTTGAGGAAGACTTCTCAACTACCAGCTTGACTGGTAATTAAATTTTCTGGGCTAGAAGATTGTTCTGGGTCTGAGAAATTTATATCCAACATCATATTGGTATGACAAGGTCATCTCAACCACTATTGGTTCCCCTTACCATCCCCTCTCATGCATCATGATCCATACTAGCCACTTCCTTTCAACAATTATGCCACAATTTTCCATTTTTATTTAATAATAGAAACACACACACACACATACACAATACCTTTAATAACAAGGTTCATTGTCTTTCCAAAATTCTTATGACGGATCTGTCCATAGTATTTATCCAAATATAATTTTATTTACCACCTGGGGGAAACAAGGGTATTGCAGATAGGAAAAAACATTATGTACACAAGAATAAAATATTTAGATATTTTAAAATGGGAGAACATGTGTTCTTAAAAGTAAAGGAAAAGAGAAGGTCACTAAGATTAGGAAGTTTCTCAAAGTTGGTAGCAAGATATTGTGGGCCTTTTGAAATATTAGAAAAGATAGGGCCAATTGCATACATGCTAGCATTTTTTTCATCCATGAGAGTGAATAATGTATATCATGTATCATTATTAAAGAATTTTGTGCCTGACCCTAACCACATAATTGATTGGAATGTGATCTAGGTGGAGCCCGAAGGGGATTTCCGAGTGGAACCACTACGCATCCTGGACTGAAAAGTCAAATTTATTAGAAACAAGAACATAGGGATGGTAAAGGTTCAATTAACATGCTACATTCATGAATATTCTACATGGGAGGATGAAGAAAACATGCGGGAAGAATACCCACACATTTTTGAAAATTTTGAAGAAAAAAAAATGCAAGACTCTATTTTGAGCAACTAGAGTTCCATAACCACATCTCAGAGTCCTAGCCAACTGCGATGGGAACCTTGATAAAAGAATGGTTCATTCCTTGTGTTAGCATTGATAAGTGAATGATGCATCCCTTTGGTTATCCTTGATAAATTAATGGTGCATTCCTTGAGTTGATGAGTTTAGAGGAACATGAGATTTTGGTTGGGACTGTTGTTGGAGTTGTAAAATTGCAGAATTTTTTATTTTTTGAAAGTATTGTGATGTAAATTCGTGTATGTATGTATATAGAAAAAGTGTGCACCGAGGAAAAAACCCAATTGTAGGGGAAGGGGAACATCAAATCTCCACTATAATCCTCGATTTAATTATTGTTTAATGTATATATAATATGTGGCTATGGCCAAGTGTTGCAATATGCGAATTGTATTTTTATGTTTTAATAATAAAATGTGATGCCAACTACTAAGGGGACATAAACATAGATGGGGAATGAATTAATCCAGAAGAGAGGGGAGTGTCTAGGATAATGGACAAGAGGAATCCAAGGGGAAAATTACCCATTTTCCTAAACTTGTTATTGGTATATGAACCTTCCAAATTTTTTATTGAGTGTTCCCAAAGCCAATCATTAAATACATGTAAGAGGGTGGGTGTGAGTAGTCACATCCCAAAGTTATTGGGCACATGGGGGTTGAGTAAAATCATCTTGGGGAAGAGTGTGAGTCAAGAAAGTAAATCCAAAGAGAGGAAATTTGTATGGGTGTGGACAACAATTTTACACATTGCGTTTTTTGTGCATAAGGAGCAAGTAGAGAGAAAGGAAGAGAGTTGGGAGTTGGTGCAGCCATGGAGGGAAAATTCTAGAGCATCCTAGAGCATATATGGAGTGTATTGGAGATGAATACTGAAGAACCAGGTTGTCAGGAATGAAGAGTGAACTCTTGAGTGAGTTGAACTGAAACAACACGTGTTTATTGTTGTATGCTGGTAGTGTTTCCTAGCAGCAAGTTCCCTTGAGTTCCCAGCTGAGGGATTCCTAGCTATCTGTGCCAGAGAGACCCTGATAAATGAATGGGATACCTAAGGGACTGATATCAGTGAAGGGGTACATTCCTTGGGTTGGGCAGGTCAAGAGGAAGAGAGCTGGTGGAAAATCGGGATAGATGTAGGAAGATATCAGTGGGTTGTGAGTTTTATGAGTTGTGAGTGGACTGTGAGAGACCACCCTCTTTTGTGGATTACTATCCTCATCTCGGGGGTGACTTGTTGTTGAATTGGAACAATCAATCTATGGTTGGGTGGAACATCCATCCCAATCAGCTGGTTGCAAAATTATTTTTAAAAGATAAGTGTTTTATCTTGTTTCTGTTGTATTATGAATTTTAATTGTTGTGCATGAATTTTGAGTATGAGAACAGATTTCATATGCTATTGTAAGGAATTTTATTAGTTACATTCATGTCTATTTTAGTATGGTGTATATGCATCAGTTTAATGGTAGTGAAGAATATCTAAATATTTTTTAATCTGTAGCTGGAAGCTACATGAAATTAGTTCGTTGTAAAAGACTTAAATTAGTTAGTAAAAATTTCATTTTTATGACTATTTTGCACAATAATGTCCCTCGGTTGGGCTGGAGGACGTTACACTAACAATATTAACAAGAAGGATTTTCCTACAACTATGGATTGTGAGAAAGAAGGTATACCTACAAATACTAGCAATGAAAGAGGCCAACCTTCAATGCCAAATGAGGACTTACTGTGTCAACCTTCATTATAACCTCTCAGTTAAAGAAAAAGAAAGATTAGGTTATGAGGTTAAAAAATAAGGTTTGGGAATTGAAAATCCTTGAAAGGGTCATCAAAACTGAGAGTGAATCTATCACACACCCACTATGGCATAATAAGTTTTTCACCTCTTCTCGAGGGACAGAATCCCCGAAGTCCTACAGGGGCATAGCACAGGCTAGCTCTTCCCTTGTCCACCTCCATGTGATCGTTGGTTATGACCACAAGCCAAACAAACTAGGCACCTTTTCTCATTTCGTGACTCAGCGATACAGGAGCGTCAAGTCTTTCGACTCTGCAAACCCCGAAACCCAAAATCTCACCTTCGGGGAGATCGACGACAGCGAGTCTCCCCTTTCTCTAAAGGTCCTGGCCGTACTGGGATTTCAGTAATCGGGAGTTCGTAAAGCAAGAGAGTCGAGTCTTTCGACTCTTCAAACCCCAAAATCTGAAATGGGATAAGGTACTCGGCTCCACCCTTGTCTCGGTGTCATGTGACCTTCGGCTAGGACGCAAGTCTCAGTGCCTATCTCTTTCGGGTTTTGTGACTTCACAATTCCCATTGCAAGTGTTCCTTACCTTTTGGAATGCCGAACCCCGAAACACGATATAGGTCAACAGGGTGTTGACTCCTTCCCTATGACGAGAACACGCCACTTGTCACCTCCACATGACCCTTGTTCTGGGATGTACCACTTGGCATCCACGTGGCTCCTACATCTAGGATGTGCCACCTGTCCGGCTGAGCCATCGAATTTTGAGACTCAAGAGAACAACGAAATGCCATCCCCTTCTCTCTACAAACCCCGAATTTCGATACACGGGTACTTGTACGAGATCCAACGATCCCCGGTCGTTTGGATCCAACGGTCCAAATTCTTTCAAAGTTTTCCCCGAACTCAAGCCGCTCACCACGCATCTCCTCTGATGGATAGTCCAGACCCTTTTAGGACTCCTCCTTTCTACCATAGAGCGCGTCGGGGTTTTGGGCACCAGGATTTCGTGACTTGCGAAAATGAGGGATCTTGCCCTTGGGTTTCCCAGGTGCCGAAATGCCGAAACCTATTCACTCTATACTAATTCGGCATTTTGCATACTAGGATTTTGTGACTTGCAAAGACAAGGGGTCTTGCCCTTGGGTTTCCCGGGTGCTGAAATGCCAACCGACAGCCACATGTCCTCTACAAATGGACGGTCTAGGTAACTCCCCTGGATCTTGGGATCTACGGTCCTGATTCCTTCACTATTTGCGAAGGCCAAAAAGGGGTCGAGGCATTAACGCCTACGTTCCTTCCTCCAATCTAACGGTTGTGACAGACCTCAGATCCTCCGAAAGGATCTCGTCCATTCATCTAGAAAACGAAAAGGGTATTCTCTTTCGGTATTTGAAACTCACTGTCTTCCCTGAACTTCGTCAACTATGAAGGAATTGAGAGCGTTGTTCTCTTTCTCCTGGACTTGACTCTTAGAAGAGTCTTCAACACAACTATTGTGCTCCTTCATCAAGGGGTTCTGGGGTTCTATTTGATCGCAGAGAGCCTGTGCATAATCAACACTACCTCTCATAAACTTAATGAACTCCATCCTCCAAGGGACTCAGGATGACTAGGCAAGTAAACCATCGTACATGCAACTACGCCTAATATTGACGAGCTCATAGTTCGTGGCTCTAGCTTAAGACACTACAAAACTCCAGAATTTATGGGAACAAGTCATGTCCGAACTGTATAATTCCTTTCTTTCCTAATTATATGACTCGGCAGAAAATAAAAGGGATACAGTATATCCATTAAGCAGTCATTCACATTCCTGAAAGAAATCACAACATACCAATTCATACACCATTACAACTAAATTACACAGGGTTAGAATTCACTTATCTATTACAGGTTGCCACCAACCAACTGAATGTGGGTGTTCATCCTTCCACCCAACCATAGGCTTAGAGGCATTCAATATTAGCACTCTGGCCACCCCCATGCCAAGCCATGATATCACCAAGGAACTCTCACTCTTCTCGAGGGTTCTCGCTTTGTTTTCAGTTTCTGTTCAGGTCCTATTTTCTGCAACTCGAAGCTTTCTCGCTCGCTTATGGCCTCGACGAGGTTTATCAGATTCCCTTTGGCATCAAGCTCATGGCCTTCTGTTCGTGATTCACTAGAGATATTTTCACCTCTCCCTTGCAAGCTATCATTCTCGTTTGGTGTCTGGTGTCTCTCCTCTCTTTCTGCCTCTGTGTGTATAATTGTCACCTTCCTTCTGTCAGAAGGAAGCTCAGGTACGCCTGGTCTGTCAAACCCTGCGGTACTTTAGGATGAATTCCTGTAGCTAGACCATGCTCCCATTCATGGGGGTGGTTGGTAGTTCAACCACCGTTCCTTGCCTCATTAACTGATTTCTCTCCCCTAGTGATATCATGGCCAGTACTTTCAAGGCTTCACCCCCACAGTTAGTTATTGACAACTCAAACAATAATACATTTACATTTTCCTCATGCATTAGCATGGTAATTCTTATTTTATGATTAATTACAAATTGGGGGAAATAGGGTGTTACAATTCCCTCCCCCTTAAAGGAACACCGTCCTCGGTGTTCTTTCTCAAAACACCTATCATGCCTTCCTCATTTGACCACTTCAGAAGTCTTGACCTTCGTCCTCGGTCAGGTCCTTTTTTAGGATCTGAGTCTTTGTCATCTGCCTTCAATAATTCTTGGACACAAGCATATTAACCACAATTTTGTCTGAAAACATCTTACTATTGTTCAAAATTAAAAAGGAAAATTTCATAATCTTAGCATAATACTTATCTATGCAGTTTGTGGATCTATATCCACATGGTAGTTTTGTTATCCAAGCTCATCGATTTCCTTGACATACCCATTGGGTGCATGATTCCAATTCAATATCTCACACGAGCTATCATGGTTTCATCTTCATGGTTATACAGTCCTTCAGGCGATCCATCTTGCCCTGCCAAGGTTTTCCCGCACAGGAGAAATTTCAGAAACTCTATCGAGTCTTAAAGTCGAGGCATCCGTCAGACTTGCTCTGCCGAGGTGTCCCTCCGGCTTGTGTTACCTCAACACAATGTATGTCTGGTGATCATGACTTATCATGGGGTTATCATGGCTCAAAAGTAGCCATGTTCACCATTTTCAGTTGTGACAGCCTTCATCTGTCCTTTCAGGAAAAATCTTTTCTTCTCACAAATTTCCTATTCCACAATTTGTTTTCATATTTGTTCCGCACAGGAACTAGATTCATAATTATGGGACTTTCCTTCCCATAACATTTTAGCTCAACATGAAATCGGTCTTCCTTATGGGCTTACAACATTGCCATATCTAAGACTCCTTCTTCCTGCAATCATTCCTTAGCTAATCAAATTGTTAGTTCTCATGCACATACATTTTATTGCACCTTTACAACATCATCACAACAATTTCAGAATGGTGCATACTAAAAATCAAATTCACTTTCTCAAAAGGAAATACCATTCCTTGTAGTTTGGCTCAGCAGACAATCGGTCTTTCTTATGGGCTTACCTTACTGCCATATCCATGACCCTCTGCTTCCTGCAATTCATTCTTCAATCAGCCAAACAAATT
>ML798830.1:316962-327907 GCA_009831015.1 Picea engelmannii
AAAACGTATTTCAACATTTCAAAGGGTTTTAAAAAATGTGCCACTATCCATGGCCACATTCATACCCAATGCACTCTTGCATTGTTATTCAAGTTCACCACACTTTATGACTAGTTCTTGGCCATGGGGTGTTGGAATTTAACCAACCTTTTCCTCATATGGTTTATTTGTTTTTCTTTCATTCTTATAGCAGGACCATACTGCCTGCTATAGGTTGATCACGATCCCAAATCAATACACATGAACTCAAAAGTTTCACATGAATGCCTTTACACATTCCTTGATTATCCATGCATTCATGACATATCAGTTCATGAATTCTTCCAAGGGTTACAAACAATGCTTACTACCATAGGTTCATACCTCCATCATTTGGGTTCTCCTTCCTGATTCATACCTTAGTTGGGTATCCAAGGCATACCACTGCCTTTCAAAATTCATGCATAACACTAAGACAATAAAATATTTCAAAAGGGGTTCCTACCAAATCCCTTCATACCTTGTGCCACATAGGCACAAATATCTTTATACCGGTTCTTGGCTGCTAGCACTCTTTCTCTGATATTATCCCATCAATGGTGCTCCATGGGGACTTTTAAAGTCCCTTCAATAATCGTTCCACAAGAACCTTCTCATAGTCATCCTTTGATTGAGGTTGTTCATTATTGGCAACTGTCTTTCTCGACAGTTCCAATCTTATTTCTTTCTACACATGACATACACCATAAGCACATTAGTCTTCGTGTAAATTAAAATGCAATTACCATAGCATTAAATTAATAAAATATTTTCAGACATGTCTCAACATATATGTATGTAATTCATCACATTGTCCTTAATGTTTTCATGAGTGCAACACAACAGTTCTCAATTGTTTTCACAACATTACAACCATCATTACTACGGTGTCAAAACATTTTCATTCATCAACGTATTAGATTTCTCATCCCATAGAAAAACATAATACACAGCAATGAAAGAATTGAGGGCTCTCCCCTTCTTCAAATTATTTCTACATCGCCTGGGACTTTTCATCCCAATTGAGTTATCTCTAAGGTTTCACTGCATTTTCTTAATCATGGCCTTAACCAAGCTTAATCAATTAAACGTACTCATTTATTCATTTAATCATACTCGGGGGATCTACTTGCCTCTTACCAACTATACTGGTTTCCACAACTGCTCTTTTTCTGAGCAACCTTGGTTAGGCCTCACCCTAACCCTTTTTGGGATACTGCAACATGCTTTAATAACAACTCTTTGCTCATAATGAATCATGAACATGTGCATCCTATACACTTCCATTCAGTTATCAGAATGGTCAATATTCGGTTGTTAGTATTCTATTAATTACATGATTCTTTCAAAATGTAATCCAGGATTCTTATATATATATGGACAAGCCTTGCAGCCCATTGTTCAACCTTCAACAATTATTAAGGTTGTGACTCTGTCCTTCTGACAAATTCCTTACACATTTCCTCCACCGAGAACTCCTTCGGCATGCAATTTCCTTGTTGCATATCCATCACTATCTGTGATGGCCTCAAGCTTGAATTAGCTTCAACTTGTTAATAAGCATTCTTTAAGGGACATAGACATACCTTTCTAGTATGTATTCCAGATTATGCATCAGCACATGTTCTAGGTTTTCGCTAACTTACATCCACGATGTACTTAGCTATACTCATAATCGTAAGCCTGTGTGCAGTTTCCATAGGTATATTTAACAACCCACATGCATCTTTACTATTAAGATCCGTCAATTTAGATTCATTCGCAATCCTTCTCATGTGATGCTCAAAGGCGTAATCATTTGTCTCTTATTATGACAAGATAGAATCTTTGCTCATTTACCCTTTCATCTAATTATATTGGTACTTCCTAAGGAAATGGAATACATTCCCCTCAGGCTATTATTTGGAACAAAACTTTCATGACTCCCCAGAATGGAGTCAGCTATGCCTCCATAGTATTCATTTAATCTGGACAAGAGCAATACTTGTTTTATATTTCGCTCATCGGGGCAATCATATTGGGACTCTAGTATACTTCTACTCTTACATCATACATGTGCATTACTTTCACGTTTAATATCATTCATACATTACCGATATTAATATCAGGCTTCCTATTATGAATCTTCACACTGCATTCAACTCATGCGTATTCATCATACTAGCTCACACCTTCTCCTCACACGACCACCGGTGGTGACCATGATCCGAACAAAAGGCGCTTCAAGTTTTGTGATTTCGGGATTCATGTTGCAAGGAACTCTGGTTCCTCGATCCCCAAAATCAGAAAACCAAAAAGACCACAACTAAGGTTTTCTCAGCTCTTTTATTCACATGACTCTTTGCTCAGAACCTAGGGTCAACTCCCAGACACTCGCTGGGATCCCGTGTTTCGACGAATCCGTGGACAACGCTCCACCATTTCCCAAACTTCTAATCCAGGCAGGTCCAACAACCTAGATTCCATAGTATAGATCTCTCTATCAATCAACGGTCCTAATCAAATCCCAGCTTTCCACCTTTTGAGATTCTAGCGGATTCTTCACCCCTTAACTCCCAATTTTGAATCCCCGAAATGTGTATGTGTCAGATCAACAATCCACCGCCTGTCTCGATCCAACGGCTCAAGTTGGATGTCGGGATTTCGTGACATGTGAGTCCTCAAAACTCTGCCTGTTGACTTCTAAACCTCTGACTCCCAAAGATCCAATTACACCAGATCTACAATTCAGGTCATCTGCTAATCAACGGCCTTGATTGAATCGGTGATTTACCTGACGTGACTTTGGAAAGTCTACGCTTCTATTTTCCCAATAGATGAAATCTCGAAGCTCTAGATCAACGACTCTCGTTGATTCCAATCCACCGGATACTATTCCTTCTGAGCTTGTGAGTGATGAGAGGTTATCATCCTTATCTTTTCCGTTGATCTACTAGATCTAACGGTTCACGGAATTTTGGTATTCCTCCCTCCGAGAATTCCACTGTCCATTTATATTTTCAATAACTTCCAGCCACGAACTTGGCATCAACTCTTCTAGAATCATCCTCTGTGTTCAACCCATGGAGCTTTCAAACTTTAACACAAGCTTGTTTCTATATGCACTCCATGTGCTCTATATGCACACTCTGCATATGAAATTTCCCGCTATCTCTTCTAAGATTTTAAGTTACTTACAGGACTAATCTCATAGTCATAACTCATACGGATGTTACCCTCTCTTTATGGGAACAACCAACAAGGGCCACTCTTTGGAATTAGCAATAGTCCCAAAGGACTCCTCTTAATCTTGTTTAAACAGATTATCCTTATTGTCGATCCTAACCATTATAGGTCAGGTAATCTGACCCTACATATTTTCATCAGTCCTCTCAACTGTGAGGAGTTATATCATGAAGGAGTTCTTCATTTGGATCTTAATTCTTGCCTAACCAACCATCTCAATTGCAAGAGACTCTACCTGCTTTAGTAGGTAGCCATCATCACACTATAACAAAACAACTCAGTTCCTATCCCTTGTCTGGCTCGTGCAATTTCATAGCACAATTTATTCCACCTCTATTATTCACACTCAGGTCTTATCAGTAATACTGATCAGTGAATTCCTACTCCTATAAGAGTAGTTGCCATCTTAACAAAGGGGTTAAAGAAATTCCCAATTTACAGTTTCATTATGCGATCCTTCTTCTTAAAGAGAAAATGTAGATAACAATATTTCTTTATGTGGCTCGTACATGAGCCCAACCAGGCCAAGTGTTGTAACCATGCTCTGATACCAATTTGTCACAAACCCACTATAGCATAACAAGTTTTTCGCCTCTTCTCGAGGGACAAAATCCCCGCAGTCCTACGGGGGCCTAGTGCAAGCTAGCTCTTCCCTTGTCCACCTCCATGTGATCATTAGTTACAACCATAGGCCAAACAAACTAGGCACCTTTTCTCATTTCGTGACTCAGCGATATAGGTGCATCAAGTCTTTCGACTCTGCAAACCCCAAAACCTGAAATCTCACCTTCGAGGAGATCGACGGCTATGAGTCTCCCCCTGCTCCGACGGTTCTGGTCGTATCGGGATTTCGGTAACTAGGAGTTCGTAAAGCAAGAGAGTCAAGTCTTTTGACTCTTCAAACCCCGAAATCCGAAATGGGCTAAGGTACTCGACTCCACCCTTGTCTTGGTGTCATGTGACCTCCGGCTAGGATGCAAGTCTCAGCACCTATCTCTTTCGGGTTTCGCGACTTCACAATTCCTGTTGCAAGTGTTCCTTACCTTTTGGAATGTCGAACCCTGAGATGCGATATAGGTCAACAGGGTGTTGACTTCTTCCCTGTGACGAGAACACGCCACCTGTCACCTCCACATGACCCTTGTTCTAGGATGTACCTCTTGTCATCCACGTGGCTCCTACATCTGGGATGTGCCACCTGTCCGCCTGAGCTGTCAGCTTTCAAGACTCAAGAGAACAACAAACTACCGTCCCCTTCTCTCTACAAACCCCGAATTTTGATACACGGGTTCTTGTACGAGATCCAATGATCCCCGGTGGTTTGGATCCAACAATCCAGATTCTTTCAAAGTTTTCCCCCAACTCGGGCCGCTCACCACGCGTCTCCTTCGATGGACGGTCCAGACCCTTTCGAGAATCCTCCTTTCTACCGTAGAGCGCATCGAGGTTTTGGGCACTAGGATTTTGCGACTTGCGAAAACGAGGGATCTTTCCCTTGGGTTTCCCGAGTTTCAAAACGCCGAAACCTATTCAGTCTATACTGATTCGGGGTTTCTCATACTGGGCTTTCGCGACTTGCGAAGACAAGGGGTCTTGCTCTTGGGTTTCCTGGGTGTCGAAATGTCGACCAACAGCCACGTGTCCTCTACAAATGGACGATCCAGGTAACTCCCCTGGATATTGGGATCTACGGTCCCGATTCCTTTTCTATTTGCGAAGACCAAAAAGGGGTTGAGGCATTAACGCCTACGTTCCTTCCTCCAATCTAGCGGTCATGACAAACCTCAGATCCTCTGAAAGGATCTTGTCTGTTCATCTAGCAAACGAAAAGGGTATTCTCTTTCAGTATTTGAAACTCGCTATCCTTCCTGAACTTCATCAACTATGAAGGAATTGAGAGCATTTTTCTCTTTCTCCTAGACTTGACTCTTAGAAGAGTCTTCAGCACAACTATTGTGCTCCTTCATCAAGGGGTTCTAGGGTTCTATTTGATCGGAGAGAGCCTGTGCATAATCGACACTACCTCTCATGAAATTAACGAACTCTTCCCTCCAAGGGACTCAGGACGACTAGGCGAGTAAACCATCGTACATGCAACTACGTTTAAGATCGATGAGCTCACAGTTCGTGGCTCTAGCTTAAGACACTATAGAAATCTAGAATTTATTGGAACAAGTTATGTCCAAACCCTATAATTCCTTTCTTGCCTAATTATACGACTCAACAGAAAATAGAAGGGATACAATATATCCATTAATCATTCATTCACATTCCTAAAAGAAAGCACAACATACCAATTCATACACCGTTACAACTAAATTACACAGGGTTAGAATTCACTTATCTATTACAGGTTGCCACCAACCAACTGACTATGGGTGTTCATCCTTCCACCCAACCATAGGCTCAGAGGCATTCAATATTAGCACTCTGGCCACCCCCATGCCAAGCCATGATATCACCAAGGAACTCTCACTCTTATTGAGGGTTCTCTCTATGTTTTCAGTTTCTGTTCGGGTCCTGTTTTCTATAACTCGGAGCTTTCTTACTCGCTTGTGGCCTCGGTGAGGTTTCTCAGATGCCCTTTGGCATCAAGCTCGCAACCTTCTGTTCGTGATTTTCTATATAGATTCACGCCTCTCCCTTGCAAGCTCGTGTTCTCGTCTGGTGTCTAGTGTCTCTCCTCTCTTGCTGCCTCCGTGTGTATAATTGTCACCTTCCTTTTGTCAGAAGGAAGCTCAGGTCCGCTTGGTCTGTCAGACCCTGTGGTACTTTAGGATGACTTCCTGCAATTAGACCATGCTCCCATTCATGGGGGTGGTTGGTAGTTCAACCACCGGTCCTTGCCTCATTAACTGATTTCTCTCCCCTAGTGATATCATGTCCAGTACTTTCAAGGCTTCACCCCCACAGTCAGTTATTGGAAACTCAAACAATAATACATTTACATTTTCCTCATGCATTAGCATGGTAATTCTTATTTTATGATTAATTACAAATTGGGGGAAACGGGGTGTTACAAAATCTCTATAGGGACACAATTTAAAGATGTTGGACGAGAATGGCATTTTAAGAGATGAAAATGAGAAGCCAAAGAAAGAGAACGTCATATTCACAAAACAAGTGTACAAGTGGTTCAAACAAAAGAAGAAACTGAGGTTGCAAAACCATAACCTACAAGTAAAAATCCTCGTGTGCATACAAAGAAAAGAAAAATTAAAAAGGAGGTCGAACAATAGACTAGAGGATTGAAATCAAGTCAGGAAATCAACAATTTTGTCAAAGTGCTTCCACCATATGGTTATATCTATGCCCAAATCCACTTTTACCTCAAGACTTGTTCCTTTTTGTGGCACACACACCTCCATTCTAGCCAAGGATTTCTCATAGCAATGATGTTTAAGATCATAAGGTAATAACTATTTCATTTTGATTTCATAAATTAGCAAACAAAAATCGGTTTTGTTATCTGCGTTTACCAGAACAACTGGATTTTTTTAATCGATCATTTATGTTACATATGTGGCCAGTTGTGAAGGAATTGGACACATGGGTTATAAACCTTATTTTCATAGGATGGTGTGTTTCTCATTGTTCCAACATATTTAATCCAAAATCTCGTGGTCAACCTGAAAGATAACCCAAGTGTGAGCATGGAAATTTTGTAGCAACAAGAATGGGAATATGGAAATCTTTAAAGATAATGTTTGAAGATTTTGCTCAAGGATCAAATCAATGATATTAGGAAAGAAAGTATTTTGTAATAACTAAAAGGAGTAATATTAGATTAGTTAATTACTACATTCAAGTATTATAAATAGTTAGAAATGCAAGGACCATGGGAGGAATTTTGAAGAGGTAAAGGGTATATTTCTCTTGCCTAATAATTTTGGATTTTTCTCTAAGGGACCATTATTTGAAAGTGGATTGTTATTTTTATTCAAGACTCTTTTATATACTTGATCTTTCTTGCATTTTCAAAAAAATCAGATTGCAGGTTGGTATTTCTATTAGTTTTATTCAAGACCATTATTTGAAAGTGGATTGGTATTTTTATTCAAGATTATTTTACGTATTTGATCTTTCTTGCATTTTCAAAAAAAATAAATTGTAAGTTGGTATTTCTATTAGTTTTAATCTAATCCTTTTTTGAAAATTCTAGTTGGTTAAGCATTTTGTTAAATGAAGCATAGTTATTAGCATTGCATTTTTGTTATTGTTAATTAGCTCTTTTTTCATTCAAACATCATAAAATTTGTTTTTTGATTCTTATATTATGCCAAACTAATTAGATATTAAGTAGAAGAGCATCATTTTCATTTAGGATTAATTTTATGAATTATGATAATTGATGAATGTTTTGTTAAAAGATGAAGAGTTTTTAATTTTTCTTAATATTTCTTGTTAGCTAACATAAGTTAACATTTCATCCAGTCAATTTATTGCAGGTTGTGAATGAACATGATATAACTTTGGAAGATAGTTTATTAGACTATTGTCTCATAACTATATGTTTTCCAAAATTTCTGATTATCTCTTTGGTTATCATTGAAGTGTAGATGTAATGACTGCTATCTATTTTTAGCAAAAATTGTTATTGTACTTGAAGTATTCTTGAGGTGACGAATTATTTCTAAATATTAAGAATCTATCTTTATTTTCTACACTCTTTTAGCTTTGTTCTCATTTTTTAGGTAGGAATAGTGTATTAGTCTCCTTTTCTTTTTGTAAACATAGGTTAAGTTAGATTAAAAGCTTAAACAATAAAGTCTCTTTTTGAAAAGAAAACATCTTGAGTGGCAAAACGAGCCCACAAATTGGTTGGAAACTACCATCCAAAACTAAAACGAGCCTAATTGGGGCTTGTGATTGAGTAGTTGTCCCTTGTTGCAAGAGAGAATTTTCCCGCATGTCATCAATTGATGCTAGAAGGAAGGCCAAGTGGCATACATGGTTGGTAGATCATCTCATGGTGCCAAGTCATTATAATCATCTCATACCAAATCAACTCCTAAGAGGATTCCTAAATCTACCAATGGGTCTTCATCTCTTAAACAAGGTTCAATGTCCAACTCACCTGAAATGATAAGAAGTCCCCAAGAGGTATAATCCCAATATAACCCTGTGTCATCATCTCCAATTGAACATGTTGATTCTTCCATTTATGAAGAAATCACTGTAATTAATCCACCACTTCAGTTATATAGGGTTCTAACCAGAGCACAGTTGATGTTTGAGTTTTTTTAGACCGAAACAACAAGATTACAAGGGTATGGATCCCCCTGTGTTTTTATAGAGGTGGTACTCCTATTCAAGTTTTTCTAGAATATTCTCTTTGAATTTTTTAGGAATATATATATATATATATATATATATATATATATATATATGGATATGGATATGGGAGAGTGTTATATAGAAAAATAAAAAATATTTATTGCTCAATTAAGATAAAAATGATAAATATACACCAACAGTTCGTGAGAAAAGGACCAAGAACCTTCACTCATAAAATATAAAATTGACAGAAATGATATATACAAATTATATATTATAATAAATGGAAAATAGATCTCATATTCATAACATTCATAAAATATCTTTGATCACATTTATAGGAAGAAAACAAATGGCCCATATATCAGAGAACCTTAAAAGAGTTTTTATTAGAAATCAAAATAAGATTTTGATGAGTCAATTTCAAATATCTTATCCTCAAATAGTATAGTTCAAAGATACAGTCAAAATTATCCCTGAATTGGTTCTCTGGGATTTTCTCAATATCATAAAGTCTTTACAGTCTGATGAAAAATTAAAGTGTTTGTCTAAAAAGACTGGGATTGAGGCTCGCGTGGAACATAAAATAAAAAAGAAGAGAAGAGAATGGAGTCGCTAAATCAAAGCAAGAGCAATGTTGGACCTGGAAAGAAAACGAAAGAAAGGATCAAAAACCAATTATGTTCTTTAGGGAAATAATAAATGTAATTGGATGATTTTTGATCTAGAAAGATAAAATTTTGGGGATAAATGTGATTCTTAGACTTACTATGGTGAATCTCTCTCTCTATCTTATTTTCTTTTTGATGCACCTTTTGTATATTTGTTTGTTTCATTTATGTGATCAGTATCAACTGCTTCCATTGGACCATCGATAATCTTGATTATAGCCCTTTTTAACTATTCTTCAATATATTGCCGCAAAGGAGAAACAATCACCTCTTGTTTGACTTTGATTTTGAACAATTCATTTTCATATTATTTATAGTCAATTGAAATATTTTTCAATGTAGTTTCAATATCCTTCTATTGGGGAATTCAACAAGCCAATTACCAATGTCATCTTCAATATATTCAATCATACTATTGAAATTCTCTACTGATAATTTCTTTAATTTTTCCATGCTTTCTTTGAACTGTTGTCCTGTTTGAAGCATTGAATTTGAGATTAGCTTTAAATATTCTACTTCAATGGTGTTGCCCGCAATATCTAATCCAGTCAATTTAGAATAAGCTTCAGTCTTTTTGGATGTTAATTCATTGAGTTCATTTGATAATTCCCTTAATACATTAATTCTTTGAATCCAAAATTCCTTTAGTTTCCCTATACGAGCTTGAGAAGGTAAGTATTCTTGTTTTATTTCATATTAAGTCATTACTGAGACCTTCATAATGAATGTGGAAAGTCCATTCTTGAAAAATCCTTCATCATTTTCAATGTCATCTTTCAAATATTCTCTGGTATTTTGAATCCTAGAACCAAGAGAAACAAAGTTATTTGCTAGATCCCATGTATTTAAATAAGAGACATTATTTTCTTAATAGTTTGTTCAACATAATGTTTGGTTGTAGCAAGTAAGCTTGAGGTGCCTTTTAATCTCATACTTGAGTCTAGAGTTTCCCCAAAATTTCTTCCAGGTTGAACTGTTGCAATAGGGGTGGCTAATATTGGTGGAGGCATTAAATTAAAATCTAATTCTTGTATCCTTTCTTTAAGTTGGGAATTCTCAGCTTCCATATCATCTATTGAAACATCCAAAGCATCTCTTGTAACCTTATGAATCTTAGTGATTCCAGATGGAATCATGTTATTAAGTTTAAATGTAGAACACGTTTTTCCTTTTTTATTTTTTGAAAGGGTTCTTTCAAAAATCAATTTTCTTGAATCTTTATTAAATAAAGAATTATGTACAGAAAATGATTCTTCTTCTGAAAACTCTTCGTTTTGAATAGCTAGTTCGACCATAGATTGTATATTTTCCTGTAATCGTTATTCATCATAAAGGAATTGGATATTTTCTATATCAACTTCTAAATTCATGTATTCAAGAGGGATCTCACTCTCAAGTATGTTCTCTTCAATTTCTTGTTGAGAATTAGTCCTCTTTCTTTTTACTTGCAATTTATGAGACTTTTCCAATTTTCCCCGAGGAGGGTTTTTATTACCTCCATCATATGAATTATTCATTGAAGACTTTTTGTATTGAGATAGTGTAGACGAAGAGTTATTTTTGTATAGGGTTCTCTTTTGGGAAATAATAGGAGATTGAACATTATTTTCATTATGTTAGAAAAAAAGAACCGTGGAGCAATAAAATAAAACAAATGCAGAAAAAAAACACAGAAGACACACAATACAAGAGAGACACAGATTTACGTGGTTCACCCAGTGTGGGCTATGTCCACCAGAGAAATTGCCAGGTCC
>ML798830.1:331020-423529 GCA_009831015.1 Picea engelmannii
TAGAAGAGCCCTAACCTCATCATCAAAGTCCACTTTTACAGAACTTAGTTGATTAGTAACCGTATTAAATTCATTTAAATGATCTACAACAGACCCACCTTCTGACATCTTCATATTAAATAATCTCTTCATTAGAAATACCTAATTTGACGTCGAGGGTTTTTCATATAATTTGGCCAACGCGTCCATCAAACCCTTCATTGTCTTTTCTTTCGAAATATTGAAAGCCACCAACGCTGCCAGGCTCAACCGTATTGTTCCTAGAGCCTTTCTGTCAAGAATCTCCCATTCTTCATCCTTCATGGCCACCGGCTTCTTTGCTACTCCACTCAATGGTAGGAATAGATCCTTCCGATATAAATAGTCTTCCATCTGCATCTTCCATAACTGGTAGTTTTGGCCGTTAAATTTTTTGACCCTAAACTTTCCATCTTCCAACATTGCTCCCACTCGAACCAGGAACCCTCTTTTCCTGCGAGTTACCTTATGCTTTGATACCAGTTGTTAGAAAAACAGGACCGCGGAGAAATAAAATAAAACAAATGCAAAAACAAAACACAAAAGACACACAATACAAGAGAGACATAGATTTACGTGGTTCACCCAGTGTGGGCTACGTCCACCAGAGAAATTGCCAGGTCCTTCCTTTATTATTATCTAGCAAATGAAGGGATACAACCTACAACAAAACCCGCTGTAACTTCCTCTTCTTTCTCTCACAGTCTCCTCTCTCAGAATACAATATTCACCATCCACCATAGCCGCAATACATTTCCCTCATAAAAGAGGGTTTCCTTCTAGGGAAAAAACCCTAACATAATCTCTACCGTTAGATCTGCGACCTTATAATGAACAGTCCAAATTTAGAATGAAATTACAATATACTTTTATAAGGAAAAATTTTCTTCGAGGGCTTTACCCCCGAACCCTTGCTGGGGGCCCTCTTGCTGTCAGACCCCCCCAGCTAGGGGGATAGACCCCCCGGACCCCGCAGAGGGGGTATCCCCCCTCTGCACTCCCCCGCGTGGAAGAGTGTACATACTTTTGGGGTGTAAATACTTCATGGGGTATACACACGGCTGAAAGTAAAAGACCTATAAATCAGGAAGATAACCAGGCTCCACAACCAACACATTAGTGGGTTTTCCTTTCTACTTATACTAATTTGTCGTACTTATGATGGTTTCAATATCACCTGCTTTATTTTCAATACATTCAGCCTGAGGATCATGGTTGTCTCCTTCTTATTCTCCAGATATAAAAGTATTAGTATGTTTATTACTGAATCCAATTGATACCATGTGATCCTGAAAAATATGTTTAGGGTCAAAACCCTTAATCTCTTTTGCAAATTTCATGTTATATTGATCAAATTGTGTAGCATATTCATCAATTTTAGCAATTCCTCTTAGAAATATTTTTTTGACCTTCCAAGGTAGTGGGATAAATTGATTCTTCTTTTTCTCATAGAATAAATGCAACCAAGACTTGTATTGTCTTTCCACTTCAACAACAAATAATCTGTCCAGAACATAGTAAGGAAGATAAAGGGGTTTTTCATGAGAGCAGTAGATCCTTATAATATTGTATTTTTCCATCTCTTCTACAATCCGCTTCTTATCCATAAAAATTGATGCTTCTTGTGACAATATGGATGTATTTTCTCCAAAGACCAACTTCTTAAAAACACACACAAATTCATTATATACTTCATAAAGGTAGTGAGCAACATTTTTCCTCCACATGGATTGATACCACATTATGACCAGGTCAACGTTACAATTTACCCTTTTCCCTATGTTTAATCCCTTGAAGATATGACAATAAGTAATACCAAATATCAAGTAGGAGGCCATGTAGAACTTCTTAGTGTCTTTAAAATTTGACAGTTGTGAAGAAATTTCAGTAGATGTAATTTTGCCCCAATCAAAAATTGCTTGTTCATGGATTATAAAATACAAGATATAAAGAGGCAACTGAGAGATGATTTCTGTAGAATATTGTCTTGTAATTCTGGTAAAAATCCATGCTACTTCTCAGTAATGTTTTAGAATTTAAAACATTTAGTGAGAAAAAAACTTGGACCACTTTAGTTTTAGAATTTCCAAGGATAAAAATGGCTCCTAAGGAAAAAATTAAAGATTTCAATCAAATAGTCTTGACACTACTGAATAAAATCTCGGAAGATTTTAGGCTTACAGAAAATGTAATTATTGAATTATATACTACATCATTCTCATCATCTATTTCTATTTTTGTTAAAGGAGTAGGTAAAACAACTTTAGAAAGAACATTTGAAGAAAAACTAGATGTTGAAAAGGAAATGATGAGTATCATCAGTAAAGCCCCATCTGAAGATAAAATAACTTTTTCACTAGCTAGGAGATAGAATGTGATCAAAACAAATGAGGTAAAGAAAGATAAAGAAACATTTAATATGGATGGTCTTCAAAGAATAATTTAGAAATCAACCAATGATATTGTATATCTCAAGAAAAATTAAGGAGAAATTTAATCATACAAGAGATCTTGGAAACCTCCTTTTAGGAGAAATTCTCCACCTCCTACTAATCCAAATATCCCCCCTGAAGAAATACATATAGAAGAATTCACAATCATTATTGTCGAGCACATGAGGCTAATCATTCTGAGAAAAATTTCCCAACATTTATTAACATGTTTAAGTTTTTTTTGCA
Source organism: Picea engelmannii (assembly GCA_009831015.1). Lineage (NCBI taxonomy): Eukaryota > Viridiplantae > Streptophyta > Pinopsida > Pinales > Pinaceae > Picea > Picea engelmannii. The sequence continues at coordinate 333,717 of ML798830.1, forward strand.
ATGGATGAGGATGAAGAAGAAAAAACACGTGAAGATGAGCAAAGCGACAATCAAAATATTGGGTCATCAATCAATTTCCTATGGGATGTTACTTGTGGGATAATTAATGATGATGATGAAGAAGAAAGATCTGAAGAAATTTGTATTTCTCAAACCAGAAGTAAAGGTATTCCTTCTAGATCCTGAAGCAATAACTACTCCCTCCCCTTCTAAGAAGTCAGTTTCTTCAAATAAGGTAAGCTCTTCTCAAAAAAAACCATCTTCTTTTTATGATGCTCTAGATTATGATATTGTAGAGGATATGAAAAGACCAAGAGCTAATATTTTTGTTTTTGACTTATCCAAACTAACTCAACAGAAAAATAAGTTAATTCATGCCTTGCAATCAAAATCTGAAAAAGAGAAATCAGCTCAAATGTTTTCATCTAATGTAAATGCTACTATAATCAAAGATAGATCTGGTTCACATACTCCTCCTTTTCTCTTGACTTTTGATATTTTTTATAGGAATATGCATAATTGTTTGGTAGATTCATTGGGCTTCTTCTAATGTCATGCCTTATTTGGTATGCAAAAAGTTAAACAATAGCATAAGAAATCTTGTATACAAACTATACAATTGGATAGGTCAAGTGTTAAGGCACTAGGAGAATTGAAAAATGTTTTTATTGGGATATCTTTGAATCCAAAAGTTCATCAAACCATTTATATCATAGTAGTTGACATCGTCAAAGATTATTTTTTACTTTTAAGTAGGGGTTGGTAAAAAAAACTGCATGGTTACTTTTCAACTGATTGGTCACATCTTTGGTTACCTTTGAATGGTCGGCCAAATCAAATAAAGATAAAACGAGAAAATCACATAAAATATATTGTTACAAATTTGAATGACCCCAATGAACCCATCATGTTTACAGAATCTACATTGGGAAAAGTTTTCATTGACTCATTATTAGGTAATTTCCTTGTGGAACCTTCACCTTTTCTTGAATTAGGTTTGCATTCTGAAATTTTACATTTCACCCAGCTTCTATAATATGATTGTTCAAAATTAGAAAATCTTGATCTAGTTAAAAGAAAAGAATACCATATTTTATATTTTGATGGTTCTAAATCAAATGAAGGTGCAGGTATTGGATGTGTTCTCAAGGATCCTTCAGGAAACAAAACATTGATAACATGTAGACTAGAGTTTGATTACACCAATAATGTTGTAGAGTACGAGGCTCTTATTCAAGGTCTCAGAAAAGCAATAGATATTAAAATAAAATAAATAAGAGTAGTTTGTGATTCAAAATTCATAACTAAACGAGTGAAGAACATGACTCATTATGCTATTAATTGCCTTAAAAATTACCAACACGAGATAATGAATTTAATTGATAATTTTGAAGATTTTGATATTATCTATGTGCCTCGAGCACTAAATGTTGAAGTCGATCTTGTAATAACCCTAGGACAAACCCCACTTGTAATGTACATATAGGTTGGTGAGCCAATACATTTTGGGCTAGAGTACCTTTGTGTGTGTGTGTGTGTGTGTGTGTATTGAGGCTAGAGTGTTTGTGTGGTTATTAGGCTAGAGAACTAGATGCTAAAAGGGCCAGTGATCCTATCATTGTAATATGTAATCACACCCAGATTATTAATAAAAATACATCACTGTTGTAGACCAACCAGACAAAAAGAATATGGGGGGATAGAACTCCACTAGAAGGAAAATGGGGTTAAGAGTCTAGGAAGAGGGGCTAAGCCAAGGGGGCTTAAGACCAACAGAATATTACATTAATATTTCCTAAAGTCTAAGTTATGGACATATTTTATCCTAAGTTCCTAAGGAAAGGGAACGTATCACCAAGTGGGGGCAAGTGGGGACAAGGTAGTTCCCAACATGAAAAGTGTCAAGTTGGGACCATGCATACTTAAAGTGCTAACTTAGTGTAATTTGGGATCATTCACTCATCATTCTCTCATATTCACTCACTCCCTCTTTCCATACGTACACTCTTCCATCCATTAAACATACCTGTACCTGTGAATCTTTGGAGCTATAGTAATAAAAAAAATTAGGTAATTGGAGTTGAAGAAGCGGGTTGTTAGGCCCGTGTGCATTTGGAGAAGCAAGTTTCCTGGCCCGTGAGAATTCTTTCCAAGTGAGAGAACTAGTGGAAATTGTTTCCCGATGTGCCAAGCTATAGCTACAGATCTCTGAGACTTCATGTCCGGCCTGTTGTTGAAGCCTTGGAAGGGAAGTGGGGTAGCCAAAGGATTGTTGAGAAGAGAAGGGGCAGACTTCCTAAGGTGGGATAGGCATGTGGGGAATGAGAGGTTGTTGGTTGTTTTCTAGATTTGATGACTTAATCTGAGCATTTATTTTTTCCATAGACCTTAGCTTGGCTTAGGATTCCTTTTCCCTGGTGGAGTTTTAGCCCCAACTCGGGGATGATCTGATGTTGAGAGTTTATGAGCAGTAGAGTCTATGGATGGGAGGAAATTCCAAGGTATGCACACAATTGGTGGTGTATTCATAATATAAGTGTATTCCATGTGTTTTTTTTAAATGTTGTGTTATTATTTATGATATTTCTGTTATGGGTTTTTACTATTTTAGTTATGCTTAAGTTTAAAATACTATAGAGATTCATAGGACTGCATTTATGTACACATGCAAAGCATTTTTTTTGCAAATTTAATGGTATCAAAGTTGGAATTTTTATGTGGCATGTCCCAACTTGGGGCTAAGGATGCTACAAATTTGTTAGCTAATGTCGCTTCCATATTAATTCCTTCAACATATTTTTCTCCTGATAAATTTTTGGTTGAATTGATTTTTAGGCCCTCAGTGCCAGATAATTTTACAAACTGGAGGGTCTTCAATGATGATGACCAAATTATAAAATTCCTTACACAAGAAGGAACTTTCAAATATTTTTTCATTGATGAATATCAACACAATCAAGAAATAAATGAAGTTTCTCTAGGTAATTTGTTAAATGCATAAAATGGAATTCCCAAAGCAGTAGTAAATTTAGAAAAATTCTATGATCTGCAAGATAAATTTAAAGTTAAAACTAATTGTAAAACCAATAGTTCCTCTATGAAATATGAAGTAATGAATTTAGGAACTGAAAAAAATCTCCAAAAAATCAATTTAGGAAGAAATTGCTCCCCTTCAGAGCATAGTGCACTCATAAAACTATTCAAGGAATGTAATGAAATATTTACATGGACTTATGATGATCTCAAAGTTTATGACACTAAAATCATCCAACATGTCATTCATACTAGAAATTATGCTAATCCTCTACAACAAAAACTCAGGAAAATCCACCCTAATATTGAACCTCAAATCAAGAAAGAATTAAACAAACTGTTACATGCTAAAATTATCTTCCTAGTTAGAAATTCACAATGGGTTTATAATTTAGTTCTAGTTAGGAAAAATAACGGGGATATTAGAATTTGCATTGATTTCCAGAATTTGAATAAATATTCAGAAAAATATAACTCCCTTGTTCCACCGATGGAACAAATTTTGCAAAAAGTCGTTGGATCTGAAATGTTTTCTTTGGTTATAATTAGATCTTGGTTTCACAACCAGATCAAATAAAAACTACTTTTAGAACTAGATGAGGAACCTGTGTATATCAGACGATGCCTTTCAGTTTAATTAATATCGGGGCTACATTCCAAAGAGCCATGGACATCACTTTTAGAGGTCTAATAAATAAATCCATGGTTGTTTATCTGGATGATATTACAGTCTATTCCCGAGAAAGAAGTGAACTTATTCATCATTTGAGACAAATCTCTGATCGATGTAGAAGATGCAAAATTTCCTTAAACCCAAAGAAGACCATTTTTGCGATAAAAGAAGGAAATTTTTTGGGTTTCATTGTTTCAAACTTGGGATTATAATAGATCCTAAGAGAACCAAGGATATTTCACAAATTTCTTTTCCTCGTAATAAAAAGAACATGCAATCCTTTTTCGGAAAAATCAATTTTGTAAGAAGATTTGTCCCTAGCTTTGTCAAAATAGTTAATCCTTTACAAAATATGATTAAAAAGAACTTTGCATTCAAGTGGGACAAAAAAGAAAGAGAATCTTTTAAAATTATTAAAGAAGCGATTTTTCAAGATCCTTCTTTGATGAGTCCAGAATTTGAGAAATATTTTATTATATACGTTTGCATATGACGTCTCTTATGCAATTGTTTTGACTTAGAAAAACACAAAAGGTTCTGAATTTCCAATATCTTTCATGAGTTATGGCTTACAAGGTGCAAAATTGAATTATCCTAATATCGATAAACAAGCTTATGTTGTTTTTAAATCAGCGAAACATTTTTGCCCATACCTTTTGAAGCCATGTACAAAGGTCACTGTACCTCATCCTTCGGTTAGGAACTTGATAGTTCAAAATATTTGGGAAAAAAAAAGAACAAATTGGATGACCACACTCCAGGAATATGACCTTGAAATCAAACTAGCAAATATCGTAAGATGACAAGTTTTGTGCAAACTAGTGGTTGATTCAGAAAACTCCTAGGTACGTGATCAAAGTGGCTGCGAAAATGAAATTCAGGAAAGAAATGATGTCTTATATACCAACATTGAATTTTTCTTGGTATAATGATATTAAGTACTATTTGACTCATGGTTCCTCTCCTAGATATTTAGAGCCTAAGAAAAGAAGAGCTTTAAGGATAAAATCAGCCAAATATAAACTTATTGACGAAGTACTGTTTAGAAAAAATTATGATAATGTGTTTCTAAGATGCCTTGAAAAACCTAATGCATATACGTTTTTGGCTCAACTTCATGACATACCAACCAGAGGACATTTTGGCAGAGAAACAACTGCTCACAAAATTCTCAAGGTTGTCTATTATTGGCCTACCTTATTCAGAGACACGTACGCATATGCTAGGAAATGCAAATTATGTCAAACATTTGCTGTAAGAGAAAGGAAAGATATGTTTTTGTTACAATATGTCAAAGTTGAAGGTCCATTTGAATAGTGGGGCCTAAACACTATCGAAGAGATCAACCCAGATTCCACACAACTCCACAAATATATTCATACCGTGACACATTACTTTACACGATGGACTAGATCCATTCCTCTTAAGCAAGTTAATGAAGAACATGTGATCTCTTTCCTTAATCAATTTATAATTTCTAGGTTTGGTGTTCCAAATTCCTTAGTCTTTGGTAATGCAACATGTGATCTCTTGCCTTAATCAATTTATAATTTCTAGGTTTGGTGTTCCAAATTCCTTAATCTTTGCTAATGCATCGTATTTTTCATCTCTTAAACTAAATAATTTTTCTTTTGAGAAGGGGATTATAGTTAAGTATTATGTAAACTATTACCCTTAGGGAAATGGTTTAGCCGAATCGACTAATAAAATTTTAATTCGGATCCTAAAAAAAATGTTCATGAACATCAAAGAAATTGGAATAAACAACATTAGAATGAATTATGGGAAGACATAGTAACTCCCAAGAAGTCAATAGAAAATTCACCACATTTCCTCATTTATGGGAAAGACATTATTCTACCTCCCAATATCTTTCTTCCTTCTCTACAATTAGCCTAGTTCGTTCAAGAAGAACCGTGTTCAAAGATTCAAATGAGAATCGATGCATTAATTAATTGGGAAGAAGAACGTGATAAAACCAAGGAAAATTTTCATGAACATTAGGCAATAATCAAAAGATGGTTTTACAAACATTCAACTAATAAGAAAGAGTTTCAAGTTGGAGATCTAGTCCTGAAATGGGACAAGGGTCAAGAAGAAAAAGGAAAACACACCAAATTTCAACATATTTGGTTAGGACCATTTATCATTTACAAAAAACTTGGCTCATCAAAATTTATTTTACAAACCTTAAATGAAGAGATTGAAAACCTCCCCGTCAATGGTGAAATCCTAAAAGAATATTTTTTCTAGTCATGTAAAAATGACAATTTGTAAATATTGTACATTCTTTTGTCTTTACCTTCTTTCTTAAATTGTATCATTCATTACATTATGGTAATACACATGAAGGCATATCTCGATTATAAATCTTAAAGAGTATTCCTATGATCACTGCATCCTTAATGAAATATTTACTTGTTATTAAAGATAAACAATAAATCACCTAAGAGCCTCATCCATCATCAATAAAGTTGACAATAGTGATAATTAGGAGTGGAAGTAAAATATTAGACTTAGTTTTTAGCCACCATAATTGTGCCAATGAAAGTACCTCTCGTATCACCCCACTTCCATCGCACTCATTGCATAAATCATTATCTTATAAATATATCTTTAGAGGGTGTAAAATACAAAATGGGAGTTGAAAGCACTTTTAAGTGTGGGAAGTACAAGTAAACTCATTGAGAATATGGACGCTTGTTGGCAATGGGGAAATACTTGTATGATACTAAATTACCTTTGTCGAGGCTATGGATGCTCGTGAGCAGTGAAGCAATGTCTGGTTCAAGAGAGATGTGGAACAAAGGTAAGCAATATTTAGTTTGTATAAAGACTCAAGCCTTCGATATAATTTCACAACTAGTTTGAAACTCTTTGTATTATTCCATCTTTTCTTTCTCTTATAAATGTTATGATAAGAACAAAATATTAAGGATGAATAAATCATTCTTAGATATAAAGTATTGTATTTTAAAATCAATAAGTAAAAATTGGATAAAATCGCTATACTTCCAAAATCAGATACAACTGCTTCTCTTAGTGTGTCGCCATTTGTTGTGACCATTACAAAAACCTCCCTCCATTATTCAATCTCCTTAATAAAATTAAAGGATTCTTTCGAAATTCTAACATTCTCATAAAATGGTTCCTTGAAATTCAAAGTTTATCTATTATCTTTTGAAAACCCAAAAATATATAAATAAAAATAAATTCTTTGGTATCACAATAAATTAAATTAATTCATTTATGTATTAATCCTACTCTTTTAAGTTACCTCATAATAAAACTAATAGATGCTAGTTTAATAAAGGTTGATGATATCAATAATTACAAGATTCGATGGAATCTTGTAATTACTAATAAAATCATAGTTTAGGTTTGAAATTAATTCTTCTTCACAATTTTTCCCTTACATTACAAAGTCTTGTTTTGATGATAGGGTTTTGAAGAAACTTTTGAACCATCAAAATACTATGAAGATCAAAGATCGGTTCCAAAGGGATAATTTCAAGATAGAAGTTAACATTTGATGTTGAGTTAGTATTTTTGTTTGTTAAAATAAACATCATAGTGTTAAATAGTTAGTTATTATGGTCTATATCATTGCTATGATGTCTTTTCCTATCATAATCCTACCTACGTCCAACATGATTATCCTTTCCATCACAAACACTCAATAACCTTTACTCTCACTTAGAACTCATTTCATGGCTTCTAATTTGAAATTATTCGCCAACTTCCCATAAAATGTTGAGTACACTTGGTTGAACTCGAGCTCATACCCCACTATCGCGTTGATTTACACCACAGAATCAATAAATTACAATCAAAAGTAGAAACTCTCGAGATGAACAAATCTATGTGAGACAAAAGAACCAAAATTGTGAGATAGAGGAAAGGAAGTTTTGGTACAAAGAAAATATAATATTGAATAAAGTACTAGAAAGGGTTAGAGAGAAGAATAACAGTCTGATTCGAGCCTCATGGAGCAAAATTAATCAACATTCACCCCGAGTGTATTGTAATATTGGAGAAGGCAGGTTGGATAAGTTCACTAGGCACATAGAAGACATGACCAAAGCTTTTGCTCAGACCTTCGATAGTGAATGTGAATAGGTAGGAAACTTGACCATCCATCTTTATGAAAAATATTTGTCTCAAATGCTAGGGATTCCTAAAACAAGTGAGAAGTGGTTTAAGAACAAATCCATTGACTTGAGAGTCTGGACCCCATTCCTTATAAGAAATAGAAAAAAACCTAACCGAACTACAGGGGTACCGAGGGTTTGGTTGAAGGATCCATGGAAAGACCTAACTTTTCTAATTCAGAAATACATAACCTCTAAGGGATGTTTTAACTTGAGTTTCCTTTACCATATTAGAATTCTATTGCATATTAAACAAGAAAAGGTACTAAATATGCCTTACTTCTTGTTTAAATCTCTAACTAAGATGTCAAAGGCCATCCAGAAGAAAAATAAGAATGTTGATACGTCGCTTTATCATCATGGCCTAGTCAAAATTATTGTCAAGAGTGAGCTGCATAAACAAGGAATTGAATGGGATAAATTCTTAATGGACAATGGTTTTAAAGAGAAATACACCATGTCAAGAGTTGTTACAGGAAGTTTGTTGCAAGACATTACATAGATAAGGTCAGAAAATGCAGTTGATAAGATAGTGGATCCTATATTTGAAGATACAAAAGATGTACAAGAAATTATTGGAGTTTCATGGATTAAAAAAGATAAACAAGGGAAAGGTATTCTCAAGGAAAAAACAATTGCAAAATGGATACCTCAAACTAGAAAAACCAGATCCATGGCTAAAATAATTCAAGAGGATCAAAGAAAAATGAACAATTGATTCAGGTCTTGAATAAACCAACAAAGAAACAAAAAGTTCAAACCTTAGAATCAAACCCTAGATCAACCACTGAGTTGGATGAATCTCAACAAGGTTTTTATGATCTCTTAGAAAGTATGGAAATGGTGGATGGAGGTCCTCCTTCTGCCAACAATAAAGAAGCTTCTCCAACTAACAATATTAAAAGAAGGATTTGCCTAAAGCTATGGATTGTGAAAAATAAGCTATATCTATAAATACTAGCAATGAAAGAGGCCAACCTTTAAAGCCAAATGAGGACTTACTCACTATGTAAACCTTCATTATAACCTCTTAGTTAAAAAAAAAAAAGATCAAGTTATGAGATTAAAAAATGAGGTTCGGGAATTGAAAATCCTCAAAAGGGTCATCAAAACAGAGAATGAATCTCTAAAGGGACACAATTTAAGGATGTTGGATGAGAATGATAGTTTAAGAGATGAAAATGAGTAGCTAAAGAAAGAGACCATCCTATTGGAAAAACAAGCGTATAAGTGGTTCAAACAAAGGAAGAAATCGAGGTTGCAAAACCAGAACCTACAAGTAAAAATCCTCATGCGTAGACCAAGATGACAAATGAGAAAAAGGAGGTCGAACAATAGACCAAAAGATTGAAATCAAGTCAGGAAATTAACAATTTTGTCAGAGTGCTTCCACCATATGGTTATATCTATGCCCAAATCCACCTTTACCTCAAGACCTAATCATTTTGGTGGCACACACACCTTCATTCTAGCCAAGGATTTCTCATAGAAATGATGTTTAATATCATAAGGAAATAACTATTTCATTTTTATTTCATAAATTAGCAAACAAAAATTGGTTTTGTTATTTGTGTTTACCGGAACAACTGGTTTTTGTAATAGCTCATTTGTTGTTACATATGTAGTCGGTTGTGAAGGAATTGGACACATGGGTTATCATAGGATGGTGTGCTTCTCATTGTTCCACTAGATTCGATCCAAAAACCCTCGGTCAACATGCAAGTCAACCCAAGTATCAACGTGGAAATTTTGTAGTAGCAAGAACAGGGATATGGAAATCTTTAAAGATCATGTTTGAAGATTTTGCTCAAGGATTGAATCAATGATATTAGGAAAAAAAATAATTTGTAATAAATAAAAGGATTAATCTTAGATTCATTAATTACTACATTCAAGTATTATAAATAGTTATAAATGCAATGACCAGGGGAGGAATTTTGAAGAGCTAAAAGGCATATTTCTCTTTCCTGGTACTTTTGCATTTTTCTCTGGACAATGGACAATAATTTGAATAATGGATTGGCATTTTTATTCAGGACTCTTTTATATACTATATCTTTTTTGTATTTTCAAAAAAATCAGATTTTAAGTTGGTATTTCTATTAGTTTTAATCTAATCCTTTTTTGAAAATTCTAGTTGGTTAAGCATTTGGTTAAATGAAGCAGAGTTATTAGCATTACATTTTTGTTAATGTTGATTAGATTTTTTTCATTCAAACATCATAAATTTTCTTTTGTGATTCTTACATTATGAAAACTAATTAGATATTAAGTAGAAAAGCTTTATTTTCATTTAGGGTTAATTTTATGAGTTATGAAAATTGATGAATGTTTTTTTGAAAAGAGGAAGAGTTTTTAGGAATTCTTTCTTAAGGCCTCTTTATTTACCTTTCTTTTTTTTGCTTAATATTTCTTGTTATCCAACATAAATTAACATTTCAGCAATTTCTTGCATGTTGTGAATGAACATGATATAACTTTGGAAAATAGTTTATTAGACTATTGTTTCTATACTATATGTTTTTCAAAATTTTTGATTATCTATTTTCCTATCAGTGAAGTGTAGATGTAATGGTTGTTATCTATTTTTAGTAACAATTGTTATTGTACTTGAAGTATTCTTGAGGTGATGAATTCTTTATAAATCTTAAGAATCTATCTTTCTTTTCTACCCTCATCTAGCTTTACTCTAATTTTTGAGATAGGAATAGTGCATTAGTCTCCTTTTCATTTTGTAAACATAGGTTAAGTTAGATTAAAAACTTAAACAATAAAGTATTTTTTTGAAAAGAAGACATCTTGAGTGGCAAACCAACCCCCAAATCAGATGGAAACTATCATCCCAAACAAAAACGAGCCTAATTGGGGCTTTTGATTGGGTAATTGTCCCCTGTTGCAAGAGGGAATGTTCTTGCCTGTCAACATAACTATATTTATTGTTACACCTTGTACAAGAAATTTGTTTTCATGGAAGTGTTTTTGGTGATTGTCGAGTATTTGAGTTATAGTGTAGATGTTTATGTTTTTTTATGATGAAAACAAAAAACATATGATAAAGTATTACTACATGCAACATGATAGAGTTTATATTGCAACTGTTCAATTTGGCTTGTTCAATAGTCAAAATGCATATTTCATGGTTATTAGAATTGTTTTAGCTTGCATCCCTATAATAATCCTTAGTGAATTAAAGATTTACTTCAGAACAATGAATGAATCAACACAGTAATAAACCTCAAGATTGTAGAGAAAACCCTTCATGTAGGATGAAACTATCAATTACTCATCAAAGGAATCACTCCACAAGCTATGCTTGTTACAATACAAAATCCAAAATGTCCATATATTGATATGCATGTGTATATATACTCTCTATTGAAATTATTCCTAGGGGCCTATGCCAACTACTGCCAAGAAATGCAGGACACTTCCACACTAATCCTAGCAGAAGAGAAGAAGAATTTAACCAAGAACGTAAATGAAATAAGCAATCACACAGTACACCAATATTTTACCCTCGAACCCTTAACTGGGAGAAACTAAAATTCCTTTAAGTGTTCTGCTCTCTTGTTGTCTTATTCAATAAGAATAAAAGGTTACATGTCTAACCTTGTTCCACACCTAACACACAATCGACATCATACCCTCTTGCACATGAAAGAAAAATCCTGTAGCCAAATCAACTTACATATGCATGACCAACAACCTACGATTACCATGCATTAGCATTACAACATTAGAATTCTCACATACTTTCATTTACAGAGTTACAACACGCCTATTTATAGGCTTTACAACAAAAAATTCCCTAAATATTGGCACCCAAAAATGGTTATAGATATGTGCATATCATTGGCTACAAATCCCACAAATCCATGGATTTTGTTACAGTCGACTCCAAGTCGGGTTTACCAGTTGACTACCAGTCGGCCTTCATTTGGTCTCTAGTCGGTCATCTCACACCCGCATTTTGACCTCCTCTTGGTTGACTTGTCGTCGATATATTTGACTTTGACTTTACTCGGTCGACTCCCTTGACCTTCGACTTGTTGTCGATCTACCATGACTTCGACTTGCTGTCGATCCACCTCAACTTTGATTGTAAGTCGATTCACCTCAACTAGAATTTCACTACAAAGAATATAACAACCCAACATTCTCAAACTTGTTGTCTTCTTCCCGCTCTTACGTGCACTGAGCGAACTTATTCTTTGAGGAAACTTGCTTGCAAGTGATCCAGATTATTATACTATTGGTTGTTTGATTATGATTATGAGACATTATGGATATAATGATATGTTGTTTTGTATATTTACATAGACAGGTGCTATTGACTGGGTTCTCCTGAGTGTGCAGGACTTGGACCTTGAGGATGAAGAGGCATCGATGAAACCCCTTGGACTTCAGATTGAGTCACGGAGTGGACTATTGGGGTTTTCTTATTGTTGATATGACATATGCACATATGATTAGATGTTATGATGAGTGATTTTATTTCTGACATGATTCATTGATGATGCAGGCTGACAATAGCTTGCCGACCAGACTCACATGTGGAGTAGAGGGGTCATGCACGACAACCAGAGATGTTGAGGGAGAGGTGTGGACAACAACCCTACCACAACCTACTAGAACTCTTGTCGTGGCTCAAACTGTAGGTTAACGATTACCTAGTTTGAGAAGATCCATGATGTCGTGAGGGAAGATTGCGACAGTCGCTCACGATGATTCTAAAGGGTGTGCAATAAGGCATGGGCCTTATTCCGTAGAGGCCCTTAGTCTCCCACAATATCACCTGGCAGAGTATTGACTCCAGGGGTTTTTGATATCTACAAATTCATTCAAAAGGAGAGTGGCACCCTTGGAGCACGTAGTGCGTCCTAAAGGGCACGTCGTGCAAGAAAAACGGAAAGAGGTGAGTAGCACCCTTGGAGCATGTAGTGCATCATGAAGGGCACATCGCGCAAGGGAAATAGAATGAGGAGAGTGGCACCCTTGGAGCACCTAGTGAGTCCTTAAGGGAATGTCACATTGTTAACTAATAAGTGAATAAACCTAGATGGCCTTAGAACGAACGATGTGATAAGAAATATTTAAAAACAATTTCCCTAATAAAAATGTCGCCCAACCTAGGAAAATAAAATCTAGGTTTAAGTGATACTGTGGTAAAAATAATAATAATAATAATAATAATAATCATTAAACATGTGACGAGAAGGGGGTAAGAAATTCAATTAATTTATTAAAATCAAATTACTTTGGGGGATTAAATTAAAAAAAGAAGGAAATGATTGTTTTGTTACATATGCTAATTAAAATTTATTAATTAAAAAGAAAAAGGGGTAAAAGATAATTTTTCTACACTTGCTAAATTGAGTTTTAGATAAAAAGGGAAAAGAGGGAAACTTAAAAGAATTAGGAAACTAAGGGAAAAAGGGGAAACATAAAGAAAAAGGGAAACATAAGGAAAAAGCATAATGACTAACTTAGTAAGGAATCTTGCCTTTAAGAACTTTCTAAATTGAACTCAACTAGGAATTTAGTAAGGGCATAAGTCATTTAAAATTTGTAAGGGATTATGGGGACACCAAGGAGCGATTTTAGGAATGTGTTTAGGTGGGTGAAGGAAATAGGAGTAATTAAATATTTAATGAAATTAATTTCTGGTGCAACTAGGGGGATGGGTGACATGTGTACGGGGGAGGTTTTTTCTGAATTAAATTAATGAAAAATAAATTAAATGGGAATTTGGGAAAGAAATCACTTAGAAACTCTATAAAAAGGATAGAGGAGGAGGAGCATGGATCTCTTCCTTTATGTGTAACATTAGGCTGCAAAACGTTTGACTTGATTGACTTATCTTGTGGGAGTTGGGATACCTAGCTCGGGAAACGAGTGGTAGCTCAGCCTTGTGAGGCGAGCTAGGAGCTAGTTGTTATTTGGTATAGTGTTCATGGCCCCTTTGTGGCTCAGGCGGCTCAAAGGGAAGAATAGTACCCCTAGTGTTGGCTGGGAGGTATCGGTGAGGTCACATCGGTCGACAAGCGAGAGCTGGATGGAGCGTGCATAGGACAACGACTCGGAGTGGTCGACTTGGGCTACAACACGCATGATTTTATTTTGAATGGTAGATTAATATTGTTCTTGCGCTTCCATTACTATACTTCTATTGTGTAAAAAGAAAATGTGTTCTACTTAGCGTTTTTAATCGAGAACTTAAAGTCATCATAGATTTACAATCGCTGCTTGAATAGATTTCCTTGGTAACCCGATCTCTTACTACTATGATTGTCCTATTTGTTTTATTGATTATTATGAAGATTTTGTGTTTTATCTTTCATCCTCATCCTAGATCATCATTCCATGCCTGAGTAGTCGGCCAGGAGCCGAATCGACAGTCGTCACTTCGGTGCATAACAAACTATAGATTCTAATGCTTTTCTTTTATGTGCGTGGATGATGGATGAAGGATGTTTTTTCCCAGCTGTCTACCCCTGTTGAATGTTCCTAGTTGATGGATTTTCTTGCGCCTTCTTGCGATTGAATACCCCTGCATATTGTTTATCTTTTCTCTCTTCGTTTTCACCCACATTACCCAACATTCAACCCACTCTCCCTGGCATCTTACACACAACGATTGAATTTTAAATTGCACCACAACTCCCTCTTTTACTCTGCAATCTGGTTACGTAAACACTACGAATCTGTGTCTCCTTGTAAGCATTCAACCATGAATTATCCTCTGTGATTGATTATTTGGATGGCGAATCCACCCTACAATTTTACCTTTATTTATACATTTTAGACTGCAAATCTACCCTTCATTGTGAAGAGATATTTATTTATTAATCATTTGTCACTTACATTTTCAACCTAGGAATGGACAACGTCTTTTTCCTTACCTTATGACTGAGATTGAGTCTTCATGAAAACGTTGTTTTCCTTTTATTCACTATGGTTTCTTATAATAAAACTCAGCATTTTATTTTTCTTGAATGAAACCCAGCGTGCTTGATGATAACGCCCAACTAGTTGTAGACAGTAAATTCCCTCTACACAGTCCTCAATCCATGATTGTATCGCCACATTGCACCATTTCTGATCCATGGTTTGGCATCATGCACAGTTTTTATATATCTGCGTTTGATGTTTTTTTTCTCAACACTTTGTGCTTCTAATTGTCGAAAAAAATGTGGTTTTAATGCTGCATTTTAGTATGACCTCACCAGCATTTCATTCTTGGCTTATTCCAGCAAAATCCTTTATAGATAGACATCATTATCACAACTTAAAGCCCAACTATTTTGACTGATAAAGCACTGCGAACTAGAATGATAAGCATTGTGCATTTACCTTTTTGACTGCGAATCCACGTATTTACCTATGACAATAACAATTTTCTACTTGGCGGTTTCATCTATAAATATGCCACCATTACCATTCATTACCCTGTGATTTTAATGTATTTTTAACCGAGAGATTTCCCATATCACTTGTGACATCGTTTACCTGATTGCATGCTACTCCGCGTTTACTCTAATGCCTGATAGCACATTATTACAAGTAATGACAATGTTTTTACCTATGGAAGATAAACAACGTTTTTATTTTACGGTAAGCACTTCTACATGTGAAGGATAAACAATTTTTATTTTAATGTCAGTGTTTTTATAAGTGCATGATAGACAATGTTTTAGTTTATGTGAAGGATTTATTTGATAACAACGATCTTATACATATTCGATTCTATGACAGAAAAATTTGTATAGTATAAGGACAATGATTTTATGCATTGTAGGGACATCATATACACCAACAATATAATATTCAATAGGAAGCTAATGCACACGTGGACAAACAATAACTTTATACTTGATTTTTAAATATGTTGTATGACTGTAAATATTCATGACAGTTATACTTATTCCAACTTCCTTTTCTAATTTTTATTCTCTGTTAGACAATGATTCCCTTTTTATTAGACGTCAAAATCATGTTTAACTCTATGAATTTATATAAATGTGTGATAGGGTGACTACGCAATTGTAAGGTGACTGTGTGACTACGAATTTATATTAATTATATGACTTCATTTCTATGATCATATGGATCAGATGGTTACACATATGGAATTACAATGATCATATCACTACGTTTTTATGATCATATAATCACACATTGTTACACAATGATGTTTCATAATTCACCTTTGCTAAGTAGTTCACTTATACTTTAGACAATGTATATTTGTTGACAAGAGCATTTTGATTTTGTTAAGCGCATATATTAAGTTCACCTTTATGATAACTTTTGTGATAATAGTAACATTTTTAATAGTGCACATTTTTGGGTCACATTTATGATAATAAATAGTGTTTATATAAGTTCACTACTCACAGTTAGACATCATGCTTAACAATTATGGTTTATGGTTGTTTTCAAGTCGTTTAATAGCTTACGCAAATTGTTTGAGTGATGTCATATGTGTCTTGTCGACCCGTTGCTTGGGGGCGTAGGTGTAGTCTCTTGTCAGTTATTATGGCACCTAGCACGTTGGACTCATCTTGAGTCCTTGGTCCAGATAGGTTATGTTGTGCCAAGGTTATTTTCACGCCTATCACCTGGGGACGACATGATTCCTGATGAGGGGATCATGGCATGCCCTATTGGATAGAGGCAAATGATAACTTGGCCGGAGTTTGTTCTTGAACCCGTTGTGGGTGTTGTTTGATCGTTGTAAGTCTATTGTTGGTGCTTGAGTTGTAATGCCTTCATGCGTTCGATTTTGCGTGCCATAGAGGTTCAGGTGACTGGTCATTGAGAACATTGTGTCGGGATTGTGGATGTTGTCCTTAGCTTGTAAGCGTCGTCGTGTTGTGTGTCCGGCGGGGAGTCATTCCTATCTTTTTTATTTAGGCATGTTTCGCTCAGTTGATCGTTGTGCTAGTGCATTGATTCGTTGTTGTCTGTTGCCTAATCTACGTGCGTGTGTTCATTGTCAGGATGTGTGTTTCAACTATTTTCGTTGTTTCCTTCTTGCCTAAAAACAAAAAAAAAAATATTTCACCTTTGCTTCACTTGTTGTCATAATGATTGGGGGCGTTACATATGGTATCAAAGCGGGTTCAACCTGCGACTTGGGAACACTACGACTTTCGTTGATATGATATTTGATTAAAATGTTGCTAGTTAAGTTGACTTGTATTAGTGCAGGTAATCATGGTTAGAGGATGTCGTGGAGGCAGAAGACAGGGTGCTAGGGGAGGAGGCGCGATGCCTCCACTAGCATCCACGCCTGAGGGGTCTAACCCCCAGGGAGACGAACAGGTTGTCGGTCAAGAGCAGATAGCGGTGGGTGATGTGGTTGGGATGATGAGGGATTTTTAGCAGATGTCTGAGGCACTGATCATATGTTTGGACAGAGATGAGGACAGGGCACCGACACCCCCTGAGGGGCCATCGCGCACTTCGGTCGATACTGGCAGCATTCACCGCGAACTTGAGAAGGTCAAATTTCCCAAGTTCTTTGGTGCCCTGGACAACACAGCCGTCGAGGCATGGTTGGAGAATATGGCGATGTGCTTTGCACTTCGCGACTATACCTCCAACATGAAGGTCTGTGTGGCGGTCTTCCAACTGAAGGGGAGCGCTCTTCTATGGTGGAAGATGCTCCTGCCACAATTGAACATGGTTGTCGAAGACGTGTCATGGGAACTGTTCGAGGAACGGTTCCGAGAGAGGTACCTATCAGAGGAATTCATTGAGCGTCATCTCAATGAGTTCAATGCCTTGAGACAGGGCAGTTGTACGGTGCCCGAGTATGAGGCCCGTTTTATGGAGTTGCTTCGGTATGCTCTGCATCTCAATACCGAGAAAATTAAGGTCAGCAGGTTCTTGTTCAGCCTTAATGTCAACATACATGCAAAGGTTAGAATTAGGATGCCTCATACCTTACATGATGTCGTCCAGAGGGCCCTCATAGAAGAGGAGGAGCTTATCAGTGGGGGTTAGAGCAGGACTCTAGTGAGACCAACAGTGTAATATCCCTCAACCAAACCCAAGTTGGTGAGTTGTTTGATATCATTTTTGTATGCACTTTTCATGGCATAGTGCGCACATGTACTACACAATAAAATGATGAAGTGTGCACATTTTTGGATACCGGGCGCAGCGTCTTAAGTATGCGTCATATTGAGGCTAACAAGCCTTTGTGTATATGCTATTTTTTATAGGATGGTGAGCCAATTGTTATAAGCTAGGATGGTTCTGTTTTGATTAGGCCGAAGAGCCTAGATGTTAGAGGCCAGTGTGCCTATTTTTGTATATGTCTCATGATTAATATAACATACATCACTGTGCGCAGACCGACCACGATAAAAGAGATAGGGGACTAAACTCCACTAGTTAGGAAAAGGGAGGGGCCTAAAAGTTAAGGAAAGGGCTAAGCTAGGGAGCTTAAGCTAAAAAGGAATATTATATTAATATTTCTTAAATCATAAAGTATGGATAATTATTTTATCCTAAGTTCCAAAGTTGGGGACAAGTGAGCCAAAGTAGCTCCCAACATGACAAGTGTCAAGTTGGGGACATGCATACATATTGTTGGGACTTAGTTCATTTCCTATGATCTTTTCAATCATTCTTTCCATGATTCCTTCGATCATTCAGTCACCCAGTCAATCATCCATGAGCATTCACACACCATTGAGCTATCCTTCGTATCTTCATGACTGTACCTGAACCTGTATCCATATCCATTTTTGTGTCAGTATACCTAGTTAGCTTGGGAAATGGACTGAAGAAGTGGGTTGTCAGGCCCGTGGGATATTGAAGAGGCGGGATGTCAGGCCCATGAGCAATTCTCTGGGTGAGAGAATTGTTGAGAATTGATTTCTTGAAGTTGCTAAACTGTAGCTATAGTGCTCTGAGACTTCATATCCAGCCTATTGTTGAAGCCCGAAAAGGAAGTGGGGCAGCTGAAGGACTGTTGAGCAGAGAAGGCGCACACTTCCTGGGTGGGACAGGCATGTGGGGAATGAGGGACTGTAGGTTGTTAGTTGAGTTGGCACCTTAGACAAAGTGTTTCCTGTTGTCTATGAGCCTTTAGCCTGGTTAGGAATCCCTTTACCCGAGTGGAGTTTAGTCCCAGCTCGGGGGTGAATCATTGTTGAGAGTGATGAACAGTGTGGTCTAAGGCTGGGAGGTTTGTGGAAGGTCTGCATGCAGTTGGTGACATTCTTACCAAGATAAGTGCCAATTGTGTGATAAATTTACATGCTGCATTGTTATTTACATGCTTATTTTTATGGGTTATCATATGTGCAATTATAACTGTGTTTATCTTTATGGGTATCTCCTGTATATGCTGCATGTATATCTTACTGCTATCTCAGTGTGAATCAGTGTATTTATAGATGTATTTGTATGTTTATGTTTTATATATAATGCTTCCACAAGAGTTATGTATGTACATATTTTAATTGCATACAGTTCGATTTTTTTTTATGTGGCATAGCTAAGATTGGATACTGGGTATGTTACAGTATGTTCCAAAGAGAAAACAAGAGTTCTCTCTCATGTAGCGTGGCCCAACCATGGGTGGTCGGGAACGTTACAACATGGTATCAGAGCTTCAATTTTCAACACTAAGATTGAATGGGCCAAACGAGTTGAGTTGAGGAGAAATTACACAGAGGATTTGTTTTGAAGTGGCCAAATTTCAATTCTTAGAGCGTCCATGGTATTATTTAGAAGCAATGACGTGGAATTGGGAAAAGCCCCAATTTATGTTGTTAAATACATGAGAAAAATGAGAAATTTGGCCATGTGGTCAGATATTATTGATTTAATATTTGTTCTATCAAATTCAGACCTGGAATTAGTCGAATTTGAAGTTACAGTGAAGCCATGTTAGTTGGAGCGAGTTTTGTAATTAAAATTCCCAATTCATGAATTGATTTTGGGTAAATTCATTCTAGAAACGTCAACCCACAACGATTTGTTGTTGCATAGGTTGAACTGGTGTTATCGAGGTGAAATTGAACAAATTTCATAATTGCAGAATGTCTATGGTAAATTGGGGTAAAAACTTAGAAAAAAGCCCCAATTTCTGCAGTGGAATTCACGAGGAATTAATGCGCATAAAAATGTATGTGCACAGGTGGGCGCACTAAAATGCATGATGCGTAGTAAAAATCTTTTGATATGTGAAATTGGGCATTGCGCGGAAAAATGTTCGCATGCTGGTGTGTGCGCAAAATTTTGGCACCGTGCGAATAATAATAATAATAATAATAATAATAATATGATGTGTGGGTGCGCGCAGTAAATTTTGACACCGCGCAAAAAAAAATATGGTGTGCGGGTGCACGCGGTAAATTTTAGTGCTGCGCGGAAAATTATTGGTGTGCGAGTGTGTGCACTAAATTTAGCATTGCGCGGTGTGCACACACATAAGAAGGTGTGCGCAGTGTACACACACATAATAATGGCACGGGGGGTGTATGTCGTATTGGTAGAGCACAGAGGAGTTTGGCTGGTGCGCACACAATATGGGTATATGTTGTTGTGTGACAGTTTAGTCAATGGTGCGCACAGATTATTTGTGCGCGGAGAGGATGTGCTAAAAATTTTCATGGTGCAGCGCGTAGAGGGAAATGCGTGCGGAATATCAGTACATGATACAAAAAAATTGCGTGCAACAGGTAAAAGTGTAAGAACCAAAATTATGCGCAATGAGTATTGGCGCGCGACACAAAAGTAGTGCACGCAAGTTATTTGCACAACAGAGAAATGATACACAGTGTTTATAGGTGCGCGGAACACGATTTACCTAGTGGTGTTGTTGTGCATGGTAAATATGGGTGTACAGGTAGAAATTTGTGTGTGAGAAGTCATTTGGAGGATGAATAATAGCAGAAAACCAACGATTTTCTGCGGCGTTTTATATCATTTGAACATCATACTTTTGCAGTGCGTTTTTTAGGGCATTAAGAGTGTTTTTAGCAACTCAAAAACCACGAGACAAGTGTACCAAAGGTACACTCTATCTTTGCATCTCAAATAAAATAGCTCGGAGAGATATTTCTAATGGTGTAAACCGTTCGTCAAACAAGGCTTTTATGAGAAAGTTACAACACAAACAATGGAGGGTAAAATGTAAGACCCATCTAACTTCAGAGAGCCATAACTTTATGCTCCGGAATCCAATTGAGGCACATGAGTAGTCAATGGAAACCTATTGAGCCATAGAAGACATTCCCAAATCTTAATTAAATTTCTATGCATGTTAAATATGTTTAATATGGAAAATAAGTCACCTTTAGCATTCCAGACCAAAAACACAAATTGGCCCAGAACTTCAGCAGCTGTAACTAGCAACCCAGAACCCAGAAAAAGGCGAAACTTGGACATAGTGTCTAGAATATGTATATGAAGAAACCCAATTAATATCCTACAAAAAATCCAAGGGAGTAGGTGTGAAATTTCATAATTATAGTGCAGAGTTGCGCCAAGTTGAAAAATGGACAGAAAAATTAATGGACAAATTTCAAATAGCCATAGCTTTCTACTCAAGACTCAGAATTGAGCATGGGAGTAGGCATTGGAAACGTATTGGATAGTGGAATATAAATATCCACGTGTAAAATTGACTTGGGCATTAAATCTTTCAATAAATCAGAAGAAATAATTATGATATATTATTGAACCATAATGGTTCATATTTTTCATGAAATTGTTGAAACAGTTAGCGTGACAAAGTTTTGTTGGCTGCACATTTTGCAGAGTTAACAACAAATAGATCAGATCAAGATCAGTGCAGAGTCCATAGTAATGGAAGAGGCACAAGGGACTTATATCCAGTAAGATGATATTAGAGGGATGGATGTCTATTTGGCCATTGAAGGAACAAACTCCAATGGACATGGAGATGAAAGGAATGAAAACATGAATATGGCAGAGACCATTAAAAATTTACAGGGGGATGTCCAAAGTCATAAAGCTGATAATGAAAGGATTATGAGAGCCAAGGAGTAGTAGGATGACTTCAACATGAAGTTATTGGAGAGCTTGAACATAATAGAAAAGAAGTTGGATAAGGAGAGTGGCTCAAGCAAATCAGGAAGTCACAAGTCTCCTGATGAGAAAAGAAGACCAAGGAGTGTTAACAGACATCACCATCACTCCCCAAGGCATTCCAATAAGAGGGCACACAAAAACTCAAGTCCATCACCTATTAGGAATCATAAGGGGTCTAGGATGGATGAGCTACGGGGAGAAATAACAAAATCAAACCTCCTACTTTTGATGGTGAGCATAAGAAGGATGAAGATGCAGAGACATGGTTGTTGGGCATGAGAAAGTATTTTCAATTGCATAATTATTATTCTCATCTAGAGGGTATAATTTCCATCTATCAACTCAAGGGAAAGGCATCCATGTGGAGGGATCAGCTTGTGTAGGTGCAACACATTAAAGAGAAAAGTGTTACTTGGAGGGAATTCAAGAAGTATTTTGAGAAGAAATACTTGACTAAGAGATACTATGACAAGAAAATGAAAGAGTTCTTTGAACTCAATTTTGGGAGTATGACCATTGATGAATATGAAAGAAGGTTCTTAGAAATGCTGAAGTATGTCTCTTTCATCAAGGATGAGACAATGAAGATTGGGAAGACAAAAAGTAAATTCAAGACGGATCAGAGGAAGAAGGGAACTAAGCCACCATTCTTTAGAAATAATCCCCAGGGACAACAAACTCATAAAGAACCTACAATGATTGACACAGGGATTCAAAGGCCAAGGAAACCACCTATTCAATGTTGGGGTTGTAAAACAGATCACATGTATAGAGATTGTACTCACAGAGGTGAAAAAGGGAGAATTGTTCACAATGTACAACAAGCTGAAACAATGGAGGACATGGGAAGAAATATACCAAGGATCTATGCAGCCCTGGACAACAAGCAAGCTGAGTATCATCCACATATGATTGAAGTGGAAGGTATGATTAACAACCAAATCCTTGCTATTTTAATTGATTCAGGAGCTAGTCATAGTTATATAGATCCTAAGATGGTGGAAAGTTTTCATTTGCCAAGAAACAAGCATGGAAAATCTTGGTTGGTGCAGCTGGCTACAAGAGACAAAAGAAAATTTAATGAGATGGTTAAATCATGTGTTATGGAAATGAAAGGATTGAACATCTTGCCTTTAGGTTCCCATGATTGTTTAATTGGGATGGATTGGTCGGACCAACATCATGCCATCCTAGACTGTTATAACAAGGCATTTACTCTCTTGGATGAGGAAGGGAACTTAAGGAAAGTGCAGGGGATTCCTAGGGAAGTAACCATGAGAGAGATTTCATCATTGCAGCTAAAGAGATGTTATAGAAAAGGGTGTCAAATATTTGCAGCACATATGGAAGAGACACCTACAGATAAGGTGCAAAATTTGGAATATTATGCAGTCCTAGAAGAATTTGAAGATGTGTTCAAGGAGGTACCAGGACTACCCCTAAAGAGATATATTGATTTCTCTATAAATTTACTGCTTGGAGCAGCTCCAGTGTCAAAGACTCCTTACAGAATGAGTACACCAGAGTTGAAGTTGTTGCAAATGCAGATTGAAGAATTTCTGAAGAAGGGGTATATATGCCCAAGTGTGTCACCTTGGGGTGCCCCAGTCTTGTTTGTGGATAAGAAAGATGTAATATTAAGATTGTGCATTGATTTCAGATAATTGAATAAAGTGACTGTTAAGAACAAGTATCCTCTGCCAAGGATTGATGATCTTTTTGATCAATTGAAGGATGCAAAGATCTTTTCAAAGATAGATCTCAATTCATGATACCATCAGGTAAGGATTAAAGAGGAATATATCAGCAAGACCACCTTCAGGACAAGGTGTGGTCATTATGAGTTCACAGTGGTTCCATTTGGGTTGTCAAATGCACCAGTTGTTTTCATGAGCTTAATGAATGGTGTTTTTCGAGAATATTTAGACAAGTTTGTCATTGTCTTTTTGGATGACATTCTTATATATTCTAAATCAAAGGAAGAGCATGAACATCATTTGAGGATGGTGTTGCAAGTATTAAGGGAGCATCAGTTGTATGCCAAATTAAGAAAGTGCTCATTTTATCAGAAACAAATTCATTATTTAGGACTTCTCATTTCAAAGGATGGGATAGCAGTGGATCCTGAGAAGATAGAAGCCATTAGAAAATGGGCAGTGCCAAAGATTGTGATAGAAGTGAGATCATTCATGGGTCTTGCAGGCTACTACAAAAGATTTATTGAAGGATTCTCAAAGATTGCACACCCAATCACCTCCTTGCAAAGAAAGGGTGTGAATTTTCAGTGGACATTGGATTGTGAGACGAATTTCCAACACTTGAAAAAATTATTAACAAGTGCTCCAATACTAAGGATTACAGACCCAAATAAAGACTTCATTGTATGTATAGATGCATGTAAAGAAGTAATTGGTGGATTCCTCAGTCAAAATGGTTTTGTTATATGTTATGAATCAAGGAAGTTGAAGGAGCATGAAAGAAATTATGCCACTCATGATTTGGAGCTGGAAGCCATAGTGCATGCCTTGAGGAAATGGAGAAACTACCTCATGGGGAAAATGTTTGAGCTAAGGACAGACCACAATGGTATGAAATATTTATTTGATCATCCAAATCTAAATGTTAGGCAAAGCAGATGGTTAGAATTTCTAAGTGAATATGACTTTGATATAAAGCATATCAAGGGGAAAGATAACAAAGTGGTTGATGCACTCAGAAGAAGAGTGCATGAAATGCATGCTACAACCATTAGCATGTAGCAATCAGATTTGAAAAACAGAATTATAGAGGTTCCCAAATCAGATTTGCAATACAAGGAATTAGTGGCAAAATTACAACAAGGTATTTTGCAGCAGAAAATTGAGGAATATAATCTAGATAATGATGAAATTCTCATGTACAGGGGAAGAATTTATGTACCAAATTCTCAGGAATTGAAAAATATGATATTGAGAGAAATACATAATGTACCTTATGTTGGGCACCTAGGTTATCATAAAATTATTGCAGATATCAAAAGCCAATATTATTGGTCAGGCATGAAGAAAGAGGTTGTTGATTTTATTGCCAAATGTTTGGAATGTCAAAAGGTAAAGGCTGAGCATAGACACCCAACTAGTTTGCTACAACCATTACCCATTCCTGAGTGGAAATGAGAAGTTGTAACCATGAATTTCATCACTAAATTGCCCAGAAAAAACAAGCAACATGATTCTATCATGGTAGTGGTGGATAAGCTTACTAAAGATGCCCATTTTATTCTAGTTAAGCTCACTCACAAGGCAACGAACATTGTTGATGTTTATATGATGGAAATTGCTAGATTACATGGCATACCCAAGACAATTGTGTCTGACAAAGATCCAAAATTTACCTCCAAATTTTGGAAAGGATTATTTAATGGATTTGGGACAAATTTGAATTTTAGTACAACTTATCATCCAGAATCAGATGGACAAACAGAGAGGGTGAATCAAGTGATTGAGGATATGTTCAGGATGTATGTGATGGATAAACCATCAAAATGGGAAGACTACCTACACTTGGTAGATTTTTCTTATAACAATGGGTACCAAACATCTCTAAAGATGAGCCCATTTGAGGCACTTTATGGAAGAAAGTGCAACACACTAGTAAGTTGGGATAACCCAGCAGATAGAGCAGTGGTTGGGCCAGATTTGCTCAGGGAAATGGAGGAGCAAATGATAAAAATAAAACAAAATAGGCTGCCCAACACAAGCAGAAAAGCTATGTTGATAAAGGAAGAACTCACAAGGAATTTAAAGTGGGTGACCATGTATTCTTGAAAGTGAAGGCCAACAAAAGTTCCCTGAAGTTGGGAAACTGTTCAAAGTTGACAACTCACTATTGTGGGCCATTTGAAATCCTAGAGAGGATTGGTCCAGTAGCTTATATGATTGCATTGCCTGCATCTATGTCTATTCATAATGTATTCCATGTATCATTGATAAAGAAATATATACTTGATGCTAATCATGTTATTGATTGGAATGTGATTCAGGTTGAACAAGAGGGTGATTTTCAAGTGCATCCGGTATGCATTCTGAACTGAAAAATCAAACAACTTCAGAATCAAGCCATAGGGCTTGTAAAGGTCCAATGGACCTTGTACAGTCCTAAGAACGCTACTTGGGAGCATGAGGATGCAATGCAGGAAGATTGCCCACATATTTTTGAGAATTGTTGAAAATTTTGTTGTATATGGGTACATGATGCACTGAGGACAGTGCATAAATAAGGAGAGGGGATTGTAATATCCCTCGCTCGAACCCAATTGTAAATGTAAATGCAAATGTACTTAATCTGGTGAGATGTTTGATATCATTTTTGTATGCACCTTTCATGGCATAATGCGCACATGTACTGCACAGTAAAATGATAAAGTGTGCACATTTTTGGATACCGCGTGCAACATCTTATGTACACATGATATTGAGGCCAGCGAGCCTTTGTGTATATGCTATGT
Source organism: Picea engelmannii (assembly GCA_009831015.1). Lineage (NCBI taxonomy): Eukaryota > Viridiplantae > Streptophyta > Pinopsida > Pinales > Pinaceae > Picea > Picea engelmannii. The sequence continues at coordinate 360,139 of ML798830.1, forward strand.
TTTATAGGTTGGTGAGCCAGTTATTATAAGCTAGGATGCTTATGTTTTGATTAGGCTGGAGAGCCTAGATGTTAGAGGCCAGTGCACCTATTTTTGTATATGTCTCATGATTAATATAAAATACATCACTGCACACAGACTGACCATGATAAAAGATATGGGGGACTAAACTCCACTAGTTAGGAAAAGGGAGGGGCCTAAAAGTTAAGGAAAGGGATAAGCTAGGGAGCTTAAGCCAAAAAGGAATATTATATTAATATTTCTTAAATCATAAAGTATGGATAATTATTTTATCCTAAGTTCCAAATTTGGGGACAAGTGGGCCAAAGTAGCTCCCAACATGACAAGTGTCAAGTTGGGGACATGCATACATATTGTTGGGACTTAGTTCATTTCCTATGATCTTTTCGATCATTCTTGCCATGATTTCTTCGATCATTCAGTCACCTAGCCAATCATCCATGAGCATTCACACACCATTGAGCTATCCTTCATATCTTCATGATTGTACCTGAACCTATATCCATAGCCATTTTTGTGTCGGTGTACCTGGTTAGCTTGGGAGATGGACTAAAGAAGCGAGTTGTCGGGCATGTGGGGTATTGAAGAGGCAGGTTGTCAGGCTCGTGAGAAATTATCTGGGTGAGAGAATTGTTGGGAATTGATTTATTGAAGGTGCTAAACTACAACTACAGTGCTCTGAGACTTCCTATCCAGCCTGTTGCTGAAGCCCGGAAAGGAAGTGGGACAGTCGAAGGACTGTTGAGTAGAGAAGGGGCACACTTCATGGATGGCACAGGCATGTGGGGAATGAGGGAATGTAGGTTGTTAGTTGAGTTGGCACCTGAGATAGAGTCTTTCCTATTGTCTATGAGCCTTTAGCCTGGTTAGGAATCCCTTTACCCGGGTGAAGTTTAGTCCCAGCTCGGGGGTAACTCATTGTTGAGAGTGATGAACAGTGTGGTCTAAAGATGGGAGGTTCGTGGAAGTTTTGCACACAGTTGGTGACATTCTTACCAAGATAAGTGTCAATTGTGTGATAAATTTACATGGTGCATTGTTATTTACGTGCTTATTTTTATGGGTTATCATATGTGCGGTTATAACTATGTTTATCTTTATGGGTATCTTCTGTATATGCTGCATGTATATCTTACTATTATTTCAGTGTGAATCTGTGTATTTATAGATGTATTTGTATGTTTACATTTTAAATATAATGCTTTCGCAAGAGTTCTGTGTGTACATATTTTAATTTCATACAATTCGAAATTTTTTTATGTGGCATAGCTCAGATTGGATACTGGGTATGTTACAGTATGTTCCGCAGAGAGAACAAGAGCATTCTCTCATGTAGCATGGCCCAGCCATGGGTGACCAAGAACATTTCAATTAGGGCAGGTGTCATCTGGTGCACAGCAGCATCATACACCAGCCAGACATATGCCACGATATCGTAGCTTCCAGAGAGGATCCACTTTCACTACACCTCATCAACCAATGCCTCAGTAGTGGACTCCTTACCGGGGACCACAACATGAGCAACAACATTGACTGCAATAGTAGCAGTTTAGGCCTATTCAACATAACAGACTAGGATTCCAGGATGGTGGGCCGTAAGCTTCTACTTTGAGTACCAGGAGTATTGGACCGAAGAAGGGGTGTTGGACTTGTGGATAGCCACACTACCAACGCGACTGCCCAGTGAAGAGGACTAGAGCATCTGGATCATCCAAACCCACTACCATGGGAGATTTGGGTAAGGCCCATTGGATTCATGCAACGATGAATAACCACCAGGCAGAGCATAGAGCACCAGTCGACTATGCTTGAGACGTCAGGTACCGTCGCTGACCAGACCCTTAGTATTTTGATAGATCCCAGTGCTACCGACAGTTTCATTTCTGGTGCAGCGCTAAAAAGGATAAGGTAAAGGCAGTAGAACATGATGAGTTTATCTTTGTAGAGATGGCTTCGGGAGCCAAACAGAAGGTTGGAGGGAAGGTTACGGGTTGTACCCTTAACCTGGGAGAGTTTTTCACCAAGGCCAACTTGTACATCATGATCTTAGGACTTTATGACATCCTGATCAGTATGGAATGGTTGGAAATGCACGAGGAAATACTCAACTGTAAGATGAAATGGTTGAGCTTGTTCAATGATGAGGGATAGAGATGCATGATTATAGGTCAAAACCAAGGAGTTTCCCTGAGGTTCATATCTTCCTTGCAGCTATAGAAGAGCATGCACAAGGGGTGTAAGCTTTATGCGATCCTTGCATTAAACGAAAAGGGAGTAACGGAAGGTCTAGAACACCTTCCTGTGGTGAGAGAGTTTGTAGCCGTATTCCCAAAGGAGTTACCTGGGATGTCGCCAGAGAGGGAATTGGATTTTACCATAGACCTGAAATCGGGGACTGAACTGATAGCAAGAATGCCTTATCGGTTGTTGACCCTAGAGTTACAAGAGTTGAGAATGCAACTGAAGGAGTTGTTGGACGTGGGACTTATACATCCAAGTGTGTCACCATGGGGCGCACCTGTTATTTTCATACAAAAGAAGGATGGGTCATGGAGACTCTGCATTGACTACCATCAATTGAACAAGGAAACGATCAAGAATCAATATCCGTTGTCAAGGATTGATGATCTGTTCAATTAGATGAAGGGTGAGACAGTATTTTCAAAGATCGATTTGTGATCAGGGTATCACCAATTACAGATCAAGGAGGATGACATCCCTATGACCACCTTTAAGATGAGGTTTGGACATTACGAGTTTACTGTTTTACCATTTGGATTGACAAATGCCCCAAGGGTATTTATGAGTTTGATGAACGGGGTGTTCCACGAGTACTTGGACAAGTTCGTCCAAGTATTCATTGACGATATTTTGATTTAATATCTGACGATGGAGGAGCATGACGAGCACTTGCGATTGGTACTATTGTGTCTGCGAGAGCACAAATTGTATGGGAAATTTTCCAAATGCTTGTTTTATCACTCGAAGATTCACTACTTAGGGAATTTCATCTCTGGTGAAGGTATCGTCATGGATCTAGTAAAAGTCGAGGCTAATATGGAATGGCCTGCACCAACGAATGTCTCAGAAGTGCGTAGCTTCATGGGTTTAGCAGGATACTATCGACGGTTCTTCGATGGATTTTCGAAGATAGCATATCCGATCACGGAATTGCAGAAGAAGAACAAGAATTTTGTTTGGACTGAGAAATGCGCGGAGGCATTTAGGTGGCTCAAGGAGTTGTTTACAACAACACCGATACTAAAATTCCCTAACATGGACACAAAATTCTTGGTATGCACTGACGCATCTAAGGAAGGCCTAGGCGAAGTCTTGATGCAAGATGGTTAAGTGATCGCTTACATCTCAAGGAAATTTAGAAGGCACGAGGATAACTATGCGATGCACGATTTGGAGTTGTTAGCCATTATTTATTCCTTGAGAGTTTGGAGACACTACCTTATTGGATGAAAATTTGAACTAAAAATGGACCACTGTGGACTACAATACATATTTATGCAAAGCGACCTGAACACGCGACAACGACGTTGGTCATAATTTCTTAGCGAGTACAATTTTGAGATTACTTACATAAAAGGTATAGTGAACTGAGTGGCAAATGCATTGATTCAAAGATCACGCATATTTTCGGTGTTGCCTCTTCAGACGAATCTAGAAGAAAAGATTCTAACTTTACAGTGCGACGATGATTGGTACAAATAGGTCAAGGATTTTATCAGACAAAACGCAATGATGGTACCAAGATTTGAAGGATTTATGTTGGACGACGATGGACTATTGAGATTTAAAAATCAAATTTATGTACCACCTAATGAGAATTTGAGGAGTTTGATCCTAAACAAGGCTCACAGAGCAGTGTACATGGCTCACCCAGGAGTCACGAAGATGAGGGAAAACCTTAAACCCTTATTCTTCTGGAAAGGAATGAAGGTAGACATAGTCAACTATGTGGCCATATGTCTAGAATGTCAGCAGGTGAAGGCTGAAAAAAGACATCCAATAGGATTACTACAGCCTCATGCTATTCTAGAATCGAAATGGGAGATCATTTCGATGGATTTCATTGTTGGGTTGCCACTGACGGCAAGGAGACACGACTCGATTTTTGTGGTAGTCAACACTCTGACGAAGAGTGATCATTTTATTCCTGTGCGTACGACATATCAGGCACCAGACATAGCTATAGTTTTCATCAGTGAGATGGTGAGGCTACATGGCATGCCTAAGTGGATTTTATCCGATCGAGGATCGATGTTTACAGGATTATTTTGGACTAGTTTTCAAGAGGCATTGGGAACCCAACTTAACTTCAGTACTGCGTATCACCCAGAGACAGATGGAAAAACTGAACAAAAAAAACAAATCATGGAAGACATGTTTCGTATGTACATGATGGACCAACAGAAGCATTGGGAAAAATTATTGCCACTGGTAGAATTCGTATATAACAATAGTTACCAAAGCACCATTAATATGGCGCCTTTCGAGTTTCTTTATGGGAGACCGTGTTAGACTCCTTTGAGTTGGGATTGGCTTGAGGATTGGGTCCTGATGGGACAAGAAGCGATCCAAGAAATGGAATATCAAATGCACACAATAAGACAAAGGATCAAAGAAGCACAGGATTGACAGAAGAGTTATGTCGATGCTCGTCGTGTCGACCGTAGTTACGAAGTTGGTGATCGAGTCTTCTTGTGGGTAAAACCACATAAGAGTTCGATCAAGTTTGGAAAGGGAGCTAAACTCTCTCCTAGTTTCATGGGACCTTTCCATATTGTGGAGAGGAAGGGGCCCATGGCCTATCGACTAGCCTTGCCTCATTCTTTGAGGCGTATGCATGATGTTTTTCACATATCTATTTTGAGACATTATATTAGTGATCCTACACATGTTATTGACATGAGTTCCTTGAAGGTATCATATGAGGGTGTGCTCACGGTTGAGTCGATCCGCATCCTGGATCATCGCATTTGACAACTACAACATCAAACAGTAGATCAGGTCAAGGTCTAGTGGGACAACTATAGTCCACACTCGGCAACCTGGGAGAACGCATATGATATGTGCCAGAAGTTTCCATTTTTGTTTGATAGATAGACTTATGATACTGTGATACACATTCTTTTGGCACTTATATACTGTGAAACTTCAGGACAAAGTTTAGACCAAGAGGGGGTGTATGTAACATCTCGCTCTTGTGTGCACTGAGTGAACATATTCTTTGAGGACACTTGCTTGCAAGTGATTCAGATTATTATACTATTGGTCATTTGATTATGATTATGAGGCATTGTGGATATGATGATATGTTTTTTTGTGTATTTACATAGACAGGTGCTATTGAATGGGTTCTCCTGAGGGTGCAGGACTTGGACCTCGAGGATGCAGAGGCATCGATGAAACCCCTTGGACTCTGGATCCAGTCAGGGAGTGGACTATTGGGGTTTCCTTGTTGTTGATATGACATATGCACATCTGATTAGATGTTATGATGAGTGATTTTATTTCTGACATGATTCGTTGATTATGCAAGCTGACGATAGCTTGTTGACCAGAATCACATGTGGAGTAGAGGGGTCACACATGACAACCAGAGACGTTGAGGGAGAGGTGTGGACAACAACCCTGCCACATCCTACTAGCACTCTCGTCATGGCTCGAACTGTAGGTTAACAATTACCTAGTTCGAGAATATCCATGATGTCGTGAGGGAAGACTGTGACAGTCGTTCACGATGATTCTAAGGGGCACGCAATAAGGTAGGGGCCTTATTCCTTAGAGGCCCTTAGTCTCTCACAAGATCGCCTGGTGGAGTATTGACTCCAGGGATTTTTGATGTCTACCAAGTCATTCAAGAGGTGAGTAGAACCCTTGGAGCATGTAGTGTGTCCTGAAGGGTACGTCGCACAAGAAAAATGGAAAGAGGCGAGTGGCACCCTTGGAGCACTTAGTGCGTCCTAAAGGGCACGTCGCGTAAGGGAAATAAAATGAGGTGAGTGGAACCCTTGGAGCACCTAGTGTGTCTTGAAGGGCACGTCACATTGTTAACTAATAAGTGAATAAACCTAGATGGCCTTAGAACGAATGATGTGATAAGAAATATTTAAAAACAATTTCCCTAATAAAAATGTCGCCCAGCCTAGGAAAATAAAATCTAGGTCTAAGTTATACTATGGTAATAATAATAATAATAATCATTAAACATGTGACGAGAAGGGGGTAAAAAATTTAATTAATTTATTAAAATCAAATTACTTTCGGGGACTAAATTAAAAAAAGAAAAAAGAAGGAAATGATTGTTTTGTTACATATGCTAATTAAAATTTATTAATTAAAAAGAAAAAAGGGGTAAAAAGTAATTTTTCTGCACTTGATAAATTGAGTTTTAGATAAAAAGGGAAAAGAGGGAAACTTAAAAGAATTAGGAAACTAAGGAAAAAGGAGAAACATAAAGAAAAAGGGAAACTTAAGGAAAAAGTAGAATGACTAACTTAGTAAGGAATCTTGCCTTTACGAACTTTCTAAATTGAACTCAACTATGAATTTAGTAAGGGCGTAAGTCATTTAAAATTTGTAAGGGATTATGGGGACACCAAGGAGCAATTTTAGGAATTATTTTAGGTGGGTGAGGGAAATAGGAGTAATTAAATATTTAATGAAATTAATTTCTGGTGCAACTAGGGGGATGGGTGACATGTGTACGGGGGATATTTTTTCTGAATTAAATTAATGAAAAATAAATTAAATGAGAATTTGGGAAAGAACTCACTTAGAAACTCTATAAAAAGGATGGAGGAGGAGGAGTATGGATATATTCCTTTACGCATAATGTTATGCTGCATAATTTTTTACTTGACTGACTTATCTTGTGGGAGTTGGGATACCCAGCTTGGGTAACGAGTGGTAGCTCGGCCTTGTGAGGTGAGCTGGGAGCTAGTTGTTATTTGGTATAGTGTGTGTGGCTCCTTTGCAGCTCAGGGGGGTTAGGGGGAAGAAGAGTACCCCTAGCGTTGACTGGGAGGTATCGGTGAGGTCACATTGGTCAGCAAGCGAGAGTTGGACGGAGCGTGCGCAGGACAACGACTCAGAGCGGTCGACTTGGGCTACGGTACACATGTTTTTATTTTGAATGGTAGATTAATATTGTTCTTGCACTTCCATTACTGTACTTCTATTGTGTAAAATGAAAATGTGTTCTACTCAACGTTTTTAATCGAGAACTTAAAGTCAACATAGCTTTACTCTCGTTGCTTGAATTGATTTCCTTGGCAACCCGATCCCTGACTGCTATGACTATCCTGTTTTTTTTATTGATTATTATGAAGATTTTGTGTTTTATCTTTCGTCCTCATCCCTAGATCACCGATCCACACCTGAGTAGTCGACCATGATCTGAATCAACAGTAATCACTTCGGTGCATAGCGACCTATAGATTCTAATGCCCTGCTTTTTTGTGTGTGGATGATGGACAAAGGATGCTTTTGCCCAGCTGTATACCCCTGTTTATTGTTCCTGGTTGATGGATTGTCTTGCGCCTTCTTGCAATTGAATACCCATGTTTATTGTTTATCTTTTCTCTCTACATTTTCACCCACATTACCCAGCAGTCAACCCACTCTCCCTGGCATCTTACACACAACAATTGAATTTTAAATTGCACCACAACTCCCTCTTTTACTCTTTAATCTGGTTACGTAAACACTACGAATATGTGGCTCCTTGCAAGACTTCAACCATGAATTATCCTCTATGATTGATTATTTGGATGACGAATCTACCCAGTGATTTTACCTTTATTTATACATTTTAGACTATGAATATGCCCTTCATTGTGCAAAGATATTTATTTATTAATCAGTTGTCGCTTACATTTTAAACCTAGGAATGGACATCATCTTTTTCCTTACCTTATCACTGAGATTGAGTCTTCATGGCAACATTTTTTTCCTTTTATTGACTGTGGTTTCTTATAATAAAACTCAACATTTTATTTTTCTTGACTGAAACCCAGGGAGCTTGATGATAACACCCAGCTAGTTGTAGACAGTAAACACCCTCTACACAGTTCTCAATCCATGATTTTATTTCCACATTGCACCATTTCTGATCCATGGTTTGGCATCATGCATAGTTTTTATATATCTGTGTTTGATGTTTGTTTTTTCTCCACCCTTTGTGCTTCTAATTACCAGGAAAACCGTGGTTTTAATGCTGCATTTTAGTATGACCTCACCAGCATTTGATTCTTGGCTTATTCCAGCAAAATCCTTTATAGATAGACAACATTATCGTGGCTTAAAACCCAACTATTTTGACTAATAAAGCAATGTGAACTAGAATGATAAGAACTGTGCATTTACCATTTTGACTGTAAATCCATGATTTACCTACGACAATAAAAAATTTCTTCTCGGCGGTTTCATCTATAAATATGTCAGCATTACCATTCATTACCCTACAATTTTAATGTATTTTTAACCGAGAGATTTCCCATATCACTTGTGACAACGTTTACCTGAATGCTTGCTACTCTGCGTTTACTCTAATGCCTGACAACACATTATTACAAGTAATGTCAACGTTTTTACCTATGGAAGATAGACAATTTTTTATTTTTAGGGTCACCGCTTCTACATGTGAAGGATAAACATTTTTTATTTTAATGTCAACGTTTTTATAAGTGCATGATAGACAACATTTTAGTTTATGTGAAGGATTTATTTGATAACAACGATCTTATACATATTCGTTTCTATGAAAGTGAAATTTTTATAGTATAAGGACAACGATTTTAATCTTATACATATTCAATTCTATGACAACGAAATTTTTATAGTATAAGGACAACGATTTTATGCATTGTAGGGACATCATATACACCAACAATATAATATTCAGTAGACAGCTAATGCACACATGGACTGACAACAACTTTATACTTGATTTTTAAATATGTTGTATGACTGTAAATATTCATGAGAGTTATACTTATTCCAACTTCCTATTCTAATTTTTATTCTTTGTTAGACAGTGATTCCCTTTTTATTAGATGGAAAAACCATGTTTAACTCTGTGAATTTATATAAATGTGTGATGGGGCGACTACGCAATTGTAAGGTGACTGTGTGACTATGAATTTATATTAATTATATGACTGCATTTCTATGATTATATGGATCAGATGGTTACACATATGGAATTACAATGATCATATCACTGCATTTTTATGATCATATAATCACACATTGTTACACAACGATGTTTCATAATTCACCTTTGCTAAGTAGTTCACTTGTACTTTAGACAATGTATATTTGTTGACAAGATCATTTTGATTTTGTTAAGCGCATATATTAAGTTCACCTTTATGATAACTTTTGTGATAATAGTAACATTATCAATAGTGTGCATTTTTGGGTAACATTTATGATAATAAATAGCGTTTATATTAGTTCACTACTCACACTTAGACATCATGCTTAACAATTATGGTTTATGGTTGTTGTCGAGTCGTTTAATAGCTTGCGCAAATTGTTTGAGCGATGTCATCTACATCTTGTCGACCCATTTCTTGGGGGTGTAAGTGTAGTCTCTTGTCAGTTATTACGGCTCCTAGCGCATTGGATTCATCTTGAGTCATTGGTCCTTGAGATGACATGATTCCTGATGAGGGGATCATGGCTCGCCCTATTGGATAGAGGCGAATGATAACTTGGTCGGAGTCTGTGCTTCCCGTTGTGGGTGTTTTTTGATTGTTGTAAGTCCGTTGTTGGCGCTTCAATTGTAACGCCTTCATGCGTTCAATTTTGCGTGCCATAGAGGTTTTAGTGACTAGTCGTTGAGACCATTGTGTCGAAATTGTGGATGTTGTCCTTAGCTTGTAAGTGTCATCGTGTTGTGTGTCCGGCGGGGAGTCATTCCTATATTTTTTATTTATGCATGTTTCACCCAGTTGATCATTTTTCTAGTGTGTTGATTCATTGTTGTTTGTTGCCTGATCTGCGTGAGTGTGTTTGTCGTCAGAATGTGTGGTTCAACTGTTATCTCTGTTTCCTTCTTGCCTAAAAAAAAAAAAAAAATTGCACCTTTGCTTCGCTTGCAGTCGTAATGATTGGGGGTGTTACACCATGCATATGGGCTACAAATCCCACAAATCCATGGATTTTGTTACATTTGACTCCAAGTTGGGTTTACCATTTGATTACCAGTTGGCCTTCATTTGGTCTCTAGTCGGTCATCTCACACCCACACTTCGACCTCTTGTCAGTTGACTTGTCGTCGATATTTTTGAATTTGACTTTACCCGGTTGACTCCCTCAACCTTTGACTTGTTGTCGATTTACCTTGACTTCGACCTGTTGTCGATCCACGTCAACTTTGACCATCAGTCAATTCACCTCAACCAAAATTTCACTACAAAGAATATAACAACCCAACATTCTCCCACTTGTTGTCTTCTTTGCTGAAACAGGAGATTATTGAACTTTCTCTCACATACCCAAGGTAACAATTCCCATTGCCTCTCTGCACCAAGAGAACTCCACAACACTCACAGACTTGGTCAACGAGCCTACTATATTTTTCAATGTGTCTACATTCTCCAGTAACACCTTGTTACTCTCCACCATGTCTCTTATGAAATGGTATTGTACATCAATGTTCTTAGTCTTTGAATGATAAGCAGGGTTGTTTTCTAGAAATATTGCACTTTGACTCTCACAACTTACCTTCATAGATTTCTCCTCAAACCCGATTCATAAACACAACCTTTGAAGCCATACCACTTCTTTGCTTCCATGAGTGGCCACCATGTATTAAGCTTATGTTGTTGACAAGGCTATGTCCACCTGTCACTTTCTCATCCAGCATATTTCTCCAATGAACATCTTGAAGACATATTCGTCGATCGACCTCTATTGGTCCAGATCTCCAACGCAGTCGGTGTCAACAAATCCATGTACATCTAATTTACCACTATCACCTCCAGTTCTTCCTTGGTAGAATATAGCATAGTCCTTTGTGCCACACAAATACCTGAATAGTCTCTTGAGAAGGTATCATGATTGTTCTCAGTATGAACAACTTCCTTAGGCTCGGATTTACCTCTGAACTCTCTGAAGACCACATCTCGACTGTACACTATTCTCCTTGATACATGATCCCAAAGCTTATATCCTTTCATCCCTTCTTTATATCTGATGAAAATACATTTTATTTCCTTCTTGTTAAGATTGCTCCTCTTTTCCTTAGGAACATGCACAAATGCATCACAACCAAATACTTTGAGATGTGCCACTGAAGAATTCTTACCAGACCATACTTGATTTGGAGTCATGTTGATTAGCGCCGAAAAAGGAGACATATTTACTAGATATCTTGCAGTCTCAACTACCTCCACCTAGAATTCTTGTGCGAGCCCAGCACCACTGAGCATGCTCCTTTCCTTATCCATCAATGTTTTGTTCATTCTCTTGGAAAATCCATTTTGTTGTGGGGTATATGGTGTGGTGATTTTTAGTTCTATTCCACACTACTTACATAAATAATCAAATTCCTTTCCACAAAATTCGCCACCATTGTCATTCCTCAACACTTTAATCCTCTTCTCTGTCTGGTTTTCCATAAGAGATTTAAACTCCTTAAATCTCTCGAAAACCTTTGATTTATTCCTCAGTAAATATATCCATGTCTTCCTGGAAAAATCATCTATGAAGGAGACATAATACATGGATCCACCAAGTGAAGGCACTGTAACCGAGCAAAACACATCACTATGCACCAATTCTAGAATCCCATTTGCCTTTGTCACTCCAGATGGGAACCTCACGCGACTTTGTTTTCCATATATGAAATGTTCACAAAAGTTGAATTCTAAACCACATTCAGGAAAAACTTTGACCATACCTTTTCCTTACATAGCTTGAAGTCCTTTTTCTCCAATGTGTCCCATCCTCTCGTGCCATAACCTGTTTGGGTTGATCTCAGCATGTCTTGTCGAGTCGGTTTGAACCAAATTGGCTCGATTCGAGTCGAGTTGTGTTCAGATCAAGTCAGTCTGAGTTGCATTCAAGTCGATTTCAGGAGAAATGATGTTGTTGCATCCAGTCGAGTTAGAATTCCCTAACAATTTGTACAAGGTACCAATCTGAAATCCTCTCATTAAAACCATCGCACCTCTAACCATCTTGCATGAATCCTTCTAAAATAGAGTATGCACACCTACATCACTCATCTTTATAACATATATTAGGTTTCTTGCCAAACTCGAAATGTGTAGCACACCTGGAAGGGTTCTTTTCTCCCCATCCTGCAGTGTCAATCAAACTCTTACTCGTCTGACAATTCTGGTTGTTGAGTCATCTCCAAAGAACACTTCACCCCCATCATATTGTTCATATTCATAGAACAATGATTTGTGTGGTGTCATATGATAGGATTCTCTTGAGTCAATCAACCAAACATCTTGATCCAATTGTGTACTGGTCGACGCCAGATACATATCACCTCCCTTGTTCGAGGTCGTCTTTGTCTCATTCGACTACTTCTCGTTGGATCTAGCACTGACTTTTGTTTCCTTCGAAGTACAGTTATTTTTGTAATTCCTAGCTTTACCACATTTCCAGCATCTTCGCGTTAACTTAAATGGGGATTTAGATATACCCTTCAACTTGAACTTTCTACCAGAGAATCTACCTTTATCTCTATTTATCGGTCGACCTCTCACTACTAGAGCATCTTTGGTCGATCCTTCCATGTTCTTTCTTCTCATTTATTTCGACAACAGAGAAGAAACCACATCCTCTAGCACTAGTGTGGTTGTATTACTCCCAATAGCCATGACTAAGCTATCCCAGGAGTCTGGCAAAGAACATAACAAGCTAATACACTGCTCCTCATCAGTGATCTTAATATCCACAGATGGTAACTGGCTTAACACAGTGTTAAATTCATTTAAATGCTCAGTCACTGAATTTCCATCACTCATCCTTAGAAGATACAGTTTCTTTCTAAGAAAAAATTTATTTACCAAATATTTCGTCTAGTATAAGATTCCTAGCTTGTCCCACAATTTCTTGGTCGAATCTTCACCTAAGACATTTAGCAACACTGAATCTGCAAGACAAAGTTGAATCGTACTTCTTTCGAGTTTCTCCCATTCTTCCATCGACATTCCTATTGGCTGGGTACCTGGACATACCGTTGTCCATTGTTCTTGATCCACAAGAAGATCTTCCATTTTAAGCTTCCAAAGCTCAAAATTCTGGCCATTGAATTTTTCTATCTCTATTCTGGAATTGCTCTCCATTATTTACCATGATCTTTAACACAATTTCTGACTTAAGAGTCTTATTGTACCTAGGGTTTAGTTCTCAGATTCAAGATTGACAAATCAAGATATGATATACTCGCCAAAGCATAACATCGTTCTGAATACTCACTTGTCAGGGAAAACCTAAGCTCTGATACCACATGTCAAGAAATGTAGGACACTTCCACACTAATCCTAGTAGAAGAGAAGAAGAAATTAATCAAGAACGCAAATGAAACAAGAAATCACACAATACACCGATATTTTTCCCTGGAACCCTTAACCAAGAGAAACCAACATTCCTTTGAGCGTTCTTCTCTCTTTTTGTCTTATTCAATAAAAATAAAAGGTTACATGTATAACCTTGGTCTACACCTAAGACACAATTGACATCATACCCTCTTTCACAGGCAAGAACAACCCTATAGCCAAATTGGCTTACATATGCATGACCAACCACCTACGATTACCATGAATTAGCACTCTTGCATTCTTTCATTTACAGAGTTACAACACACTTCTTTATAGTCTTTACAATAGAAAAATCCTGAAATATTGGCGCCCAAAAACGGTTACAGATCCATGCATATCATTAGCTACAAATCCTGCAAATCCCAGGATTCTATTACAATTGACTCCAAGTCAGGTTTACCAGTCAACTACCAGTTGACCTTCATTTGGTCTCTAGTCAGTTGTATCACGCCCTCACTTCAACCTCTTGTCGGTTGACTTGTCGTCAATATCTTCGACTTCGACTTTACTCGGTCAACTCCCTCGACCTTCAACTTGTTGTCGATCTACCTCGACGTCGACCTGTTTTCGATCCACCTCAACTTCGACCGTCAGACGATTCACCTCAACTAGACTTTCACTGCAAATATATATAACAACCCAACAACTACCCCCCATTATTATGTTCCATATATTATTATACACCAACTATCTGGTGGACCTAAACCTTATTCAATGAATATGGCCCATTACACCAATTAATGAGCTCACAAACCAATAATTTAATGGGCCTTATTCCATGAGTATGGCCACATTACATTAATTATCCTTCCTAAGTAAATCCCTATGTACTTAACAGTATATTAATTATACTTCCTAGGTACATTACAATAACACATCTCCTTGTTGAATACATTAATGATCATGCCAATTCTCATTGAATTGTTTTGAACTACCAAGGCATCTAGGAGAATCAGGGGATTTTTAAAAGCAACTAACTCTATAGTGCTTGCAGTGGAAGACAATCTAGTAAAGGTTGTTAGGATTGTAGTTAGAAACATTGATACAAATATTAGAGTGGTCAATTGATTATCTCATAGTATATCAAATCTAGTATGTGTGGGAAACCAACGTCTTATGATTTTCACTACCAACAATGGATGTATAGTAGGAATAAAGAAAACTACAATGATTATCATTGTGTAAGTATGAGAAATTATGAGACATGTTATCGTTGAAGCCAGTAAGTGATCCTTGGCTCTCTTTTCCATGACTTATTGGGATGGAGTATCTATGGATGATGTTATTAGTACTAGATCCAATGTTGAAGGTTTCGTGGACAAAAGAAGCAATGAGTATGAATATGGTGTAGGGATGAGAATGGTGGTTCTTGCATCTCCTTTTGATCATTACCTTGAATAAAGTAGGTAGAGAATTGAAAGCTATTGAATTGTATTCCCCTCCTCCCTTCTTATGTGGTACATATTGTGTGGGTGGGTGTGTACGAAACAATAGTCAAATATACCTATCTTGGGTGTATTGGAATAACATTTACAACTATAAAATATTCCCTTCTAGGAATTCTAGGTGCAAACTTAGAGAGCTTACCCTTTCTTTGCAACCCATGTTCAAGTGTTATGCATATTGTTCCACCTATGTTTTCATAAGCTAACATGTTGATCAAAATTGTTGATATCAAGGAAAAGGACTTGAGAAATCATCCAACATGGATAAGGTGAATTGGTACAAGTCCTAATTTTATAGTGGTTCCTTGTATTTATAAGATGAAGAACTATAACTATAAGACTTTTTCACTAAGAATGATCCATATGCATGTATAATGGTTTATATAATGCCATCTACATGTATTGTGACTTATATAGTGCCTTTAATAATTATGAAGGGTTTGATAAATAAGTATAAGGTATGTTACATGATATATCTTTGTAAGAGGAAATAGTATAGCTAAGTTTTTTTTTAAATATGGAGACTATATCAAGAAAGGGAGAGTGTAAATTATTATACAATAATACAAAGAAGTAGATAAAGATATCTCACCAAATTGTTTTACAACCACATGCCACTATACAATAATGCAAAGAAGTATATAAATATCTCACCCAGTTGTTTTACAACCATGGGCCACTTGAGTATAAATAATTGTCTATCACTTCAAATCACATTATTTTGGTATATAGGCCAACTCACAAACCATTGCATTATCTAATATTTTAGATTATATTAGATCTTCATATACAAAAGTGAAGCAATATATAAGATATAATTAAAATACATGCTCTAAATAGGGGTGTAAGGATTCTTCCCGATCATGTAAACTTGGTTCAAAAAATAAAAAGAAACAGGGACCAACATCAAAAATCCTTATTGATATTAAATGTGGGTAAATATTGTTATGAGGAATCATGTATGATACAACAGTTTGAGATTGATCAATCCCTTAACATTCCCATTTGATTTTTTAATTTGAGATTGATTAATCCCTTAACATTCCCATTTGATTCTTTAGGCTTCTGCAGTTTATAGTGTTATCCATCGAGACTTTCAAGGTATTACATTCAAAATTTCAAAGTCAATGTTTCGAGCCTCAAACTAAGTTCAGCATCATGACGAAAAGAAGTTGAAGAGAAAAATTGTTGATCAAAATAATAAATATGAGAAATCCAGTCGAAAGAAGTAGAAAGAAGCGACAAAGAATTAAAGATAAGTCGACTCATTAAAAAGGCAAAAACAAAAAAATACAATTTAAATTAATATTATTATAAAAACGCATAATACGCATACTTCAAGGTTAAGAATAATTTTGTAACAAATTAAAATATTTTTAATATTAATAAAAATCTTAGAATTAATAGTAATACAAGTAAAGATTTTAATATTAAAATTACAAAATGTTATTATTAAATGAAACTTTATAGTAACAAGTGTTGCATGGTAGTGTAGTCCCTACCAGGTTGGAATGAGAATAAATGCACTGCTATGATGGGACCGAGTACAGAAATGTGGGAAGCAAGTTGAATTACATGTGGTATCCATGCAGAGGATGACTTTGTGGCAGCGTGTCACTGGCCAGTCACAAGACAATTGGCTTGTAGATGACCCCTCACGTTAATATCTGAACGAGGAAGTTTTTTCCTGGGGTGTTTCCTGGGGTGTATATAGTTTAAACATGGTACTTAGAAAACTTCTGTCTAAATTATTTGCAATAAAGGTTCCTGGGAAAAAGGACCAGGAAGCATAGACGATAAACATTCAAATACAATAAAATATTAAACAAAGGTTGGATCTGTTCCATATTTCTGAAGCATACACACTAAACATTCAAACACAATAGAATATTAATAGAAGCATAGACAATAAACATTCAAATACAATAGAATATTAAACAAAGGTTGGATCTATTCCATATTTCTGAAGCATGCACACTAAACATTCAAACGCAATAGAATATTAATAATGTGTTGCAACAAAGGTTCCTGTTTTCTTTGAAATCTATCAAAAATCTAGAATTTGTTCCATATTTCTGAAGCATACACATTAAAAATTTAAATACAATAGAATACTAATAATGTCTTGCAACAAAGGTTCCTAGACACAAAATTTAGCATTCCCGAATTAGTTTTCTTTGAAATTTATCAAAAAAATATTTCTGGAATCTGTTTCCTATTTCTGTTTCTGTTCTAGACATTCAAACGCAATAGAATATTAATAATGTCTTGCAACAAAGGTTCATGTTTTCTTTGAAATTTATCAAAGTTTCATATTTTTGAAGCATACACATTAAACATTCAAATACAATAGAATACTAATAATGTCTTGCAACAAAGGTTCATGGACACAAAAAATTTAGCATTCCCGAATTAGTTTTCTTTGAAATTTATCAAAAAATAATAATGTTTGTTACATATTTCTGGAATCTGTTCCATATTTCTGGAAATTTAAATGTGTTTTTCATATAGACTGGGATTGGGGCTCCCATGGACCATAAAAAGAAATAAGTTCAAGAATTAGGATTGTAGAAAGAAGAAGTGTGCGACGGTAGAGAGGAAGGCCTAAAAAGAAGAAATTGGAAGTTATGAGTGTTTGTTTAGAGATTTCTATTTAAATAGTTAGAATAACTGGATTGATAAAGAAAACAAGATGACATCAGTATAGACTTACTATGAAGACGATGTGTTTTTGTTGCTATCCTCGACGGTCGCTGGAATCGTGTCAATCAGTTGTTTCCCTTCCTCAATGAGGTTGTCCATTCTCCGTTGGAACCATTCTTCAATGTAGCTTCTCATGGGGGCCACGTTGATTTCATCCTGTATTTCTATGTCAAAAAGGTCGTTTTCTAATTTCCTTAGATCCATTGAAATACTATGCAGACTCTATTCAATTTCTTCATTGTGTGTCGAATAGTCCAGTACCCATCTCTTGAGATCATCTACACGATATTCAAGGATGCCGTAAGAAATTTTCGAAAGACAACCCCTTTAAAATATCAAGTTGTTCATTGAAAGCTTCTTTGGTCATTGACAAGGATTTGAGAATTAAGTTTGGGTCTTGAACCTCGTTGGTACTTCCGGCTAAGTCTATTTGGATCAGGTTTCTGAATAATTCTTCCTTTTTTGATATGGTTTGTTTACATGATTCAACAATGAGCTCCAGGTTCTTAACTTTATTTTTCCAACATGTTTTTAATTGTTTGGTCCGCCTTGGGGATGGGAGATTCTCTTGTCTTCTTTTCAAATCCGAGTTGTTGATGGCATGGTTGGCAAAAGGGGTCAACACCTGTTCACAGAAACAATGATCATTTTTTAAATTCGCCTGCAAATGTTTGTGCAAATCATTTTCCCTCTTTCGGAAGGAAGCTATATTTTCTGATGTTTCCCAGGCTTCAGTAACTAGATGCATTATTTTCTTAATGTTATTCTCTACAAGGGATCTACACAATGCAAGGAGGGTGGAGGATACTTTTATATTGGCTGCAGTGGTAGGAGGCATGGTTTTTTCTAAAGGACTGACAAACTCTAGGGTAGCAATGAAAGTCTCCTCAAATTCCTTGACACGGTATTTCAGTGTGGCATTCTCCGCTTCAATTCCTCCAATGGAATCATCAAGAGAATCATCGATTACGCGGTGAAACAGGGAGATTTGGGACGACCGCATTTTCCTAAAGTTAATCTCTATGCGATATTTTCCTTTCCTATTTGTTACATCTCTCTTTTCAATGACCATATTTTTAGATTAGCTGTCAAAAACAACACTCTGGAATACGAATGATTCATCTTCGTAAAAAATGTCGATCTCAGCTATTTCCATTGCAGACAGACCAACTTTTTTCATGTGCTCAGTTTCAATTTCAAGTTGCATCTGTTCACTTTCAATTTCGGGTTCGTCTGCCTGCCCTACAATGTTTTTTCTCTTCTTTGTCAGTGGAACTTTGTGAGAACTATCAATTTTTGTGCGAGGAGGGTTCTTATCTCCTCCTCCGTTTGAAGATCTATGGGTTGCTTTCTTACTGGGGTGGGTCGTTGAAGCGATGCTCTGTGATGTCGTGCTCTTGGGAGTGCTGGCGGGGGACTGGGCACTCTTCTCACTTGATAGTTTTCCTTGTTTTCTGTACAATTGAATCACACTTTGAAATGTCTCCACGTCGCAATCGCCAGAAGCAGGATTGTTGTCGTCATTGTCCCTATCTTTGGTCAGGCATCTATGGATAAAAAAGATGCTAAAGCCAAATTCTAGTAAATGTTCTCAAAAAATCCCATTAGGGTCGAACTCTTTTACCCTTTCAGCATATGTTAAGTTCAATTTCTTGAAATGGCCTGCAAATTCATCAATCTTGTTGACGTTTCTTCACAAGAAGTCCCCGACTTTCTAGGGCAGAGGAATGAACTGTTTTTTTTTCTTGTCATGGAAAAAATGCAACCAGTGAATGTATTGCCTTTCTATTTCTGCAACAAACATCTTGTCAATGATGTGGAATGGAAGGAAAGAAGGATTTTCCTTGGAGCCAAAGACCATTAGTACACTATGATTTTCCTTTTGTTCAAGTGTTCCCTTCCTATTCAAAAACTTGGTTGCCTGGCCAGACATCCGGGGAGCATCCTGCCCTAACAATAAATCTTTGAAAACTGAGAAAGAGTCATTAAAAACTTCATAAAAACAATGGGAGGCCTTGTACCTCCACAGGGCCTGGTATTAGAATGCTACTGGGTCGAATCCACAGTTTATTTTCTTGGAAAGAGACAGTTTTGGAAACGGACAACAATGCACTATTGCGAAAATCAAGTAGGATGACATATAAAATTTATTCAATTCTTTGAATCGTGACAATTGGGAACAAATTTCAATGGAAATTAGCTTCCCCCAATCAAAAATGAATTGTTCCTTGACTGTGGAGTACAAAATCTAAATAATTATATGGGAAATGCTTGTCGTGGATGCTTGTCTCGTTATTCTTGTAAACAACCAAGCGATTTCCAGGAATGGATTTCTAAAGGAACTTACCTGCAACTTTGTGATATCTTCAGAAACTTTTGTCGGGTCTTCGAGGAACTCAGCTAAGATGTCCAACCCGTTATCATGTTTTTCTAGGAAATGCTTGCAGTCTTGTTCTCTGAAGGTCAATGTTGGCTCCGACAATTTTAACATCTTGCGGAAGACCTGAGGTGACAAAGAAACATGAGAATGGTCGCGCAGTGGAATAATTCTTTGGCTTGGAATATATTTTTCAGTGCACCAAGAGACCACCTCCTTACAATCAAAAACCTCAGGGATGCAACTTGCATGAGCGATTCCAGAGGTCCAAATCACTTTGTTTTGGTCGGAACAGGATGAATAGTAAAAGTATGCCCTGGACCACTAGAGGTTCTGGTCCTGACGTCCGAAGATATTTACTGTATCTCCACAAAAATGTTGTTGACCTACTGCCATAAGTTTACAAGAACGTTTATTTGCTCCAGATGATGATTGAAATGAAAAATTGGAAGGGATAATATAACGTTGCACAAATCTTGGTCCAATGCGTGTGAATGGGAGATCTCCTCGATACTTGTGCTCATTAATGACAATTTTGACCGTTGTTGCATGATGTGTTGTTAACATTAAAGAATAGTAATTGCACACATAGAAGTGCGAACATGGTGGATACAACAATGAGCGATTAAGCATTGGATATTTCTTGAACAGGCCAACACGACGACATGTGTTTGAGATGAACAATCGGAAGGGACAATATAACTCTCCGCAGATCTTGGTTTAATGTGTATTAATGGGAGATCTCCTCGAGCGTTTCCCTCATTAATGACAATGTTGACGGTTCATGCATGGTGAGTTGTTAGCATGAAAGGTTTCTAATTGCATATTTAGAAAGAAGTACGGAGGTCGCGGGGACGGGAAAGAGAAATCAAGGAGTGTCTAATTATTGAAATCGGTTGGGTGGGCTTCAAAATAGGGTTACAAGGTACAACTGTTGGAGGTGAGGACGCGAGGGTCAAATTGTATGTCTTGGAACTTTTTGAGTGCAATACACATAACACCGAAGAGGGTATGATAGGACAGTCCAGAGGGAAATTTGTATATCACAAAAGTCCAGGTAATGTTTGCAGGACACAAAACAATGGAGGTGCAAACGTGAGCCCACCTATCTGGGAACCCGCAATCGAAAAAAATGGCTTAAGTATGGAATAGAGAAACGGCTAGGCGGATTCATTTTCGCTAATATATTGAAACTTGTAATATATATCCCATTGCGTGGCAAGATCTTTTCTGCATGTCTCTGGGAAGAAAATAGAAAATAAGAGAAGATAAATTAATTTAAATTCGACGAGTCGAGCTTTAATTAAATTTCATTGTCTCGTCTACACTTTTTCTTTTTAATGGAGGTCAGTACGGTTGTTGCATGATGAACTATTAGCAGTAAACCTTGTTCAGGCACAATAAACAGTGCCTAAGAATTGGAGATTTCGTGAACCCACCAACCCAAGGAACTGCAAAAGAGATTCCATGAAATGGGCAAGTATGGAAAGCCGTCGGACGGGCCTCAAAATCAGGGCGACAATGGTTCCCCAGGAGACGTGACTTCCTAAAGGTCAAATTGTATGTCTTGGGACTTGAATGAAAAATATGTAACACAGAAGAGAGGATGGTCATTAATGACATGTTTAAGGTTCATGCACAAAAAAGTTCTAGCATTAAAGCTTACCAATTGCATTTCCAATGAGAAGTAGGAAGGTGGCGGGGACACAGAACAACAAGTAAGGAATGGCTAATTATCAAAAGTGGTTGGTGACGCTTCAAAATAGGGCTACAAGATACATCCAACAGAGGTGAGGGCCCGAGGGTCAAATTGTATCTCTCGGGCATGATGATGCTTTCCTGTGGACAAACTGTATATCGCGAAACTCCGGGTACTGCTTGCTAGTCATGGAACATTGGAAACACAATCCTAATCCTACCAGTCCAGGAACCCGCAATTGAAAAAATGTCTAAGTATGAAACATGGATACACAGTAAATGTACAATGTCATGAAAATACAGCTAACTTGGGGCTAAGTATTGAAAGTAACAACGAACAATTGGGCTCGTGACGGGGCATTCCAACGGACAAATTGTATGTCGTGGAACTCCAGGAACTGTTTGCAAGTTGTGAAAGATTCCAAACACAATTTTGAGGCTGTCAATACGGGAACCCACAATCAAAAAAGTGTCCAAGTATGGAATAGGAAAACGCTGGCCCGGACTTGTTTTCACTAATATATTGAAATTTTACCTGGAAATATCTTCTTTGCATGTTTCTTGACAAGTTTTGTAGGGATGGTTAGGCCTTAGGACTTTGTCTTATTAATGACGATCCTTACGGTTGTTGCATGATGGAGTTTTAGTATTAAACCTTTAGTGTTGCATATTTGGAAAGAAGTACGAGGATGGTCGGAATAGGAAAAGTGACTAAGATTTGGAGATTTTGTGAACCCGTCAACACAAGGATCCAAAATAGGGTGACAAGGTCTCCCCAGAAGACGTGAGGCCCCAACGGTCAAATTGTATCACTCAAAACATTTGAATTCATAATCTGTAACATGGAAGAGGGGACGATGTCAGAATCCAGTAGCCAATTTGTATATTGCGAAGGGCCAGATGCCAACTGTTTTGTACCAGTGTGTTTAGTTGTCACTAGTAAGAGCATAACTAATGTATATTAGGAAGGACAGGAAGTTAGTGGGGATGGAAGGCAGTGACAGATACTTTGAATCATTTGTGAACCATGGTAGAGTGAAGCTTGCAAGTTCGAAGAGTCCATGGTGGAATTGTAGATCACAAAATTTTTTAGTGCAAGAGGTATATCACGGAACAAGAAGCAGCAGAGTTCGAAAGCGCCAACCCGGCAACCGTGGCCATAAAATTGGCTAAGTATGGAAAGGAACAGCGGTCGGTCATATTCGTCATGTGAGGATATAGATGGAGATGAAGATATGTCAACCCGCCAATGCTAGAACCCGTGATCATAGAAAGGAGACTAAGTATATAACTAGAAAGAGATAATACACAGGAAGAAGAAAAGGGCAAAAGGGCCAAGGATTCTGTGATGGAATTGTATATCATAGAAATTTTGAGTGAAAGACGTATATCACGGAACAAGAAGCAGCAGAGTTCGAAAGCGGCAACCCGACAACTGCGAGCATAAAATTGGCTAAGTATGGAAAGGAACAACGATCGATCAGATTTGTCATGTGAGGATATATATGGAGATGAAGATATGTCAGCTCGCCAACGTTGGAACCCGCGATCATAGAAAGGAGACTAAGTATACAACCAGAAAGAGATAATACATGGGAAGAAGAAAAGGAAAATAGGGCCAAGGAGTCCGCGATGGAATTGTAGATCACGAAAATTTTGAGTGCAAGATGTATATCACGGAACAAGAAGCAACAGAGTTCGAAAGTGCCAATCTGGCAACCGTGGGCATAAAATTGGCTAAGTATGGAAAGGAACAACGGTCGATTGGATTCGTCATGTGATAATATAGATGGAGATGAATATATGTCAGCCTGCCAACGCTGGAACCCGTGATCATAGAAAGGAGACTAAGTATATAACTAGAAAGCGATAATACACGGGAATAAGACAAGGGAAAAAGGGCTAAGTATCTCACAGAAGAACATCTATTGTTCGTTTATTAATGCCAATCGTTTCAAGCCCCTGGTGAGTTCTCACTAGTAAAATAATAAATTGCATATCACAAAAGTTCTTTGGGTGCAAGATGTATATGACGGAACAAGGGACATAAGTGTTGGATACCACAAACCCGGGACCTAGTGATCAGATAATTGGCTAAGTATTGAAAGGGACTGCGGTCAGTCGGGCTCATAGTGTGAAGATATAGATAAAGAGTTTCCAATTTGCAAATCCAGGAGGCCGTGATCATATAGATGTGACTAAATATAGAACGAAAAAGGGATAATAGAGGGGGAGAAAAGAGGAAAAATTAAGACAAAGTGTTTATAATTCCAATAGTATTCATATTAATATATATTAATAGATTATTTATGGTCCAAATGCAGATCATCTTCCAATTTGCAGGATCCTGTTTGGTTCACAAATTTCGTTGAAATCCATAAGCAACATCTATTGTTTGTTTATTAATTATAATCCTTTCGAACCCCTGGTGAGTTCTCACTAGTAAAAGCATAAATTGCAGATCACGAAAGTTCTTTAGGTGCAAGATGTATATGACAGAACATGGGGCATAAGTGTTGGATATCGTAAACCCGGGACCCGGTGATCAGATAATTGGGTAAGTATTGAAAGGGATTCTGATCGGTCGGGCTCATGGTGTGAAGATATAGATAAAGAATTGCCAATTTGCGAATCCATGAGGCCATGGTCATATAGATGCGACTAAATATAGAACCACAAAGGGATAATAGAGGGGGAGAAAAGAGGAAAAATTAAGAGTGTTTATACATTCCAGCGGACAAATTGTATATTGTGGAACTTCGGGCACTGTTTGCAACTCGTGGAAGATTCGAAACACAATTTTGAGGCCGTCAATCCGGGAACCCACAATCGAGAAAGTGTCCAAGTATGGAACATGGAAACACTGGTCGGGACTTGTTTTTGCTAATATATTGAAATTTGTAATAGCTTTGCCATTACCTGGCAAGATCTTCTTTGCATGTTTCTGGACAAGTTCTGTAGGGATGGTTGGTTCTCGAGACTTTTTTTTATTAATGACGATATTTACGTTTGTTTCATGATGTCGTTTAAGTATTAAACCTTTGGTGTTGCATATCTATAAAGAAGTACGAGGATGGGCAGAACATGAAACAATGACTAGGAGTTGGATATTTCGTGAACCCGCCAACGCGAGGATCCGAAATAAGGTGACAAGGTCTCCCTAGAAGACGTGAGGCCCCAATGGACAAATTGTATAGCTCGGAACATTTGAATGCATAATGTGTAACATGGAAAAGGGGACGATGTCAGAGTCCGGTAGTCAATTTGTATATGGCGGAGGACCGGGTGCCAATTCTTTCATACCAATGTGTTCAGTTGTCACTAGTAACAACATAGTTAATGTATATTAGGAAGGATGCGAAGTTAGTGGGGATGGAAGGCAACGACATATACTTTGAGAAAATTTAATGTATTCGAGGAACCTGTGGTCGAATTGTAGATCATGGAAGTTTTGAGTGCAATATGTATATCACGGAACAATAAGTAGTCGAGTTTGTAAGCGCCAACCCGGCAACCGCAGCCATAAAATTGGCTAAGTATGGAAAGGAACAGCGGTCGATCAGATTCGTCATGTGGGGATATAGATGGAGATGAAGATATGTCAGCCTGCTAACCCTAGAACTAGATATCATATAAAGGAAACTAAGTATATAACCAGAAAGCGATAATGGACGGGAAGAAGAAAAGGTGAGTTCGTATGCGCCAACCCGACAACCGTGGCCATAAAATTAACTAAGTATGGAAAGGAACAACGGTCGGTCGGATTCGTCATGTGAGGATATAAATGGAGATGAATATATGTCATCTCGCCAACCCTGTAACCCGTGATCATAGAAAGGCGACTAAGTATATAACCAGAAAGCATATGATAGTAGAAAATCCATTTTTCGTTTATTAATGCCAATATTTTTGAACCCCTGCTGAGTTCTCACTAGTAAAAGAATAAATTGAATATCACAGAAGTTCTTTGGCTGCAATATGTATATGACAGAACAAGGGACATAGGTGTTGGATACCACGAACCTGAGACCTAGTGGCCAGATAATTGCCTAAGTATTGGCCAAGAGAAAGTTTTGATATTTATTTCCATAGTATTCATATTAATATATATTAATAGATTATTTATGTTTCAAATCCAAATCATCTCCCAATTTGCAGGATGTTATTCGGTTTGAAAATTTCGTTGAAAACACAGAATTTTTGAGTGCAAGATGTATATAACGCAACAAGAAGCAACAGAGTTCGAAAGTGCCAACCCAACAACTGCGGCCATAAAATTGGCTAAGTATGGAAAGGAACAACGGTCAGTCAGATTTGTCATGTGAGTATATAGATGGAGATGAATATATGTCAGCCCGCCAACCCTAGAACCTGTGATCATAGAAAGGTGACCAAGTATATAACCATAAAGCAATAATAGACGGGAAGAAGAAAAGGGGAAAAGGGCTAAGTATCTCACAGAAGAAAATCTATTGTTCCTTTATTAATGCCAATCTTTTCGAACCCCTGGTGATTTCTCACTAGTTAAATCATAAATTGTAGATCACAGAAGTTCTTTGGTGACAAGATGTATATGAAAGAATAGGGGACATAGGTGTTGGATTCTGCAAACTAGAGACCCGGTGGCCAGATAATTGGCTAAGTTTTGGCCAATAGAATTTTTTTATATTTATTCCAATAGTACTCATATTAGTATATATGAACGGATATTATCAAATAGAAGAAGTTGCAATATATGAAAGATATTGAACAAGAACATGGTGTCAACACTTGAGTTTCCTTGTTGTAATAGTCATTAATTCATTCTATTTACGGTACCCGAAGAATGAAAGAAGGACGGGTCCTCCAATTTCTTTCTTTAAGTATAGGGCGGGCACCATGTAAATATGGCCTATGACAAATTATTCTTCCATGTAAAATGTAAGGAATGAACAGAGTAGCATTTATTTAAATTGAAGTACTGGGTAGCAGAAAGCAAATATTGTCATCCATGTTTAACGACACACAGAAAAAGGTACAAAATAAAATGAAAAAGCAATCCTAGAGATTGGAAAACACCATAAAAAAAAAAAAAAACGCAAATATTCTATATTCAAATAAGATGGGTTACAAAATACAACTGCGATTATTTGACACAATGACTTCGATTTGGCCTATCGTCGACCAATAAAAAATATGTACAATAATGAATCTTGTTGACAGTCTTCTTGATGATCAAATGCTTGATTCGTAAAAAACAACGAGCTGAATATCAATTTCGGGTCTTGGACTTCATTGGTGTTGCCAACTAGATCTATCCCAGTTTTTTGAATAACTTGTCTCTTCTAGATATGGCCTACTTGCATTGGCTGGTTATCCAACATTCCATTCTTTGTTAAGTATTAATTTCCCTATGTTGTTGAAAACTTGGGGTTTAAGGTTCCTTCCTTGTAATGTTCCTAACCATTGACATCCGAGACAACTTAGAAATGTGATTCAGGCCCAATTCAAAGTCAAGGGAGTCGTTTTATGTGACGTCGGTTCTGGGGGAAACAAATCCTGTTAGACAACAAAAGCTGAGACAAAAAAAAAATTCAAGTATGTTGTGACTGTTATTCTCCCTGTATTCGATCATTTGTTTAGTTGAAAATCCTGCCTGAAGATTTGTATGTTGAACTTCTTTGTTTTATTACAGTAAATTGGAAGGAAAGTCCAAGCCAGCTGCAAAATGTTCTTCTGTTGAAGTACATCACTTCTTCCGGCAACACAGGTCTGGAAAGTGTATAAAATGTTGTAGATCGCATCAGAATATATCTTTCATCGTAGGGGTGGCAGACATGGAGACCCATAGAAAGTTCTGGAATGTTCGGAAGTGACGCCAATTATTACTCCATGACCGAATACACTCAGTAGGAAATTATAAAATTGGATACCAATGAACGTGAGAAACTGTATGGGCGTTTGAATCAATATTCTGAAATTACATAACGTTTTAAGCCAAAGTTGTAACATAATTGATAGATAGCCAGTTTTTATGTCAAATAGTGTTGAGCGACCTTTGGATGCAGCAAGAGAGTCGACATACAATCAACTTTCGATCCAGGTCGTTTCACCTTCAGGCATCCACATAGGCAGTGACCCCAGGCTCCAGATAGCTTCGGCCTCATACATTGACATTATTTGTGGCAATGGGAATAGTGTTACTGATTGCACTGCGACAATGTGGTGAACAAGCAGGGATGTCATTGTCAAAGCACTTAAATTGCAGGATTGTCAGACCTGCAAAGAACATCGACTTTAGAGTTTCTTTCTCACGAAATCTACAATGTTGGTTTGAGTCCATAAATATTTAGACGTTGGGTGTCATGTGCGATAATGACCTTGACATTAGGAACATACCAGATGTTAGCACTTAAACTTGTCTTGTTTTCAAGGATTGTGGTCTCGGTCGAGACCTGTGTTCTTGTTTTCCTTTTCCCTCTTTTTACAGATCCGATCATAGTTTTTTCCCTCCTCGGCGTATATTACCTTTGTCTATTTCCCTTATGTCGACTATTTTCCATGAGAAGATGTGCTCAAAAGAAATCAGTCCCAGACTTCTCTGTTCTCCTAGAGGCTAATAGCTTCTCCCTTTTCCCCATCTCTGAACCTTCGCCTTCCCAGTCTTAAGTCTAGGCTACCAAACCTCCATTTTTTCTTTTTGAAACACCAAGAAATATTGAGCAGTGACACAAGTCAAGAGAGCGGCCAAATATCCATTTTCAATGGCAAGGATATAATGAGCGAGCAGATCAACGACCATCAGGTGATCGACGATCACAGAGTCACACGGGAGTTGTCACATGGGGGTTAGTGTCATGCAAAGTCGCGATTTCACGAGTTGGGAGAGCGAGGGAGCATAGTCATTAGAACTCAGGAAGACCAGATTGTCAAAGTCCTGAAGTCCGAGATAATAGAGAGTTGTCCAATCTCGTGGAGACAAGTGGCGGCAGATCAAGCTTTTCGGGAATCGATGTTTCGGATTTTTTGTCAGTGCTCACGCCGAGAGCACGAAGCCCCGAAATGCGAAACACGAAATGCAAAGATATCATGGATAGGCCCATGGTCCTAGCTGGTGACCATATGGATGAGGGGTAAGGGAGGCACCAACACGATGCAGCCCCCATCGTGATTTCGGCATTCAGGATTCTTGAGGGTGAGGAGTTCACTCCTTCCCATCGTCGATGCCCGAAATCCATGAAGCGCCTTTGGTTTTGGGGAAAGGTCACAACCCGCTGTCATATGAAGAGCAGGGCCAAAAGAAAGATAGGCACCCGTTCAGTCCACAAATGGCTAAGATTCGGTTAAGAAAGTCATCCTGGTCGTCGATTCCAAGGGAAAATTGAGCCATTGGTTTGGAAAGGGTGATTTCACAACATCGAGTATTGGGGGTCCTGAACACAGCATGAGGGAATCCCTGAAAGGAAAATTCCGAAGCGTCTTTAAAGACAGGTGCAGGATCATGACCCTGGGTTACATTGAGGGCAGAGCTAAAAGAAAAGGAGGCTACCTTTCGAGCCTTGGATAGTTTGTGCATGGTTGTCCCCTGTACATGAAGCCTCGACCATCTTCCATGAATGAACGCAGTAAATGAAAACTTAGCAGGTTGTTGAAAACTCAGCTCAATCCATAAATGAAAGGCATGGGGAAAGGTCTGGAGCAGTCAGCCCGTGGTACCCCGATGGACAGGTTCTCGGAAAAATCCATTCCATCTGAACTAGGTCAGGCAAGAAGCTACGTGCACAGTCTGCAAGAATATCATGCACACGTAAATCCTTAAATGAAGTAGCGCAACAACTCTTCTGTTGTCAGGGGGGAGTAAATTGCTCTAAGTATATATGCTCAATTTTGACATTTTTTGTAGGTATCGATGGTAGAGATAAGCTCCCAATTGTAAATCTTTAACGAAGCCTCTAGTTCTCTGGTTATAGACTGATATTTGAGACTTATTGTTTAATGGCAACCAACCTTTTCCTCTCCTTTTTCCTCTGAATCTTAAAGCCCGAGCATGGATGATCCAGTCGGGTGTTGTTATAACTATATGATGTATGTTTGATTATATTAGTTCTGCAACATTTTAGGTGTTCTTGAAGTTTCTCGGGTCTGAGAGGATCTCGTATCCGAGACTTTTCCCCCCTTTAAAGGCTGCTGGAAGATCGGATGTCCAAAGCAGACTTTACTTCCTTCTTCTTTCCTTCCACTTACTCACCACTATGCAAATTTACTAGCTTAAGTTAGATCAAGACCTCACATGTCTTTGTTGTCCCAACCCAGTTTTCTAAGTTAAACAATATTGTTCTGAGTTTACTTCCATTTGATCACCTTTTAAAACCAAAATTGTGATATTTAAACTGATGGGTATTGGGCTTGTCCTCATCGAAATATGAGGCCAACTTCCAGTGCTAAGATTTATGGCATCGTTGTCGGGGATGAAGTTGAAGATTTTCCCTGGGATTGAACGACAAAGCTGACTGGTTCTGAAGGTGCATCAGAACTTAGCACATCCAAGATTTCTATTGTGCACTTGGAGACTCCATTGTGACAACTCCACTGTGGAAAAACTATTGTTTTGGTTGTGGCTTCTAGAGGCAGACACATGCATTCCCATCCACAGCTGCCCTTAGCTATGCTTGAAGTTTCTCTAGAGAAAATTATCAGAAAGGGAAAGGCTTTTCTGGAAGGTACTTCTACTGCCGAACCAAGTATTTCTGATCATTTTCACTGTTCCCCTGTTAAAAATCCAATAGTTGTTTCTCATTCTCCTGATATACCCGTTGTTGGAGTTTTCTGAAGTTTAAAGTTTGGGAGTGTTCCTATTGAGTTTTCTCCTCCTGGTCTTACATGGGAGGGAGAAATCCTTGTCACTCCACTCTCCCCTGAAGTTGTACTGTGGTTTAGACCTAGAAATTCAAAAGATTTTCCTACCCCGGGATTTGTTGTCCCTTCTCCTATCATTGTTGCTTCTACAAAGAGGGAAACATTTGTGCCTTCTAGACTTATAGCCTTTTCTGTAAATCCTTTACTGTTCCCTTTCCCTCCTACAAGATTAGTCCCAGTCTCCCCTGTTCAAACCCATTCTCCTCCTTGTTCTCCTCCACCTCATATCCCTATGGCAGGTGCTAATCACCCTGGTAATAGAATGGATGCCATAGTGGCTGCAAGATATGCCCCTCTTGTCCTACCTCAGCCCATGAACCCTCTCCTTGTTGGAGACTACTTGAAATATATGCCTAAGTTCATGGGGGAGGAAGACGTAACTGTTGAAGAGCATCTTGTTGCTTTCTACAGTTATGTAGACAACCTGAACATTGAAAATGAAGATGTTTGGATGAAAGTCTTTGTCCAAAGCCTTGATGGTGAGGTGAGGAAATGGCTTAGGGGACTGACCCTTGGATCTATTGTTGGGATTGAGGCTCTAGATAATTCCTTCTTGAGACACTGGGGGGATAGGAAGGATTTCATGTATTATATGACAGAATTTGGGTCCTTGAAGAAAAAGGAAGGAGAGTTTGTCTCTGACTTCTCCAAAAGATTCAATAAAATGTATAACAAGATCCCTTCTGAGATAAATCCCACAGAAGCCTCTGCTAAGATATCTTATGCTAATGCTTTTGACCCTGATTTTTGCCTCCTGTTGAGAGAGAGAAGAACTACTTCCCTAGATCAAATGCAAGATGCGGCCATAGAAGTAGAATCTAATGTGTTGGTGGTTGATAGAATCAAAAATAAAGTGAATACAGATAGAAGAAAAGGAAGGTTTGAGGCCTCAACCTCCGCTTCCTTTGTACCTCAGCCCCAAGTAGACGAGCTGACCAAAATGGTAAAATCCTTGTCCGTAGAAATGGAGAAGATGAATTTTGAAGGGAGATAGACATAGAGAAATCCACAAACTATTGATAACAGAGGCAACTTCAGAAGACCGAATAATAATGTTCCTCGGGTTATGCCAAGAGAACACAGGAACATAGATAGAGATGATCAAAGGATCCAGCCTTCTCTTTAGAACAACTTGGTTGCTAATGAGGAAGGGGAGGAAATAGAAGAGCCTGAACCCAAAATCCATTGTTTTGGAGACACCTCCTCTTTTCCTCATTTGACTCAATCCGCATACAAGGAGTCTCTCATGGAAAGCCACTTAATGAGCTGAGAAAAGGGGAGAAAATTCAGGCTAGCAACAGCCAAAATAAATACAACCTTAGATCCAAAAAGAAGGTTGGAACTTCCGGCAGTTCTGATCAACCTCTCATCGTAGAAAATCCTTCTAAGCCCGCAGCAAACACTGCCAAAGAAATGAAAGCTTAAAATCTCTCGTCGATAGCCAAAGACCCTGTCTTAGAGTTGAGGGAAATCCCTAAGCCTCCTTCCTCCTTTAACTTTGAGCATGGAATTCAAAAAATTAGAATCCCTGTGCCCATTTCAGAGCTGGTCAAACATGAAGATTTCAAAAAATCCCTTTCTAAGCTTTTACAACCCAAGCCATCCTACCCCTCCACAGACTCTATGAACCTTCAAGACGAGAAGCCAACAGTTATCCTAGGTCCTATGGTAGAAGATAAAGATGATTCATCCCCTCCCTTCTACACATCCCTGAACATTCATGACAAGGTGTTGCACAATTGTCTGATGGATTCTGGAGCCTCCCATAACCTCATGCCCAAAAATGTCATGGAAGAACTTGGGCTGGAAGTCACTAAGGCCTATCATGACTTTTATTCTTTTGATTCAAGGAGGGTACAGTGTCTTGGGGTTATCAAATATCTAGTCGTGACCTTGTTCCAGTTGCCAATGAAGAGTGTGGTCATGGATATCGTGGTGGTTGATGTCCCTCCCAAGTTCAACATGCTATTGTCAAGGTCTTGAATTAGAAATCTTGGGGAACATTGCAAATGGACCTCATGTATGCTACCATCCCGGTCTTTGGAGGGGAACATAGAATATTATACAGAGAATATTAGATGGCCTACATTGTCAGCGATGAAGAAGGCCCCACCAATCAACCCCTCTTTTCCTTTGACACTGATCTGGGATCCATCTTGTTGCAGCTTACCCACACCCCTGAGACCCCTCTTCAAATCATAAAGAAGCCTATTTCCTTTCATGAAGTACCTCCCCCAACTACTACTTTGTGGAAAATGTTCTTTGATGGAGCTTCCTCCAGAGAAGGTGCTGGTGTTGGAGTGGTTTTTGTTTCTCCTGCTCAGGAAACTATAACTCTGTCATACAAATTAGAGTTTGAAACTACCAATAATGTGGTAGAGTGTGAAGCTCTTGTTTTGGGCTTGAGGGTTGCAAAGGACATGGGAATCAAAGAAATCGTTGTCTTTGGGGATGCCAAGTTGGTCATAAAACACGTCAGAAATATTTACCAAGCCAAGCATCCGAGGTTGAGATCTTATAGGAATGAAGTGTGGGATTTAATAGACATCTTTTTCCTAGCTTTCAATATTTCATTCGTTCCTAGAGAGGAGAATGGTTTGGCCGATTCTTTGGCTGTTTTGGTAGATAATTTCAAAATTCCCTTGCCACCCAAGCTCAGGTATGATATAGAAGTAAAATACAGACCCTCTATACCAGACAATGTCAAGCATTGGAAGGTATTTGAGGATGACCCTGAGATCAGAAGATTAATTTTACCCAGGAAGGACCAAGTAATCACATCCCAAAGGGGTTAGTCCCATTAGAGAGGATCTTCAACAATAATGATGTGGCAATGAAAGCTAAGAAGCTGGTTGATGATGTTGACATATCTAAATGCAACATTGGCATGGAGAAGGAGCCAAAGTTTGTCAAATTGTCAAGAAGTTTAACATAGGAGCAGAGGACCGAGTACGTTGAGTTATTGAAGCAGTTTTTTGATGTGTTCTCCTGGACATATGAAGATCTCAGAACATACGATACAGGCGTCATGGAGCATAATATCCCACTGAAAGAAGAAGCCAAACATTTTCAGCAAAAATTAAGACAGATTAATCCCATGTTGTTGCCTGTCATGGAAAGAGAAGTAAAGAAGTTGTTGGATTCCCAAATCATTATGAATTTGAGGTATTTTGAGTGGGTGGCCAATCTGGTCCCAGTAAGAAAGAAGAGAGGGGAAATCATACTTTGTGTCGATTTCAGGAATCTGAACAGAAGCTCAAAGAAGGACAATTACCCCTTGCCGAAAATGGAACACATATTGCAAAGGGTAACTGTTGCATCAAGGATATCCATGATTGATGGATTTTCGGGCTACAATCAGATATCAGTCCTGCCTGAGGACCAAGAAAAAACAGCCTTCACCACTCCTTGGGGCACATTCATGTATGCAAAAATTCCCTTTGGACTGATGAACGTAGGCGCAACCTTTTAGCGAGCCATGGATATCGCTTTCATTGGAGAAAAGGAAAAGTTTGTGGTCATCTATCTGGATGACATTACAGTTTACTCCAATTCTGATAAAGAGCATTGTGAGCATCTAAAAAGAGTTTTCCTCAAATGCAAAAAGTTTGGCCTTTCCCTGAACCCTAAGAAATCTTTGTTTTCCATGAAGGAGGGGAAGTTGTTGGGCCATATAGTGTCAGCCGAAGGGGTCAGAATCTATCCCAACCGCATGGAAGAAATCCAAGCCTTATCACTTCCCAGATCCAAGAAAGAAATCTAGTCCTTCCTGGGTAAAATTAATTTCTTGAGGAGGTTTGTTTGTAGTTTTGTTGAATTGGTGAAGCATATCACAACAATTCTTAGGAAGGGGAATGGAGTAAAATGGACTGCTCAGTCTAGAGAATCCTTCAACCAGATCAAGAGGGAACTGACTGAGACACCTGTGCTTGTTAGTCTGGATTATTCCAAGGATTTTCTAATATTTTTGATTGCCTCTTTGGACACAGTGCTAGCCGTTTTACTACAGAAGAATGTCGAAGGACTGGAGCAACCGATATCCTTTCTCAGTCGAGCATTGAGGGATGTCGAAATTAAATATGACATAATGGAGAAGCAAGCCTATGCTTTGGTTAAATCTCTTAAGGCCTTCAGAGTCTATGTCCTTCATTCAAAAATCATTGTGTATGTTCCTTCAGCTTCAGTGAAGGAAATTATCATTCAGTCGGACTTAGATGGAAGGAGGAGCCGATGGATTGCCAAAATCCTTGAATTTGATCTGGAGATAAAGCCCACCAAATTAGTCAAAGGTCAATGTTTAGCCAAACTGTTGGTCGAGACTAATCACGAAGTCTTGGCGATAATCTTCATCGACGAAAACTCAGAGATTCTGCAGGCTGAACCTTATGATACAAAGGCTCAGAAAGACCCCTCGTTGGCATAATTCTCTTGGTACGAGGACATCATATATTATCTGCAAGAGTTATGACCCCCTGATGGCATGCAAAGAAAAAGGGAAAGAGCTCTTAAGCTCAAATAAATCAAATATTTCCTTATTGAGTAGGTTTTGTATTGGAAAGACCCCCTGGGGGTGCTGCTGAGATGTTTAGACCCACATGAAGCACAGAGGATTATGTCAGATTTTCATGATGGCTCATGTGGGGGGCATCACTTCTGGAAAATAATGGCTCATAATATTCTCAGGGATGGTTATTTCTAGCCCACTATGTTCACTGATGTTTGCACAAAAGTCAGAGCTTGTGCTAAATGTCAGAAATTCTCAGGAAAGTAGTATCTAAAACCCTTACCATTGAAACCTGTGGTCGCTTCAGGACCCTTCCAACAATGGGGCCTAGACTTCATTGGGGAGATTCATCCTACATCCAGTAGTCAACATAGGTGGATCCTGACGGCTACGAATTATTTTACCAAATGGATAGAATCTATCCCCACCAGGAGCATGCCCCATAAGGTAATCATCAGTTTCTTGGAGGATATCATAGCAAGGTTTGGTTGTCCAAGCCAAATCATCACCGAAAATGCTACATATTTCAGAGCTGAACCCCTGATCTGATTCTATGAGCAGTTCAAAATTTCCCTGATCCACTCTACACCCTACTATCCACAAGGAAACGGACTGGCAGAGTCTTCTAACAAAGGCCTCATCAAAATCATCAAAAGACTGTTAGAAGATAACAAAAAATCATGGGATTTGAACCTTAAGTTAACTTTGTGGGATGATAGAGTGACAACAAAGATGTCCTTGGGTATCTCCCCTTTCCAACTCGTGTATGGGACCGAAGCAATTTTCCCTTCTCAGTTAGCCCTACCTGTGGCAAAGTTCTTACAAGGTTGCTAGGAAGAACCTGACGATATGATCAGGAGGATATATCAGCTGATAGAATTGCAGTAGCCTAGAGAGCAGATGATAAACAGAGCACATGATCATCAACAAAAAATCAAGCAGGCCTTCGATAGAAAAGTGAGAAAGGAGAGTTTCCAGCTGGGAGATCTGGTGCTTAAATGGGATGCTCCAAAACAAGACAAGGGAAAGCATGGAAAATTTGATGCCCTTTGAAGCGGTCCTTTAAAGATTTTTGAAGTGTTTCCAAATAACAATTACAGGTTACAAAGTGTGAATGATCACGAGGTTGTTTCGGGCCCTGTGAATGGGCACTTCCTTAAAGGGTTTATTGTTTGAAAGCCGCAACCGGTGTCCCATCTTTGTAAATACCATCTCGTGTTTTATGTATTTTTTTTTATTTGAATAAAAGACTCCACAACCCAACACTAAGGCACTGAAACTGCAAAA
This sequence comes from Picea engelmannii, assembly GCA_009831015.1. Classification (NCBI taxonomy): domain Eukaryota; kingdom Viridiplantae; phylum Streptophyta; class Pinopsida; order Pinales; family Pinaceae; genus Picea; species Picea engelmannii. The sequence continues at coordinate 396,652 of ML798830.1, forward strand.
AAGATCTTAGAGCCTCACAGGGAGGAATCTATCCCCCATGGAGCCTAATGTTAACGCTTAAACTTGTCTTTCTCTCAAGGATTGTGGTCTTGGTCGAGACATGTGTTCTTGTTTTCCTTTTTCCTCTTTTTACAGATCCAATCATAGTTTTTTCCCTCCTCGGCGTATATTACCGTTGTCTATTTCCCTTGTGTCGATTGTTTTCCCTGAAAAGATGTGCTCGAAAGAAATCAGTCCCAGGCTTCTTTGTTCTCCTGGAGGCCAATAGCTTCTACATTTTCCCCATCTCTGAACCTTCGCCTTCCCAGGCTTAAGTCTACGCTATCAAACCTCTATTTTCTCTTTTTGAATCACCAAGAAAGATTGAGCAATGACACAAGTCAAGCGAGCGGGCAAAGATTAGTTTTCAATGGCAAGGATCTAACGATTGAGCAGATCAACAGCCATCGGGTGATCAGTGATCACAGAGTCACACGGGGGTTAGTGTCATACAAAGTCGCTATTTCGTGAGTCAGGAGAGCGAGGGAGCAGATTCATTAGAACTCACGAAGCCCAGATTGTTGAAGTCCCGAAGCCTGGGATAATAGGGAGTCGTCCGATCTCACGGCAACATGTGGCAACAGATCAAGATTTTCGGTAATCGTCATTTCAGAGTTTTCGTCAACACTCACGCCTAGAGCCCGAAGCCCCGAAACAAGAAACGTGAAATGCGAAGATATTGGGGATAGGCCCATGGTCCTAGCTGGTGACCATATGGATGAGGAGTAAGGGAGGCACCAACACGATGTAGCCCCCCTCGCGATTTTGACAATCGGTATTCTCGAGGGTGAGGAGTTCACTCCTTCCCATCGTCGATGACAGAAATCCGTGAAGCACCTTTGATTTTGGGGCAAGGTCACAACCCGCTGTCGTATGAAGATCAGGGCCAAAAGAAATATATTTGCTCGTTCAATCCACAGATGGCTGAGAGTCGGTTAAGAAAGTCATCTTGGCCGTCGATTCCAAGGGAAAATCGAGCCGTTGGTTTGGACAGGGTAATTTCGCAACGTCGGGTATCAGGGGTCCTAGACACAGCATGAGGGAATCCCCGAAAGGAAAATGCTGAAGCATCTTTAAAGATAGGTGTAGGGTCATGACCTTGGGTTACATTGAGGGCAGAGCCAAAAGAAAAGGAGGCTACCTTTCGAGCCTTGGAAAGCTAGCGCATGGTCGACCCTTGTACATGAAGCCTCGGCATCCGCCATGAATGAACGCAGTAAATGAAAAATGAGCAGGTAGTTGAAAACTCATCTCAATCCATAAATGGAAGGCATGGGGAAAGGTCTGGAGCAGTCAGCCCGTGGTACCCCGATGGACAGGTTCTCGGCGAAAGCCATGCCATATGAACCAGTGTCAGGAAAGAAGTTGCGTGCACAGTCTGTAAGAAGATCATGCACATGTAAAGCCTTAAATGAAGTAGCTCAACAACTCTCCTACTGTCAGGGGGGAGAAAAATGCTCTGAGTATATATGCTCAATTTTGACATTTTTTGTAGGTATCGATGGAAGAGCTAAGCTCCCAATTGTAAAGCTCTAACGAAGCCTCTAGTTCTCTGGTTATAGACTGATATTTGAGACTTCTTGTTTAATGGAAGCCAACCTTTTCCTCTCCTTTTTCCTTTGAATCTTAAATCTCGAGCATGGATGATCCAGTTAGGTGTTGTTATAACTATATGATGTATGTTTGATTATATTAGTTCTGCAACATTTTAAGTGTTCTTGAAGTTTCTCGGGTCTGAGAGGATCTTGTATCCAAGACTTTTCCTCCCTTTAAAGGTTGTTGGAAGATCGGATGTCCATAGTAGACTTTACTTCCTTCTTCTTTCCTTCCACTTACTCACCACTATGCAAAATTACTGGCTTAAGTTATATCAAGACCTCACATGTATTTGTTGTCCCAACCCAGTTTTCTAAGTTAAACGATATTGTTCTGAGTTTACTTCCATTCGATCGCCTTTTAAAAACAAAATTGTGATATTTAAACTGATGGGTATCGGGCTTGTCCTCATCACAATCTGAGGCCAACTTTCGGTGCTAACACCAGACATCTATTATATGACATGGAAGTGTTAATGCAATTTCCATAGTGGACGACGACTCAATTGCATTGGCACAAACAATATTAATTTTGTGATTACTTAACATCCTTGAAGGACGTGAACCCCAAACAATGCCTAAAACTTTTCGAATAGGCATCTGTTCAAAAAAATACATAGTTCTATATTTAAAAAAAAAAAAAAATTGTATGGTTTGAAAAAAAAAATTTTTTATCAAATATCGCATAAACTACAACAAAAGAAATGCATTTTCCCTATCCAACACAAGGGAAACATCGGGAAGATTGACATTAGGTGGAAATGGATTTGGAAACACACCACTACATTAAGGTCTCTTCTAAATAATGAAATAAGATGATTACATGAAGGTGGTCGTAAAAGGTGATTTTCAGAAACCAAATCATTACTTGAACACGCGAAACCTCTTGCAGAAGGTGGTAGTATAAAGTAATCCTCAGAAAATGTTGCAAAGTTCATAATCTAGTTATATGTGTAGGAGTAGTAAAATAAAAAATGTGCAATAGCGATAGACAGTTGATTGTATGTGGATTTTGTAACTACATCCAGAGGACAATGAACAAACTTTGACAAAGAACATGGCTTTCTATCAAGTCTGTTACCACACCCAGAAGTAGCTCAACAAACTTTTAAATAGAAACTTTTGTAATTTTAGTATGTAGTTTTATCCACCCATATAGTTTCTCTTACCTGCTTCTAGGTACATTCGTGAATGGATTAATATTTCGCGTCATTTCCGAATATTACAGACCATTTTGCAAGCCACGGTAAGTGTGACTCCTCTAATGAAGACAAATGTTTGTGTGCTCTGCAGAATTCGATACACTTGCCAAATCTGTGTTGTTGGAAGAAACTATATACTCAACGAAGGAGCATTTTGCAGGTGACCTGAAAATCCATTCCAACTCCCAGCAAGAAAACAAAGAAGATCAACAAACAAATCTCCAGGAAGGCTTTTCAACCAACCAAAGCATCGAATACAGGGAGAACACCAACCAGAAGATACTTGTTTTTTGTTTTTTTTTCCTGTCTGAGTTTCTGTTGGATAAGAGAGTTTCTTTTTGGCTCAAATATCACGTCCCATAAAACCATTCTCTCTTCTTTCATTTGGGCCTCAATGGAATCTCTAAGTTGTCTTACATGTCCATGACCAAGAACATTAGAACGAAGGCACCCTAAAGCCCAACTCTTTGATGATAGAGAGAAATGACAATAAGTATTTAAAAGCAACGCTGGAGGATGACAGTATAATCTTCTATAGATTTTGGTTTAATTCATCTTAATGGTAGATGCTCTCGATCTTTTCACTTATTAATGTCAATCTTTTCAAATATGTGCATTGAATAGTGACTAATAGCACGTAATAACGTTTCCATATCCGAGCAGATTCTCAAATATGACAACATGTAACATATGCACAGTATTAAACAGGGACATGACGTCAAGGCCTTTGTGGATGACACATTCATGGATGGCAGCGACGCAGCATAGTACTGCACTGTTACTATGATGAAGCCTTTAAAAAACTAAAAGAGCCAATATTTTTTTTTGCAAATTCAAAATGCAGGAAAAAAAAAATTATTAGATCCCATAGTATTCGCCTGTCTATGCATTTTAATGGGAGATTTCCTCGAGCTTTCTTCTTATTAAAGGCAATATTTTCGAACCTGTCTGGTCGGTTGTCACTTTTGAAAGCATAATTAATTTCCATTGTGAAGGGCGGAAGGTAGTGGGGATGGAGAGGAGCGACAAAATGATTTTAAACTTTTCTGAACCCGAGAACGCGTGAACCCATGAAACTTTGAAAACTCGACTAAGTATGGAAAGGCAGGTCAGACAGACAGACTCATCGTAGGCAGAGGCAGGGTTGCGATTTTGAGGAGTGCAAGGTCGAATTGTAGAGAACGAAAGTTCTGGGTGCAAGATGTATACACTGAACACGACTTACCATAGTTCGATAGCACCTATCCACGAAGCCGCGTTCATAAAATTGGCTAAGTATGCAACCAAATGGTGGTCAGTCGGACTCGTGATGTGAAGATATAGATGGAGATAACAATTTTTCATTTCTCCACATCGGGAACCCGCGAGCAAAGAAACGTGAGAAAGTATAGAACCATAAACACATAATAGAGCGGAAGAAAAAAAGGTAAAAATGGGAAAGTTTACAAGAGGAAAGAAAAAGGGAGAGAATAATTATATCGCTCAGACAACAACACTTACTCTCATAACTATGAAACCATAGTAAGACATAAACCATGGAAAAAGCATCGCCAACTATGAAATATAGTTGGAGCCTGACAAACTCTGGTTGAAGCTGTAAGAGGTGCAATTTACATCGACTGCAAAATTTTGCATGTTATTTTATCTTAATAGTATTTTATGGGGAGCCAACTGCAAAACAATGTAACAACAGATCCAACTATAGATGCATTACCCCAACATTTCAAAGCTTAAGTAAACAAGAGCAAGCAGCAAATAACAACCCAATTAAGAAGCACCAAAATGCCCAACTGCAGTCGCAGGACCCGAACCCTGCAAAGTTGAATCAAACAACAATAAGCAGCATCCAGTGAACAAAGAAGCAAGCACCAACCAGTCGACCAGGAATGTCACAGTTCCAATCGCGGTTGCAAAACCCCAAACATGCAAACTGCAACAAGACCAACAGGAAAACAAGAACAATAGCAATAGGCAAATAAGAAATCATTGGAGATGCAAGAAGCAAGCATGAACCAGTGAACCAACAATGTCGTTGAAGTACAATATTGCCCAAATTGACTGCAGAGAACATTTCATATAAAAAAAAAAAAAAAAAAAAANAAATTGACTACAGAGAACATTGCATAAAAAAAAAAAACCGGAAGAAAATGCATTGTAACATACCTCCAAGTAAACATTTAACGTTGCGAACCCTGTTAGGTAAACATTTAAGTTTGTCAGAACTGCTCTGTAAAAATTTAAGAAAGAATGCAATGTGGCAGGTCTCTTACGTACTGAAAAAACATTTGTTATATTATTTTGTAACAATAATAAAATAAAATTAGTAACAATAGTTCGAACAGTAGAGAATGCATTCGAAGGACAAACTTTGGATATGCTAGCATATCAAACATTGGGATAAATTTAGCTCGCAGAAAATGCTAAGACAAACATTCGAACTAATGCTAGCATTAATCCACCTTCAAGCAATGCATAAGAAAAATATATGATTCAAAAATACCGTATACGATCAAAATTTTTGGATATGCTAACATATAAAACATTGGGAATAACGAAGCCGACAATAAGACCTCCAGTTTGTTATCCAATCAGAGCATTACATATATGGTAATTTGTATTATATAAAAATCAATGTTTTTAGTTCCCTAGTTCCAACAATAGATATTATGCAACTATTTGTAGTCAAAGGACAAACTAATATGAAATCAACGAATTATCAATCACTATAGTCCCTCTATGCCTACGGCAGGGACTAATAATACCAAGGTTTAATATTAATAATAATATTAATAATAAAGTACCAATGTAAAGAAAATTAATAAGAAAGTAAAAACAAAATGTTATTTTAGAAAGTTATTAATATATGTAAGTTAATATTAAAAGCAAGATAAATATTAATAACAATATTAATAGAATAAGAATAATATAAAAAAAAATGAAAGAAATAAAACCAAAATAAAATTATAAGAGGGAAAAGGAAAAGAAACCAAAATAACAAATATTAAAAGCAAGGTAAATATTAATAGGATAAGAATAATATTAAAAAGAATAAAAGGAAAGAAATAAAACCAAAATAAAATTATAAAAGGGAAAAGGAAAAGAAACCAAAATAAAAAAATCATATATATAATTTTATATGATTTCAAAGTGAAATAAACTAAAGGAGAATAACAAAAGTGAAGAAATTAAAATATTAGAAAAAATAATATTATTGTTATTGATAATAATACTAAGGGTTATATTAGTATTAATAATTCTATTAAAATTAAAAATAAACATTAATATAAAAAAAAAATAAGGCTAAAGGTTAATTAAAAAAAAGAAAATAACTTTAGAAAATAGGAAAGGAGGAAGGAGAGGAGGAAATGACAATAATACTTAAGACAAAAGATGATCAAAATTGGGAGGAAACTAATTATTGTTGATATCATTATTAATGATCTTAAATGAGTCATTCGTTCTATGAAGAACAGGGAACCAACTTTTACTAACATCTCAACGGCCTACCCTATGAGGTCATTGAATGGATTATGGGATGTGTCAGCACAACAAACTTCTCAGTAATGATCAATGGAGATCCTACAGATTCCTTCAAGAATAGTAGAGGACTAAGGCAAAGCTTTCCTCTTTTTCCTATGCTATTTCCACTGGTTATTGTGGGACTTAGCAGATATATACTAAAAGAAAAAGAAGAGGGTGATCTGGTGGGAATTAGGATAAGTGCCACAAATTTATCACTCACCTATTATTCGTTGATGATTTTCTCATGTTTGGGATTGGTACTGTTCAGGAGCGGCAAACATTACATCATGTGATTCAGGTTTTCTCCAAAGCATTAGGAATGGAATGTAGCTCTCTAAAATCCAATTTTTTGAGTGATGGAATTAAGGAAAATATATTTGCACAGATTGAGACAGTGTTTCCTTACAAGACTGAATCATTGGAGAAATACTTGAAGTATCTGGGCTTTTATCTTAAGCCAAACAACTATTGTAGTAAAGATTGGAAGTGGCTCATCAAGAAGATTGAAGATAGGATAAAAAAACTAGTGTTTCAGATGGCTTACTATGGGAGGGAAATTTACTCTAATAAATTATGTATTATCCAGCATACATGTGTATTGGTTCTCTTTAGCTTTAATTCCAATGTCAATTATAAATAGGATTAGAGGCAAGATTATCAACATTCTATGGGAGGAAGCTGTGAAGATTGTGCATAAGATACACCTAGTTTCATGGGACAAAATTTCAAGACCAAAATCTTTGGGCGGATGGGGCATAAAAATCTCATTTGGTTTAACATTGTTTTAGTATTGAATATTGTCTGTAGAGGATTAATGGGGAAAGGTTTATGGAGCGAGATTTTATTTTCAAAGTATCTAAAAAACAAAACTCTCTTGGAATGGATAAGAAATTAGGAAGGTTTTCCCTCATCTGGTTCCCTTATCTGGAGGAGTTTTACTAAAACTTATCCCTGGATTGGCTCTATGTTGTCTTGGAAGGTGGGAAGGGGCTTATTGGTAAGGATAGGGGTTGATCCCTTCATTGGGGGGAAGTGGTATACAAGCTACTTGAGGGGCTCACTTCCTTTTTAGCTGGCCAAGGATACAATTACTTATACCAATTGGAAAAACCTGCAGATTTTTGGTGGAGCCCTTCGAAGTGGCTCTCAACAGAAAAATTAAACCTTCGGGGAAGATGGGTTTTAGAATCAAATGCAATGTCTCAGTGTATGAGGAGAGCGGGGATCAGATTAAGGGATGATGAGGAAATATTGGTTTGGATAGGGCACCCCTCAAGGATTGTCACTGTAAAAGCATTGTATGAGGTAATTGCATCCAAATATTTACAAATTAATACAAAATGGTGGTTTAATTCAATATGGAAATGGAACCTACCAATCAAACTGAAATGTTTCACTTGGCTGGTCCTGAAAAATAGAATGCCTACCTGGGAGGTATTACAATACAGAGGATGGAATGGGCCTAATATTTGTGTCTTATGTTATAGTGGAGAGGAGATTGTGGATCAAATCTTTATACATTGTCAATATGTAAGGAATCTCTAGATGCGGGTTTTAAATTTATTAAACATTCAGACAAACTAGGGAACCACCTCATTGGAGAAATGCTTTGAAAAATGGGTTTGTGAAAATAAACAATTAAAGAATCTACCAGTGTATGTGTGTTGCGCTACTTGGAGACACGCGAACAACCAGATATTTAATGGAAAAAATATTCCTCTCAACATGGTGGCTACATACTCAGGGGTCTCTTTAAGGAATATCAAAAAAGGAAAAAAACAAATATTACTAGAGCATTGACCTGTGTCACATAGACAAACCTATCTGTAAAAGGATATTTTGATGGAGCTGCACAAAGGGGAATCTATGGTATTGGGTTCCTTTTATCCTTCAATACTCACATTCATATCAAAGGATGGATTGTTGGAGGGGAGGGAACAAATACAAAAGATAAAATGTTGGGCCTCTGGGCATTGATGCATTTTGTGTTTACACATCATGTTGAATTCTTGTAGGTTTATGGGGACTCACTGATGTTTATTAACTGGATAAATGGAAAGAATACTCTACAATCCACTTTTCTTTAGCAATGGGGGCAGAGAATCCTGGAATGCAAAGAATGTTTTCAAAGATTACACATCAACCATATCTACAGAGAACAAAACTATGAAGCAAATGACATGTCAAAGAAATCTCTTCAAAGTCCTCTCAGTATGTTGTTTTTTGAGAAATACAGAAACGACGTGGTCTCAGTTAAAGACTTTGTTTCTCTATTCTAATAGGACACTTGTATGCGTTATTTGGTTGATTATCTATCAGGAACAATTATTTTTTGTAGGTACATCTTGAAGGAACTATGTAAGTTTATGTCACTCAGCTATGGTCTGAGTGATGGGATCCATTCAGACCATGTTTCAACAGTGCACATCATAGTTGGTTTTGACTAAAATATTGGGAAGATTGTCTTCTCTCTATTTTGGGTATGGGAATTTTAGCAAATTATTGATAATTTTGTATGAGATACATGTTTTTTATTTTGACTAAAGGACCTAGTAGACATAAGGTGGACAATGTATATTTCTCTCTTTGATTCTAATATGAATAACAAGAAGCATTTTTTTTTTTTGGTGAAAAACAAACCATTGTCTCTATTGAGATTCAGAGGATGTTTGAAAATGTCAACGACTTCTCTAAATTTCAGCCTAAAATAGTTATCCTCGGTAAGCACCTTAGGAACGAGGTCATTTAAGATTAGAATTTGAGCATGCTCCAAAATAAACTTGTTTGTGTTTCCTAGTTTAATGTTTCTCTTAAGTTTTAGATAGAGTATTGATTCCTTTGTTTGGCTATTGACCAAGTCCTTTCCTGTCTAAATGCCCCTTTTAATAGATGCAATGTTGAAAACCATGTCGATACATCCAATGGATTCCCATCGAGCTAAACCAAGGGAGAACACCACAAACAATGTTCATTAAATGTAAGGTGCCATGTATATTATATTAGCAGAAAAGAGAAATAATGCAAAAAATAACACCGAGATAGCAACAGAATACGAAAATACTACAGAGATAACAACAAAACAACAAATTATATGGAACCACAACACCATAATTATACCTTTATTGATAGGAAACAAGGTTCACTTGCCTCTTTGAGGGGGCAACCTCTAGCAGAGAAGAGCTCTATTACAATAATTCTTCAAGACAAAACTTCTCATACCCTCTACTCCTATTTATACTAAATCTATCTATCCAAAAGAACAATCTAGAGGAAGATCCTTCTAGAAGTGGAAGCTTCTATTAGGTCTTCTTACATTTGACTTATTCCTCCTTATTGCTAGGCCTTATTAATATTGACCTTTATTACATGGAAATATATTATTCTACCCACTTGAGGGGTTAGGTCCCTAACATGACCTCCCCCTTAAAATCAACCTTGTCCTCAAGGCTTGAGATGAGGAAATTACTGCAGAATGGTAGATGGCTCCCAGGTGGCATCTTCTAGAGTTGTATCTTTCCACTGGACTAACAATTCCTTGATGGTGCCCTGATGAAGACAACGCTCACGCTGGTCCAAAACTACTTGTGGCTACAACTAGATGGATCCTTCGTCATCCAACTCAGGAAGGTTGGTTTGAGTTTGGCACTTAGTTCCAATCACCGTCTTTAAGAAGGAGACATGAACGACAAGATGGATCTTAGAAGCACTGGGCAAAGCTAACTGATAGGCCACCTGTCTCGCGCGTTTGAGAATTGTATAAGGACCATAAAATTTGGGCACTAGTTTCTAACAATGTTTGACCTTGAGTGAATTTTTCTTATAAGGTTGCAGTCAAAGAAATACCTAGTCTCCTTCAGCAAATTGGCATTCTGAGCAACCTTGATCGGATTTTTTCTTCATGCAATTCTGAGGCATGAACAAATTCTCTTTGAGGGTACGGAGAATAGCCTCTCAAACTGTAAGTGTTTGGTCAACTGCCTAGACCTTTAAGACACCTGGCATGTAGGAGAGAATGAAATGTGTCTTTTGTCCATATATTGATTCAAAAGGAGTCATGCGAGTAGTTGTATGGTAAGAAGTGTTGTACCACCATTCATCTAATGGTAACCATTGAGCCCATTGATTTTTCATTTCAGAGGAAAAACAACTCAAATAAGTCTCCAAACACTTGTTGACAACTTCATTTTGACCATCAATCTGGGGATGATAGGCGGTGCTGAGATGCAATTGGGTGCCCTGTAGCCTGAAAATTTCTTGTCAAAAATTGTTGGTGAAAGTGGGATCTCAATCAGAAATAATAGAATGAGGCATGCCATGAAGCTTGAAGAAATGATCCATGAAAAGTTGAGCCATAGTGGATGCGGTAAATAGGTTTTGAAAAGCACAAAAATGAGCATACTTGGAAAGACGATCAACGACCACCATGGTGACTGACTTATTTCCTGATTTAGGTAATCCCGCAATCAAATACATAGAGATGTCCCTCCAAATAGAGGGTGGAATCAGAAGAGGGTGGAGTGTGCCAAGAGATTTGATTGTTTCTCCCTTATTGCCTTAACAAACATCACATTCTTCCACAAAAGTGAGAACATCCTTTTTCATACCATCCCAGAAAAAAGAACGTTTGAACCAGTCATAGGTTTTGGTAAACCCTAAGTGCCCAGCTGTGGGTGTAGCATGAATCTCAGAAAGCACTGTGGATTTAATTTGTGATTGTTTACTTAAATACAAATGGCCTTTGTAGCGAAGCTCATTATTGTGCCAAGAGTACCTTGGGGAAACTAGAGAATTGGCTTGCAATTGTTAAATCGGATGCGAAATTTTAGGATCTTGTATCCATTCTTGGTGAACAACTTGGAGCCAATATGGTACAATGAAGGAGAGGGAGAAAAGGGACCCTTCATCTTCATATTGTCTATAAAGAGTGTCAACAACCACATTTTCTTTTCCTTTCTTGTAAATGATCTCATAATCATATCCAAAGAGATTAGTTACCCATTTTTGTTGCTCTGGGAGGAAGGTCGTTGCTCCAGAAAATACTTGAGGCTTTGATGATCTGTCTTAATTTGGAAGTGTTTCCCCAAGAGATAAGGGCGCCAGAGATCCATTGCATGTAGAATAGCCAACATTTCCTTTTCATAGATTGATTGGCCCAAATGGCATTGTGACAATTGTTTTCTAGTAAAGGCCAAAGGTATGCCCTCTTGCATAAGGACTGCTCCAATTCCTCTCTCGGAGGCATCACATTCTAGGACAAAGGTCTTTGTGAAATTAGGAAGGTCCAAGACCGGAGTAGCACACATAGCCGCCTTCAAGGATTGAAAGGCCTAATCAGCTGCGAGAGTCCAAGTGAAAGAATTATTTTTAAGGAAAGTAGTGAGAGGCACCGCAATCTTTCCATAATTTTGAACAAAGATGCGATAATATCCTGTTAAACCTAGAAAACCATGCAATATTTTGATATTCTTGAGGCGAGTTCAATCCTGCATTGCTTCAATCTTCTTAGGATCCACCCAAACACTAGCCTTGCCAACAATATGACCCAAGTACTCGACTTTCGAGGCACCAACGGCACATTTAGAGTGTTTGAGGAAAAGTTGGTGCTAAGAGAGTAGATGGATAACTTGATCCACATGGACAAGATGGGATTGACAAGTTTTACTATATATGAGAATATCATCAAATAAAACTAAGACAAAATGATGGAGAAAAGGATGGAAGACATGATTCATGAAGCTTTGGAAGGTGGAGGGGGCATTACATAGGCCAAAGGGCATGACCAAGAACTCATAGTGACCCTCATGAGTTTGAAAGGCAGTCTTGGGGATGTCAAATTCTTGCATATGTATCTGGTGGTATCCAGAATGTAGATCAAGTTTAGTGAAGTATTGAGCACCACTCAGCTCATCCGAGAGATCATCAATGACAGGAACGAGAAACTTGTCCTTGATTGTGAGATTATTGAGGGAATGAAATTTAGGATACATGCACCAAGTACCTTCTTTCTTAAGTACCATGACCATAGGAGAAGAATAAGGGCTAGTACTAGGGAAGATAACACCCGCTTGGAGCAATTCCTGCAATAGTTTCTCAATTTCATTCTTTTAGGAAAAGGGATGACGATAAGGGAGAACATTGGGACAAAGACTTCCAGGAACAAGGGGGATGGAATGATCATGAACACCACGAGAAGGAGGAAGTCCCTAAGGAGTGGAAAAAACAACTTGATGTTTGGAGAGGATAGCTTGGAGGTCAGGGTGCACAGAGGGTGTCTCAACCGCTTGAATAGAATGGATTTGAGCAATAATACCAGAGTGGCCTTTATTGAGGAGATTTTCCATGTGATAGGAACTAATGATCTCATAAGAACCAATTGTGATACCTTGGAATTTCTTAAAATACATAAGAATGGGACCCAAAGTGTGTAAACATTCAACACCTAGCACAATGTCACAACCGCCCATTTCAATGGAAAACATATGAGATTCCAGGTGGTAATGTCCAATTTGAAGACGTACATTTTCACAATTCCCACCACATTTCATGGACCCACCATTGTGTATTATGATTTGAAAACTATTGATAGCACAAATATAACAATTTGTTTCCTGGGAAATGCGATGATGAATAAAATTGCGGGTGCTACCACTGTCAACAAGGATGATGACCTTCCTATGCTTAATATAGCCAATGAACTTGAGGATTTGTGGAGTAGAGAAGCCAGTGAGGGCATGCAAGGAAATGAGTGGGTCAACTTCAGGTGGGTCAACGGGCTCTTGGGTAACATCGGGAAGGCAGGGCTATTCAACAAGGGTGTAACACACCCGACCCCTAAATGTTATTTTAAGGGGTGGGGAATCATAATTTCATTTTCCTTAACTATCTCAAATCCTAATTATGGGATTTCTGTCACATCATTCTCATCCATAACTCTCCAACCACTACCTCCACGCTCAAATCCAAGCTCCAGACTCGTAGATACGCCCTTCCCAATTTCTTCCAGTGTTTATTGGTCAAAGGCCATGTAGCACCCATGTGGATCCACCTCACACGTATTGTCTCTGAGTTCCTTCATCCACGGTGGAAGTCCATCCACCAATCGAACCCATGACTGGACTCAATATTTTTCTAACATGCAGGCCAGTGGGGAATTCGACACTTCGGTGCTTTGGGGCTTCGGCACTTCATCACTGATGCACGAGACATCCCAGAATCCCGAAGTCCCATAATCTTTCCACGTGGCTCCGACCTTCAAGCCTTTCGGTCTCTATACAATACTACACCCCAAATCCTCCAAAGTCCCGAAGTCCCGAAATCCTGAAGATCCGGTCACTTCACCAACCACTTTGGCTAGGTGGGCACGTACCAGGGGATGACACGTAGAAGGGCCAAGGGTGACACGTGCCCTCATCAGGGGGTGACACGTGGCACGTCGATCGTGGGTCCACATCAACCTGGTGACATCGGCTTGCCACATCACACCAAAATGACAGCCTTCTAACATCTCTTAGATCTCACGATCGAGATCCGGCCACATAGATCCATAGATCTATGGCTCTTGTTACTTCGTGAATTCGGCATTCGGGTGTTTTGCGATGAAAACTCCTCTTTTCTCCCAGAGTTGGTCAACATCGGGATGACCATAGCCTAAATATGATGGTTAGGAAAAGTCCCAAAGCGTCATTGGATCAATGACTCTTGTCACTTCGAGCTTCATAGCTTATCAACACACCACACCTCAAATCCCTCGGAGTGCCCAGTCTCCGGACTAAAGGATCTAGCGCCACGCGTCCACTGTATATCGATGGCTGAGAGGGATCCCGAAGGATCCGAGGATTGATGATCCTCATTACTTTGTGACTCCCACCTTCAGGGGTTTTGATGTTACAACACCCCTGTCCTCTCAGAGCGGTCAATGTCGGGATGACTACATCGTATTTTCGACGGTTGGGATAGTTCCCGGGCATCCTCGGATCCACGGTCCATATTAACTTCAGGCTCTGGGACTTCGGAGGATCTGTCTCCCTTATGACGAATACCAAAATACGCCAAACTCGCGAAGACTTAAGGATTCGAGGAGTTAACACCTACGCTCCTTCTCCAAATTCAATGGTCGTGACAGACCTTGGGTTCTCCTGAACAAATCTCGTCCGCTCATTTTCCAAATGAAAGGATCTTCCCTTTCGAGACTTAAATCTCGTTATCCTTCTTGAGCTTCATCAGTTCTGAAAGATTTAGGCACTGGCATGCACTTTGCGCTCTTTCTCCTGATCTTAACAGACTCCTTTCCCCAGGAGACTCCAAACAGTTGGGAGTGTCGACATGCATACAAGAAACTATGTCCAAGGTCGACGAACTCACAATTCATCTACTTAAACTTGAGCCACTACAAGGCTTGAGCATTTATGTGTACAAACCATATAGTTCCTTACTTTCTTACATACACAATCAAGAAAAGATAAAAGGATACAGTCTAATCATCAAGCAAACATGCATATCCCTGAAACATTCATAAGATATCCAACTTTAATTCACAGTTACAGTTCAATTACATAGGATTTGAGAATACGTATGTATTACAGGTTGCAACCAACTAACTGACTGTGGGTGTTCTCCTTTCCACCCAACCATAGGCTCAAAGGCATTCATTCTAACACTCTAGCCACCCCTGTGCCAAGCCATGATATCACTAGGAAATTTATGCCAATTCTCAAAGATCCTTTCTCTTTCATGTCTTTTGTGAGGTTTATCAGATGCTTCCTCAGCATCAAGCTCGCGGCCTTATGCTCAAGTCCCATTCTCTGCAAACTCTCGGATATTTCTTTCTCTGTCACGACCTCGACAAGGTTTATCAGATGCTTCCTCAGTGTCAAACTCATGGCCTTCTGCTCGTTCTCAGCTGGAGAGATCCCCCCAGTTCTCCTTTCTCCTCTCCATTCTTTTCATTCTTGCACGCCCATCCCTCCTTGGGAGGATTCTTCTTCCTATCTTGTTCCTTCTGTCAGAAGGAAACTCGAGTTAGTCTGGGTCTACAGGACCCTGTGGTACTTCAAGCTAACATTCTGTAGCTAGACCATGCTTCCATTCATGGGGGTGGTTGATTATTCAACCACCAGTCCTTTCTTCATTAATTGATTCCTCTCCTTAGGATCTGGAGGAGGTTTATTATCCTCATTAAAGGGAAATTTGGTTCATTCGACATAATGAACCCTCTCTTATATTTTTCACATTCTTTCCTCTAGTGATATCATGGCCAGTACTTTCAAGGCTTCACCCCCACAGTCAGTTATTGGCAATTCAAACAATAATACATTTACATTGTTCCCATGCCATAGCATGGTGATTATGATTAATGATTAATTACAAGTTGGGGAAAACATGGGTGTTACAAAGGGGAATTATCACATCTTCTTCAGGAACATCTTCGGAAATGGCCATAAAAAGTTTTTGTTCCTTACACTTATGCCCCGGAAAACATTTTTCATCACAATTATAACAAAGACCCTTCAGTTGGCGTTCAACCATTTCATCCCTAGTTAATTGTTGGACCTTGAGGGGAGTGGCAGGGGGGTTAGGATTAGTGGGTCGAGGGTAAGGAACAAAAGAGGGTTTTTTGTTCTAGGAAAAAACAACTTGTTGGGCCTATTTAGCACATTTAGTAGCTTACAACCAAGTTCGAGGGTGGGCCATAAGAACCTGGAATTGGATTTCATCCTTTAGGCCACTAATAAAGCATTCACAGAAGAACACATCTGACATACCCTTGGTTCGAAAGGCCAAATGATCAAAAGAAGTTATAAAGTCTTCCACTATGCCTGACTATTTCAACTTGGTCAAATGACCGAGATAGTGGGTATCAGTGTCAAAGCGGTCATATAGCTCTGCAACAAACTGGGTCCATGCAATATACCCCTGACGTGAATTTTTATGCCATTGCCACCATTTCCATCGTTTAAGATCTAGATATAGGAAAACATAGTGAAGTTTGGCCAACTCATCAGTAATACCATGCAAAGAAAAATAATGCTCAATTTGAGTGAGCCAACCCGTCAGATTGGAGCCATCAAATTTATTGACCTCAATGTAGGGAAGATGGGGGTCACAATGAAAGGAGTTGGATTGAAAATGCAGAGAATGAGAGGAATTAGCAACATCTGGTTGGTATGAGGAGGAAGGACCCGGAGTGTGGTTCAACAACTAGTTGACAACAGACTCGAGGGTGTTAAATTGGTTCATGAATTTGGCATCCATGGTGTCAAATTGGTGCTAGACTTGGGTCTCGAATTGTGCAAGATGGGAATTTGTAGAGCCAATATCATATGTCACATGTTGGATGGATTCCTGGGATTGATTGATGGAAGCTTGCAGGTCTGAGTTGCGAGTGGTGGCCATTTGGAGAGGGGGAGTGCAGGTAAGGGAAAATGGGTGGGTCGGACCACAGAAAAGGACTTATAATTGATAGGTACCATGAAGATAAAGGAAAGAAGGGAAATATAATGGAATAGGATGAAAAATAGGGAAGTTGGGAAGGGGTTGGGTCCACTGAAAAAAATAAAAAATAAAATTAAAAATTAAAAATTAAAAATGAAAGGTACGACTGCGATCAGGGAGAAAAAGGGAATTCAATGGGATATATCCCAAATAAGTGTGTCGTCAGGACCACTATACTCATTTTTGTTTTAACTCCTACGAAGTTATACTCCAACCTGAATAATATTGCAGTGACAAAATGCCCAAATGCTTAACAGGAAGAAATGTGTAGTAATTTTTCAACCAGAATGCAAAAGGCATAGTTGCATGGCAATAGATCTTGTCTGTTCTGTTTTTGTTTCCGTCCCAAGGGGTAGGGTATTCATGGTTTCTACAGACAAGGGTTTTCCCTATGATATATCTCTCTGATATATGTGCGGGGTCCAACAATATTACTTGGACCAATATCTCAAGGCACCAACTAAGGAGGCTAGACCGTTCCCTTAGCCATACTACCCGACTACCCAGGTACTAGAGAGTATCTTCCTGAGTGTTGTTCTCGATGGCACTATAGTAGTCAGGCAGCCAATCACTTTATCTATAGAGGGCTTCAGGAGATCTAGGTTGATCTATATACATGTGTTGTCTGATGCGCTACCACTCGAAGGGATACCAACATGGGTTACAAGGGTGGCCAAGAGATGTGTGCTTGAGTACCACTTGTATTTCCTACATGTATTACTCCTCAACTGTGGGTTTATGCACGTAACGACAGATATTTGTATCTTTAAGACGTCGGAGTACGTCTCTACCCTGAAAAAAATTAACCCACAATTTTCTGTCGAGGAAAGTTCTTTGATACCACTTGTAAGGTACCAGGTCTATTATATTATCAGAAAAGGAGAAATAATGCAGAAAATAACACCGAGATAGCAACAAAATACAGAAATATTGTAGAGATAACAACGGAACAACAAATTATATGAAACCACAACACCAGAATTATATCTTTATTGATAGGAAACAAGGTTTACTTACCTCTTCGATGGGGCAACCTCCAACAGAGTAGAGCTCTGTTACAATAATTCTTCAAGACAAAACTTATCATACCCTCTACTCCTATTTATACTAAATCTATCTATCCAAAAGAACAATCTAGAGGAAGATCCTTCTAGAAGCGGAAGATTCTATTAGGTCTTCTTACATTTGACTTATTCCTCTGTATTGCTAGGCCTTATTAATATTGACCTTTATTACATGGAAATATATTATTCTACCCACTTGAGGGGTTAGGTAGGTTAGGTCCCTAACATTAAAAGACAAGTTCATTTGCAAGATGAAATTCTTCCATGCCATGATTGGATTAATGTCCTCTCGTGGCTTCCAAATACATTGAACCAGAAAGATACTAACAATATTAACCTATGTAGAAATGATGACCATGGTTTGCAGTGAAAGACGTTGTTAGGTGCTCTTTCCCAACAAGAATCCTTGACTAATACACTTTATGACCAATAATTTCTAGGCCTCATTCCCACACATGTCCCTCACCATCCTTGGATAAGAGAGCTTGGATTTGAATCCAAGTAGTACGATGCCCAATCCAACGTGATCTTTAGAAGTGTAATAGAAATCCTAGCTAACTCTATGAAACCCCTTCCATTAGCAATGTTGAACCAAAGTCAATTCATGAAAGCCCTTTCCAGGTGTTAATAAACCAACTTGGAAGCTACCCAACACAAAAAGTACTAGACATGAGTTGTGGTCAATTGTTTTGCAAATCAAAAACTTGGCCACTACTACGAAGGCTTTTTACCAACTAATCAATTTTATTTTCAACCCTCTACGCCACCACTTTCCATAAGTCCTCAAGGGAATCATGGAAAGCAAAGGGAATGCTAAGAAATTTAAATATCTATCCCTATTGAAGCCAATACCAATTCTAAGTATCCTACCAGTTTAGAGTTGGGAACTAAATCTTACTTTCAACACAAAGATTTATGCCATTGAATGTTCCACCTCAAGGCCAAACAAAAAGATTCTAGACTCTTCATCATGTTGTCCCAAGAAACTTGATCATCTAGAGTGGTAAAAAGGAGTCGTTGGAAAAGTGGTCATTCACTAGTTGTACAACATCAAGTTTAGGTAGTAGGATGATTTTAACAACCTTGCTCTAAACTTATGGAATTGTATCAAATAGAATAGGGATTCAAAAGACAACACATACATGGTTAGATATACTGAACAACCTTTCATGATGGATTGAAATGAACTATCTATTATCAATATCTAAATTGCCTAGGCTGAGGAAGCAACTCACAAAGGTAACCACATAACCACTTTAGATCTGAAACTAGCCTTTCAGTTCAGAGAGGGATCTCTCTTGTCACTTGGTCTCTAAAAGTTAGGCTTTCTTTTGAGGATAAGAGGCTAAATATTTAATTAGATAAAGGGGTTTTTAAGGTTTGTTGGCAAGAAGGAAATAAACCTGTTGGGAAATGGAGTCAACTCTAAAAGCAAATGAAATCAGTGGCTAGTAGGTAGAACTCTCAAGGAAGCAAAGGCTAGGTATGTAATCATATTTCAGTTTTTTAATTTTTTGTTATAGAATGGAATAAAGAGGAAAAAACATAACAACATTCAGACCATCATAAAAGATGAATTCTAATGAGTTAAGAAGGAAAAACATTGTTTAAATTGCTTGAATCTAAAGCATCATTTCAAATAAATTTCAGACCATTTGATATCCAATTTAAACATATAATTATATGAAGATGAAAGATAAATAAACAAGAAGAACATACATGGAAAGGAACACAGACTTCAGGTCATCACCACTAGAATCTTTGGTATGAAAAAGTTATGGACTTCTGCACTAGTCTTTCATTCAAATTCAGAAAATATGTACAAAGTTCAATACAAAATATCCTTTGTCATTTTTCCAACCATGTGCACCTTCAAAATGATCCAATATATAGATAAACTACCTTACTAAGCTACAGAAGTTGAACTCCCCTGCTATCCTATGATTTTGGATCTGATTACATAAAAAAGAATACAATTTTTATACCACTTACTAAAAATAACAAATTTGTTTAGATCATAATTATGCCTAACAAAATATTTTTACAAAACAGATCTCCAACACATTTTCAACTTTAAGACTAATATGAGTCATCTTGGACAGCTGGAGAAGGATCTTGGAGGGATCTGATCACTGACAAGGCTCCAATCCATCTTTGTGTAGCGAGCCAGTATGATGCCCTGTGTTAATGTGGCCTTCAACATTTGTGTAGCGTGCTTTGCACATTGTAGCTAGTTTTTGCTTCAAGACTCATCCAAATAGTGGTTGCAACATCTGAGGGGGTTGATCATGATTTATGGGCCAAACAACAATCATTTCCCAATATTTATCATCTTTAAATATGCTTGCAGAATTTGCGTAGCGCAAGGTCGCTACGCAAACTCTGTATAATGCAGTTTTCAGCAATACTCAAAATTGGTGTATTTTCAAGGGTTCCTCAAAAAAACAAAATGGTGCAGGCATGAACCTAAATCTCAACTGCCAATGAAAGTAACTCTAACTTCCCTCTATCTTCATCTCCAACTTTAATTCTCATATTGAGGGACATGTTCTCCTTTCTTAATGACAGATTTTGCCTTTTCAAATTGCCCACTTGTCTGAACAACAATGCATTCCTTGTCAGTTTTGATAGAGCATTTGTGAGTGCTTCACAAGAATTTCTAATGGATGGATCTGAAACCTTAGATATGATACCCTTTTACTCTCCTTGAGACGAATGATCGGATATTGGGACTCTCTCATCTGCTTGTTAAGATATTTTACAGTTTTCTCACCTTCTCCAGGTAAAGTGTGAGTCTTTTCAACAGGTTGGCCCCTTTCAGGTATTACCTCTGCAAGTTTAAGGTCTAGACTCATCCTTTTAGATGAGGCTCTTGTCATTGGAGATGTAGGTTTAGTTATATCTACCACTTTAGAACTCTGTTTGAACTCTTTTCCTTTTAAAACTTTTGGAACCTTTGGAACTGACTACCTCCTTGGACCTAATGCATCTTTTGATGTTTGCATGTCAGGTGTCTTTTCAGCCAATTTCCTCTTCATCTCCTTGTTGTACTGAAAATAATGTCCTATGACATGCTTGTCTTCTTTAAGTTGCTCTTGGAATTCTTTAATAACTCGATCTTTATCCTCAGGCTGCAATTGATCTTCATGTATTTCCTGAGCTGAATGTTCAACAGGTTGTGTATGCAAGGCAGGTATAGGTGTTCTTCTAGAAGCTAATATTGTGGTTGGGCTGCTTACTCTGGGTATTTCCTCCACTTCATCAGCAAACTATAACCTCCTACCCTTTTTCTTAGTTGGTTGGCCTGGTGGTGAGTCATCAATCTCCTTTCCCTTCCCTTTTTTTTGTTCTGCAAACCTTATCTCTTTTCCACTTGGCTGTTTAGAAACTAGTTTTTTTGCATGTGAGGGGGTGTCTCCTTTGGGATCTAGAAGGATGTTTGTTGAGGCCAAAAAGGGGTCCCATTCTCTGTTCACCTTCCTAAGTTCTTCAACCATGAACAATTTTACCAAGGAGAAATGAAACAAACTGCTCTTCATCTGATTAGCCCTAGATTGTACCTTGTCTGTAATTTTTCCTAGGCTCCTATATAGGTAAAAATGTAGGTTTAAAGGGCTCTTCCCAGTAAAATGCATCAGAAGCCTTATGTGATATTGATATACCCTATCAAATTTTCCCTCACAAGTGAAATACCTTTGAATCAACCTTAACAACTTCTCATAATGCTCAAGTATGCATTCTCTAGGGATGATGGCACCAAATTTATGCTTCTTGTACTTGGGTTTAAGAAAATTAGTGTAGAAAACTGGATCAAGGGGCATACCTTTGAACCACTTTTCTCCTTGAATTGGAATTTCAGTTGCAACAACCACTGTCTCTTTTGACACTTGGAAAGTGAAATCAACAATCCTTGACTGAACTCCATTGAAGTTGAGGGTTAATTCCTTTGTCACATGTGCATTGTAACCCTAGATCTTCTCACAAAACCTTATGCAACCAACCTTCTCAAATGAAACCCTAAACATTGGATCAGAGTTCACCAGCTCTAAAGTTTGTGGCTCACACCTCAGCACACTACCTCCTTTGTGATATTTCTTCCTTCCTTAAGTAGCCATGTTGTGGGTGCAAGAATAAAATAAAGGGATTGATGAGGAAACTTCAAGGGCTGAAATCTGGCATTAGTCTTTGCATAGCGAGCAACAAGGCTAGGGTTTACTTCATTATCAAAGGTTTCATTATAGGGCACAACAAATTCTCGATCTTAAGTCTGCAGGGTATTTGGCAGACACTAGGATTTACCTTTAAACCACTTGCGCAACGAAAGCAGGGGATGTGTAGCATGAGCAGAGGATGCGTAGCGCACTATGAGGTATTTGCATAGTGGACAACAGGTTTTGCATAGCCAGTGGAGCAGCTCGATATTGATGTGGAGACGAGGTCTAATCGTTGGAGGAGGATGTTGTGTAGGGAAAAACAGGTGATAAAGACAAATGTGAGCAGGCCAAACGGAATTTTGAAAGAGATAAGTCTTTTTGAGATGACAAGACACTTTGGGTAGCACCTAGGTACTTGTGCAACATCCTTACACAGCGTGTGCAATTTTTTGCAATCTAAGTACAGAAACCACTTCATAGGTAATAAGAAATTTCATAACGATCTTTGATGACCCTTCAATACATCATGTGTCATTATGTTCCATTACATCATCAAAAAACACCCCACCTATACCTATGACTTGACTCTTTTTCATATGCCAAATAAATCTTACTTGAAAATGACTTAATGACCTTGAAAACATTTTATGAGACATAACTCTTTTGAAGGAACACACACACTCAAATGACTCATGTTGTAATGCATTGGTCTTCTCAAGATCAAGGCATGACTTTGTAAACCATTGAAAACCCTATAACTCTACCTTGAAAATACGGATGCTAACACTATCATCCTTATTCTTGCATATATTAATGGATAGGAAAGTTCACAAAGAGCGTATCCACAACCTCGATGAAGGATGAACCAAAGCTCAAGGGTTTAAGCATCACAATGATTAATGGCCACTCAACCTAGTTATAGGAATTCTTGAAGTTGATCTTAATGAAAGTAACATCCATGACTAATGTGTAAGCCATACATTGCCCTCCCAGACAATGATAACATTGTCTAAAATGTATCAACCATGAATAAATCTTGTCTCAACCACTGTAATCTTTGAAAAAATATACTTGAGATGAAGATATAAGGCTTTTAGGAAAATCATGTAGGAAGTGTTGAACAACATGATTGGCCTCTAGTTGGTAATCAACTCAAGCTCAACCCACCTTGCGAATAAACTTGAATAAATATTGGTTAATGCCCACCCCAAAGATGATTTCTTAAGGGATTTTTTATATCCTAGAGTAATCTAGGCCTTAAAAAAATCCACGTGGCCTTGTAAAAATCACATGGGAAACCATCAAGCCTAGGAACTTTATCATCATACATCTTATGCAAGGTTGTAATCAAGTCATCTCCAGATAAGCCATCATCACATGCATTCTTTTGTTCCTCTATAATATTAACTGGGACAACATTGAGGGAATGTTGCATAGCCACCTCTCTTTCTTTTGGAAGGCCTGAGATTGAAAAGTTGTCAAATAATGAGCTACAAATTCTCATTTGATAATTTGTTGGACAATCACCTAACCCTTCAAATTCTTGAGAACAACTATTTTTTCACTAGCTTCTTTGATTTCCAAGACCTTAATGAAGGCCTTAGTGGGCCTATCTCTCAAATTGAGCCAATGCAAATGAGCTTGAAATTGAGCATCTCTAGCTTGCTAGATTTCATCCAAACTCAAGACATGGTAAATCTTGGTGCATGCATTCAATTTTCTTCATCAACGAGGGTGAATTGAAGGGCTTTAGAAACATCTTCAAGTTCCTCCTGAATGATTCAAATCTAGTTACACCAAATGTTGCAAGTTGTCACCCATAAGCATGTAGAAAGGACACAGTTCATCAAGCACATCTTCCCACCAAATGATCCACCAATCCTCACTTTGGGATCTAGGTAAAAGGTTCCAGAAGGTTTTGAAGCAAGCAAGACAACTAAAGAAATTTCAAATGACAAACATTCATGATATAACACATTTTATGCATGGCTATTTATTTTTGTCTCCAAGAAATGACAAATCAAATGGCTCTATGATTAAACAAAATGGTCATGCCATCAATCCATACAAAATAACAACCATATCAATCCAAGGAGGAAGTGTTATGTTTTGATGACATTTCTAGGAATTAATATTTTCTATATCAAAGACTTAAAATTAAAAATCATTGATGTTGTAACATATAAAATATAATACATCTGGATTTGACTACAATACGGGATTATCATGCCAAGAGTGGAGAAAATGGGTGAGATAAATGTGTTTAGTTGACTTGTCATTTGTCAACACAAGAACTTCCCATTTGGGATATTGTAAATGTGTGTATACATTTAAGAGATTTCTATTATCTCATTCTTAATATGTAAAGCTTCATATAGAATCCAAATATCCACTTTTGGCTCTTATTTCCCATTGTCATTTTTCTCTCTCATCACCTTTAGTGATGTTTTTGGACTCTTTTTAAACCATACATTCTTATATGCCATGTAGTGGGATTATGAGCATGGAAGGGAATTATTGTAGTAAGTTCATAAGCTTATTATGAGCTTATGAGCACAAACTTATGTTGAGTCAATGTAATTGAGTTACATCTTTGCTCGAATCCAACTTGTATGAGATATTGGTGATGAATTATTTATGGCATCAAGCTTAGCATATTTGTAGCTTGGAATTCTCTATACCAAAATCGTTGCTTGGTTATTCAAAGCGTTTTTCCAGCAATAGCAGTTCAAACAACAAAATGACCAAGCCAATGTGAGTATATAGGTATTGGGAGAATCTATAGCTTCTTGACCAACACCGCATTAATGTGAAGATCATGCATGGTACTTTGGAAGATTGGCTGATGAAAAATGAATCCAAATGCTAATGTGGACAACATGTTGAAGGATTTGAGGTCACGAGGTGATTGTTCAACCTATCTCACCCTCATACCTCGCACAATGCATTACCAACTTAGGTAGATTCCTTCTACACCTAGCAGTTCACTTCACTTGGTGAACATCCACAATCCAATGTCATAAATAGTTTCTAATTCAATGTCTTGGGCTATGGTCTAGTAATTGAGATGGGGGTTGTCATGCTAAATATCCATTTTTAAACCTTAGAAGGCATAGAGTCCTGCAAATTAAGTTTTCAAAAGAGTTTAACTATGATTTAAATGTAATTTCATTCAAACAAAAATCATTGTGATGCAAGTTATTGGAGGAGTTTAGTGGTGTTTCGTATGTAATATTCATTCAAAAAAAATTATATCATTATGTTGGATGAATTCACAAAATCCCCCTCCCTTTATATGAAGTAGTTTATAGCACTATTAGTATAGTTAAATTATTCCCAACTTCACCAAGTGATGGCTTGATGAAAGGTAGTTCTCTTGAACAATGTATTTCTTCTATCTTTCTTGACTCCTTTAATTGGGATTGATTCAAGTACGAGCTGCCCAACTTCTCTATAGTTTTAATTAGACATTCTCCCTTGCCAATAGTCATTTTTTCTTAGCTAATTTTAGTCCCTCCCTGCCCATGATCACATTTCTCCACTTTGTTGCAAATACATGCTTTGAAGAGTAATTTGACAATTATCAACATTTTTAGAAGCCAACTCATTTAATGTCATTAATATATATCCATTGCTCCTTTTTCTCAGTTACTATAGATCTTATTATGCAGTTCACTGTTTCCAGTTAGCTTACAACAATCATCATTTTCTGCAACCAACTCAAGTTGACCTCGACATTATAGCACCACTTGCTCTATGCCACAACTCTATGTTCAAATGGCATTGGATATCCTACTTGGTCTTCAGATAAAGTAAATCGAACACCGATCTTGAAAAATAGCACTCCTTATAGACCAATTCTTTAGCATAATTTTTATCTCCGTTTCAGCAAGATAGTGGTTAATCCAAATTACTTTAGGACAAGGAAAATATTAAGGCTTAGATTGCCAGGTACCTAGGGAGGATATTTAATATAATGTGGCCATACTCATGGAATAAGGTCCATTGAGTAGTTGGTGTATGGACTCATTATCAATGTTATGTTGTCATACTCATTGAATCAAGCCCATTAGGTAGTTGGAGAGCAAAAATTTATGGAATGTAATTATAATGGGTAGTTGGCATAGGCCCCTAGAGATATTTGTGAAAGAGCATATATACAGATGCATATCATTGCATTAGTGGTGGATTGGCATTGTAACTAGCATGGATTGTGGAGTGATTCCTTCCATAATGAATAATTGATGGTGTTGCCCTACTTTAAAGATATTATATGAACAATTGCATGGTTGTACTCTATTTCATTACATTCACTTGAATGTGACATATTTGGACTATTTCCATTCTCAATTTGAATTTGTTATCTAATTGTAATTTTGAAAATTTGTATAAAAAAATTATCTTTTGTAATTGTGATGAAATCGCATTTCATGAATCAATTTAGTTATTTAACCATATAGTGAAGAAATCACTTCTTACTAATCAATTAGTTATTTGATCATTTTTACTTCGCATGAGATTGTTATTGCAATCCTTAATTTGACAAAAAAATGAGAAACAAAATAAAGAGTCACATATAGAAATTAAAATTGCTACCACACATGCACATTTTCACCTCTAGACATTGCATATCTTATTAATTAATATTATGATTTCAAAAATGCTAGATAAATATTATTGAGTAATATTATGGTTTTGTTATTAAATTTATTATTGATTCTCATGGTATTTGTATCTTTTGACTTGTTGCTAATATTATAGCCGTATTTGTAATATCATAGTTAGTCACAAAAAATTCAAATTCAAGATCC
>ML798831.1:32558-69561 GCA_009831015.1 Picea engelmannii
GGAAATACGTGAGTGATGAGAGGAGTGTGACGTGATAGGTGGAGGAGAGGCCCACGCATTCAAGATAGGAGAGAGTTTCCACTTTTGAAGAGGGAGTACGTGAGGGGGAAGTTTACGTGAGGTGTGAGGGACGTGGAGGAGTGTGTGTGGGGGAGTGTGAGTGTCACACTCCAAATGGGACATGAGAGGAGGAGGAGAGGGCCCACGAACTCATTTAAGAGAAAGTTCCAAGTCAAAGTGTGGAGTGGGGACGTGAGTTTTCAAAGGGAAATGCGTGAGGAAGGTGAGGTCTGTGAGGTGAGTGGAGAGGGACGTGAGTGGAAGAGGAGTGGACGTACATGGAGAAGGGAGGGGCCCATAACTCATTAATATGAGTTATTAAAACAATTTATGAATTACACATATGCTCACGTGGGAAGGGGGACGTGAGCTCACAAGGGGAATTAATTAAAACTTAATTTTAATTAAATGTGGGTTTATAAGTGTAGGAAAGGGTAGGAATAGGTAGGTGGGGCCCCTCTCATCTTTTATTGCCACTTACTTCACTTAATTTGACTAAAAATTACAAAAAATTACATTTTATCATGTTCTGGGTTTGGCAATTAAAATCGTCATTTTCCCGAAAAAATCATAAGTGGAAAAACAACCTAGCAAAACTTGTCCGATTGAGTTGAAACTTGGTCCACAGGTGCAGGGGGTCTCATTAGATTTCTTTTGAGTACAAATACCCCTATTGAAAATCCTGGGACCTAAGTTTTACATTAAATACCCAGAATTAATTAATTAATTCGAAACCTTAAAAAAAACATAGCTAGACTTGACGGAATTCCGCAAAATTTCGTGTGTTGTCTTACATGGTCATTTACAACATTCCTAAACACTAGCTACCTAGGAATGACTTCATTAGAATGCCTTTCACCACTTTGGAGGATTTATTGGGTGGGAGTGAAAAACTCAAGGGAGATTAACCCGGCTGGTTAGGCCACATTTAACCTCCTGAAGATAAAAAACACTCATCGAAAGGAACTCTCCTAATGAAGAAACCCTAAGGAAACTGACCTAACATGATCCATGTAGACCTATTACATTATAAATCCGCGCAGGGGTGCGGTAATCCCGCTTACAAAATTTTGTGCTGGAGGCATAAATTGCCTAGTAGAGCCAAACCATCTTTGACATACTAGCATCTGATGATGCATTTCTTCATGATACATGGAGTTGACCCCCTAGTTGAAGGGGTGGTCAACACATTGTAAGTCAGATGTGATGTTGGCCCACACTTCACAACGATATAGAACCACCGAGATCACTAAAAGCCCAAAGAGAGTTTGCATAGTTTTTCAATCCCATAGCTCTGCTTCTTTGCATCTATTTTGAAAAGCATAGAACGCTTTCCAACCTCCCAAAGTTCTTTTCTTTCTGCAACCTTCCCAACTTAGATTTTTGTTGAAGTCAATTCCGAGGTATTTGTAATTTCCCACTTCTTCAAGAGTGTTGCCTTCAAAGTAGAACTTATGTTTCTTATGTTTTCTTTTGCTAGAAAAAAATTACCACTTTCGTCTTGCTAGTATTGATTTTCATTCCCACTGTGCTACAAAAGCGCTCAAGAGAAATTAGGTGTTCTTGCAACCCAAGAGAAGATTTAGCAATTAGAATAAGGTCTCCAAACATCTTATTATTCCCTAACTCATTATGTCTCCAAACATCCTAAATATAAGCTTAGAGTTGCAAGCCATTAAAGGTAGCTTTAGTCAAGAGTTTGTTCATTTCCAATGGGCAATTCCTTACTAGTATTCGGATATTTCTTTTTGCATATGTAGCTAAATTGACAATTTTTTAGTGTGTCAAATGTTGTGAAGCAAAGTTGTACAATTTAGAATCAAGTCATACTCAGCAAAACTTTTGATTCAAAGTCACAATCCATACTTTGTCGGAAAACCAAGACTCAACGTGGAAAAATTAAAAAATACAAAATATTCAAATTTAATTAAAAATGCACAAATAAAAATACTAACAATTAGAGAATACTATATGCAAGTTCATTGATATCTACTACATGTGATGTCACTATGCAAATAGGAAAAACAACATTAAAATATATATATTAGAAATTTTGATATATAAAATAAAAGTTATGAGATACTTAAAATATGTATATTAGAAATTTTGATATATAAAATAAAAGTTATGAGATACTTCATCACACATTGGCCTTTAGAAATACGAAACTTATCAATTTCAATTTAAGCAGTAAATACTTGGTTGTTATGATCATCATAAATTGATTCTTCTAGAATGTCCTTTCAATCATTACATGTCGATTCTTCTAGAATGTTATTTCAATCAACTTTTGTTGCTACAAATCTTCACTCAAGGACTTGACCCAATGAACCTACCTTGATATCCCTCCTTTGGTAGATTAAATGACTTCAAGTCCATTCAACAAACGTTATCGTATGGAAAAGTTGGTGGGATCATGTTTTCTCTAAACTTTGCATATATCCTTCTAGTAAAATATTGTGGTACCTCATTATTATTTGTGAATTTCTCATATGTTGCAAGGTATTGATGATAAATATAAGATTTATAGATGTGTCCTTATACAATTTCACTTTAAGCATGCTACTACCTTTCTTAAAATTAAATAGCGAAAGCACCTATTTTTAGAGGCCTTGTTTTTTATTATTTCTCATTTATCAAGCAATCCCCCCCTGCGCATATGTCAATAAATAAATGAAATGTAGGCCCATTGTTTTTTGATATAGCAATAAGTGCCAAGCGAGTGCATAACTATTTGCACCTCTAATAACTCTTAGGAGGGAGAACAAACTTACCTTGATTTAGTGCAACCAATATATGTGATCTCTCATGGAAGTGATGGTACAATGGGAGATATTATCTTTCCAACTAAATCTAAAGGTGAAGGGAGGTAAGTTTGCGGGGAAGAAATATTTCAAAATTGCATAATTACATATATTATAGCATCTCGCAGAGTGTTGGTATCCTAGTTATTAAGACCAAATGCATTTTATCGCCACTTGTGGACCCAGTTGAGATATTCTTACTCAACGAGCTCAACAAGCAATAAACGAAATATTTGTTTCACAACCATAAATACATATATAATTCATAAGAAGATGGAATAAATGCAAAACGAAATCAAGTCAAAATGCATAATTACCTATATTTACGTCATTTCAGGCTCGAAGATAAGGGCTCTAAATCCCAACCCACCCCCATCCAGTCAAGCGGGTCCCCATCAAGCCATCCTCTATAAATTACAGCCATTCAGACCCCTCAATCTATCCCTATAGCTCATGTTCATCAAAAGGTGCTCAGATGCCCCTCAACTTTCTATTACGGCCATTCAAACCCCTCAAGCTATCTCCCTAGCTCAAGGTCATCTGTTGTCACTCAACACTTCTCTGGGTCCCATCTCATGCCTCAACGTATCCTAGTGCAACAATATAGGATTGACACCCCCCTAACCTCGCCCAGGGCAGGTGTCACCTCTCAGGTGTAACCTCAAACATAGCTTGGGGGCCCTATTTTAGCCTGGTTTTAGGAAACCTGACCCCCCATGGCTTTGGGCAACCTAAAAACACGAACATTGTCAATGCTATTGATTTTTCTCAATCAACCTAGCAGTGCTCTAAACTGCCAGCCATGCATGGCTCTAAACAAGCTTATGTGGTCCAGTAGCAGTTTATGTTATATTTTTCTATTTGAGTTTATGTTATATTTTTCTATTTGATTGGTTTATATTTCATGAAAATGTATTTTGAAATTCTTAAAAGTACCATGGAATTGCTATATTCCTGTCATAAACTCATGGATGGCATTAAGAAAATGTTCTATTACATCATGTTAATGATATATTTTTAAAATATAATGCTCAGAAATAGAAATAACTGGTTATATTTAGCTCAGATATTGATACATGTGGCTATGTTCCTTTTATATATTGCGAAGGTAATGCTTTATTTAAGTAGGATAATATTATATGGCGTTAATACAATGCATTATTTATGTGGGAAAATATTATATTTCGTGAATACGATATTAAATCCCTCATATCAACCTCTGTGCTTCATTAAGGCGGTTAAGATCATCAAGGAAGGATTATGGTACTATGATCCAAGGGTCATTCTGCACTCCCCCAGGATTCAAGTTCAATCAGTCAAGGAAAAGTACACCACCAAAAGTGTAACCCTTGAGGGTCATTCCCCACTAGCCTTAGCCCTATGGACTGCAGTTCCGCAAGCCAAAGACAAAGCGGGGGTCCATGAAGTCCCGTGGAAACAAGCCTTAAAAAGAGAAGGATCACCTATAAAAATGGAAAAGTGAAACTTAGATATGCTAGCCGGTATTACATTTATTAAGTCCACATGGAATTTCTCTTATGGAATCAGTAGACCGTAGATATGCGAGTAGGAAAACGTCAGGAAATTCCCTATTTAAGTAACAAAGAAAATCCAATTTCGTTCCCCGAGTTCCTCGGACCCCTCAAAAGGAGTTTGCTACAAAGGATAAACATGAAATAATAGAACTTTGGGAATATTGTCCTCCTCAACCAAAACAAACAAACATGGATTCAATTCCACAACTAATTGCAACTTTTATAGATGCCAGCAGGTATTATATGTTGAAACAAAATGTATATATGCTAGTAGCTAATGATTGGCACTGAAGCGGAGTGGTCTGCCCTATGAAGAAGAGCTAGACTGTAAGGTAGACGTCAGTCCCATGCCTTAAGCCTTAGATGGAAGCAATACTATATTAGTCCCCACCAAGCATGAAGTTGCTGCATGGACTCCCTATGGACTATTGTAGAGAGAGGAAGATCTAAAGTGTTGTGTGAAGGGGAACAAATTGTACATATTCAGTTGAACCTTTTTAATTTTGGAGGTTGCATAAATTAAATAAAATGAAAAATATGATGTGTATTTGAAACAATTTAAATATTATCCAGTAGTTGGCCAAGTTCCACTTTGTCGTTTTGAATAGAAGGTGGGTCATGTAATTTCTCATCTATTCATTGAGGTTGTATCCAAGTATTTATAAAACCTCAAATTGTTGGGAACAAATTTGTGCAATTAATTTATAAACTTCACCAAAATTCATTTATGAACAAAATTAAGCATGTAAATCCTTGAAATTGCTCTCTTTGTTAATGAACCAAATGGTGAGCCATGTTGGTGTCTTAAGGGTGCTCTAGTTGAGAGCACATTGTTAGCACTATAGTTGTTAATTAAAAACTACTTAAATAAATTCATGTGATTAAATAGTAACGATGGAATTTGAATGTACTAAAACAAATTACATATGCATAATATGCAACCCATTGTCTATGATATAATCATCTTACTGCTATATATTGCCAACTACATGTCTAGAATCATTGCTATCATTGCTAGACATCAAGGCCCTGAAACGTCTATGAGTTGCATGATATTTACATGTATGTTCACATTAAGTCTTTATACAAGTTTTTCTTTAAATCTTTTGAGCATTGTGAGAAGATTAAAACGTTGGCAACAATTTTGTTGTTGATAATGCCTAGATTTTTTTAGGAAATAGAGTGAATGAAATATTTTAAAGTAAAAGAAAAGTTACTAAATGATCATTTTTTTCCATGGTAAATTTAAGGTTAGTAGTATAGTCACTATGCTTTTTTATAGTCAATAATGGATGACCATGGTTTTCATGGTTTCTTTTGTCAATTGTGATTTTTTCATAATTAATCATGGTTTTAAAGGTTCTATCAATATAACCATGGTTGGCTACACTTTTTAAGGTTTTGTCAATCATTTTAATTTTAGTCAGCCATGGTTGACCATGTTTTTTAAGGATTGGTTAATTGATATTTTAATAGTCAACAATGATCAACCAACTATATTTGATCATGGTTTTCAAGATTTATTTTTGGGTTCATCCATTATTATTTTAGTCATCAATGGTCGACCAACCATGGTTGATCATGTTTTTTTTTTAAATCAACAATGGTTGATCATGTTTTTTGTAAATCAACCATGGTTAATTAGTTCTATCGTTAACCATGTCTTTTGAGGTTTTGCAACTATTGTTTTTACACTGAACCATGGTCCATCAATTATGGTTGACCATGGTTTTTGAGGTTTTTTCACCAATTTTTTCAACTAATGTTTTTTTATAGCAAACCATTGTCAAACAACTATGGTTGAGCTTAGTTTTTGTCAATTATGTTCTTAGAGTCTACGGTGATTCTATAGTTGACCATGATTTTCAAGGCTTTGTCGTCAACTATGGTTGAATAAGGTTTATGAGAATTTTTTTAAATTTTTTTCATTATTATTTTTTATAGTTAAACATGGTCAACAAATTATGGTTAATCATAGCTTTTAAGGGTTTCTCAAATTTTTATAGTGAATCACTTTTAAATAATTATATGGTCAACTATTATTTTTTATAATCAACAATGGGCAATTAGGTTCTGTAAACTTTTTTCATAGTCAACCATGGCCAACTAATTACGATTGATATTAGTTGACCATGGCTAACCATGGATTTCAAGAGTGTTTTTGGTTTAATCAATCATTATTCTTTATAGTCAACTAGGATCAACCAATAATTATAGACCATGGTTTTTTAGGATTTTTATTTATTTTGTGCATTTGTTTTTTTAATAGTCTATCATGGTCAACCAACCATAGTTAGCTATGGTTTCCAAGAACTACTTCTGAAATGAAATTCAATGGTGGTATGTCAGTTTGTCGACGCAATTCCATCGGCACTCCGACGAAATGTGGTTACCAGTTTCGTCGGTGTGAATCGGTCGACTATCTGACGAACATATTTTTGTCAGATAGCTGATGAACATATTGTCATCGAATATCTGATAGAGAAACAAGATATCCGATGTAGGTTTGTCAAAATTTGCGTCGGATATCAGAGGAAGATGTACGTCGAATATCCGACATACAAACAGTATATCCGACGGAGGTGTCATACCTCCTACGGATATGTCTGTCGGATGGTTTGTCGGTTATCCGACGAATATGTACGTTGAATATCCGACATCCAAATAGTATATTTGACAAAGGTGCCATACCTCTGACGAATATGTTTGTCGAAGGGTTCAGTGGATATCCAACACCCCTGAGGTCAGAGGGTTCGTCAGATATCTGACAAACCTCTGTATATTAAAAAAAAATGAAATTAGCCAGAGAAGATGGTAGCGAAGAATAAAGATGTAGAACATACATGTCTTACACTAATTCATTTTAAAATGGAGGAATTTAGAGTCGGTATTCTAGTTATTCAATAATATGCACATACTTTATTCTGATTGCATGAATGTCTTTCATGTATGGCATGCTACCCATTATGAATTTCCATAAGAAATAAATGGTTACTTAGTAACCATACAAACAAGAACTTCAAAAATCTCATTTTCTTTGACTTGATCTTGAAGAAACTTAATTGAGTTCATATGCGATATGGATGATGTGGTGTAGAAAATTATTAAAAATATATAAATAAAAACATTACAAAATAAAATATTTCATATTTGAATTATTAAAATTATAATAGTAATAACTTAACTTTATATTGTGATTCCTAAAACATAAATTACTCATTCATTTATTAAAGAAAACATTTTAGATAAGGTGTAATAGTTTATATAGCTCATAAGGAATAATTATATAGAATAACCAAGTCTCGTGTTCTACCAAGAAAAATATTTCCAATATAATACATACACCCATCATGAGAAAAGAACCTACATTCCATGAAGCCTTCAAGTTGTTGGCATAGAGTTTAGATTTCATGAAGCCTCAAATTTGTTTCCATATATATTACATTTTATTAAGACTTACACCTACTAGCATGGAAAGAATGACATATTGCTTCACTCTATGCATGGAACATTGCATCTACCTTTCTCCCCAAGGGATTTGTTGTTGTAAGATCCATTCTAGTTCCACTTTTTCTTATGTTTTTCCTTTAAATTTGCCATAGATATTACATTCTATTAACCTTTCATCTACCCTTCGCCCCAAGGGATTTGTTGTTGTAAGAACCATTCTAGTTCCACTTTTTCTTATACTACCAATAACCCCATGTTTTTCCTTTAAATGTCTCCTACATTGAATGCAACACATATTGCATATTGTTGTATCTCTCTTATTATTAGGAAACACATTACTACTATATACATTAGCCATTATTATTATATTAGAACCCAATACTCTTATCACTTAATTGGTTGGGACCACCTATTCCATTCAAGTAAGTGTTGTTGTATACCAGATTTCTTCATTTTCCTGTATTTTAAAATTATTCATGTAAGATTGTGATGTGGCTTATTATTCTAAAAAAATATTTAATAATGTATGAAATTCTTATATGTTTGTATATATCGATCATTTCTTTTTTATTTAAGAGTTGGATAGTGAAAGTAATGCATGTATTAGACATTTATATTATGAAGTTCACCTATGTTTTCGATGACAGGGGAACATAAGACCATCCAAATTTGCTATATGATGGTTGGTGCAATCTAAATTGTCCATCTTGACTAGGCTGAATGAGATGCCATGCAAAATCAATGTTTCATGTAGTGACCTCCACGTGACTAAGTCATATATCCCCACCTTTAGGCATAGTATCATTCCTTGACAATACTCCTTCCCTCTACCAAGTCACTTCGTAGCTCCTCTATGAAGCTCCTAATCTGAACACCCTCTTTGGCATTCTCAAGTCATTTCCAGAATGGAACTCTTGTGGGAGATCAAACTAGTGAAGGTACACAATGACTCGAGAAATGTAGCAATTGAAGGCTATGAACATATGTTCTCTTACCAATCCCAATAGATGCAATGGACCCCCTTCCCTACTTTTCATTTTAATGTGCCCACAACTACAATGGACACATGGCCTCTCTCATAGTTGTGGTGAAGCTCTACTATGCTCCTCAACCAGTATATGAGTTATTATTAACTAATTCTACTTGGTGTTGTCATCATATGCATTCTCTTTTGCTCAACCTCTAACTAATTGATGCTCCTTCCAGTGATGAAGGTTGGCACCAATGGGCATTACTTCGACACATTGGCAACCGCATGAGCCAAGACAAACCTATAACCATCAAGGATTTCTAGGTTTGAATTGTTATCAACATTCATAGTTTCAATTTTAATTTACAATGTTATTCTTATGTGCATGCACAATAATCCTTGTATGTTTTTTTTAAGACTATGTTAATTATGGGTGTGGGGTTCCCATATTCTATTGAAGGTATCATTCTTAGAGACTTTATAGTAACACATTTATTGTTCACTATTTTAATTAACTTGTAAGCATTTTGATTGCATTACATGAGATCTTGGCAATGTTTTAATTGCCTCCAACTTACCATCTCATGACTTGGATTACATTTCCCCTATTTTGTGGAAAATAATCTAGTGGTTATCCTTATTAGCCCAACTATGTGTCTTTTAATGTTGTTCATATTAGGAAGAATTATGATGTCTCATTTATTTGGTCCATGTATTTGGGTATTCAAGGTATACTCTCACTAGTAGAAATTGGTAGGAGACGCATTCTACTACTTGTGCATAATTTGTAATACTTTAATATTGTCTTGTGGGAATTTCCTTGTGTGTTTGTTAAGTAGTAGTTCCCAACCCATGAAGGTGGTTGGTCCCTACTATAATACAATGGTGGTCTACTTATTTTCCTTTACAAGATAATTTAAGAAGGGGACAGAGAGGGATAAATTCACTTGTAGAAATCTCCCAAAGGTATTATCTTCAATGACTTACATTGGAGGAGCAGGTGCTGAGAGCATCAACCATTCTAGAATGACCTGAAAAGCATCCAAAAAACAAGAAGGTCTTCTCCTTGGGATGAAAAAGAACATTATCTCTCTAACCTATGTAATGAAATATCTTGAAACCCTAGCTTTCATTGCATGTAAAAATCCCTAAATCTAGCAAAATATCATTGTTATTATGAAAATGAAATGCTAAAATAACCAATCGCATAAAGAAAACATCGAACACATGGGGAAGAGTAAAGATTATGTTGATGAAGAAAGAGAGGTACAAATTAAATTATACCTATGGATATATGGATCTCTAAATTCTCCTTCTTATAGGGGTGGTCTTCTCTTGGGATTCTCCAAGTCATTATCCTTTAATCAACAAGCCTCCCTCCTTTAGAAATGAGAAAGAAATGGAAAAATCACTTAGCTTCTCTAAAAAAATTCACAACATGATCTTGCACTCAAATATTCTTGTTGCAACCTAGCAAAATAACACCTCTCTTCAAAGATGTATAATTTATACCCCAATCTTCGCTTTTATAGAGGTTGTAGTTCTAAAAAGATGTAAATTTGTTTCACCTATTAGGTGAAGAATCCTATAAACCAAACTCAAAAGAATGGATTAGTGCCCACTAGAGATGCCATTGAAATTATAGCACCATATCAATCTAACTTTGTGGTGGCAGTCTACTTGCATTATAAATTGGAAAGACATCTATGATCTGTCTACATAAGAAGAGGAAAGTTTTCATTAAAGATTTAAATAACTTACGGTGTTATTTGTGACTACTTGAAATGTGCATGTTACTGCTAGACTTGCACCTAATCCCATTACAATCCCATTAACAAATGTTACATGAATCAAACATACAAAATTTTGCAGGCAATTAATTAAATATAAACATAACAATTAGAAGAAGAAATCTTCCATTTACTTTTCTCAAACTAGTTAGGGCAAGATAACATGCGATCAATACAATATTAACAATGCTTTATGTGAGCATCACACAAACAATATAATTTTTTTTATCATAGTTTTACATGGCAAGTAAAGCATATACATATTCTACTTCGAAAGAAATAAACCTCAATTACATTGAAAAAATACACGTAAAATCTAAGAGAGATTATTCTTATAAACAAATAGCATTGACCTTGAATACCAACTTGCATTGATAATGATATCATTTTTTGCAAATGTGAAAAAGGAGATATAAATCAAAGCTAACAATTCTTACCAGAGTTTTTTTGTATGTATGGATATGATATTGACGCCAATAGACTTTGTATAGAGTCTCAACAACTGCAAAAATAGTTAACTGATCATAATGCATTATGTTATCCCCAGTTTAGGAATAACTAAGGATATTTTGTCTCGAGGCCCACAGGTCCTAGACATGGAGTACCGAGAGACATAACAAATTGAACATGGCCCTGGAGGGCCCATCCTTTCTTTTCTTCAGCGCCTCCACTTTGTCAGCAGCAACAACATCCATCACCTCGGCTTGGTTCTGTAGAAGAAATGGATCTTGTTCCATGAGGTAATGAGTCTGGGTATCATGGTATACATAACTCTAATCCTCAAAACCTTTGGATATGTGCATTTGATTCTTTTTGTTTCTAACAGGTGCTTGGATCTTATGCCTATCCACTTGACCATATCTAGGGGGAATGAAAGGATGCCCTAGTAAGCTTGTGCCCACAGGTTTTGAGTTGCCACTGGGGGGGTTCATGAGAAGCCATCGTCCGCTCCCATCATACTTACCACTTTCCATCTTTCTCCCACTCACCCATCCCATTACATTGGTCGGGGCATTGGGTTAGCCAAATATTTAAAGGTTGTACCTTACCTTGTGGGAAGAAAGGGCTTAAGGCCCAGAGGGTAAAAGCAGATAGAAAAAGATAAAAGCCTAAAAATGAAACCTCGAGATGCTTTGCCCAGGGATCCCCGAGAAAGAAATAAAAAGCTTCTCAGCAAGAAACAGAGGGACCCATAAAAAATAATAAAACAAGACCTGGTTAGAGGATAAGGGGTTTCATCACGAGCCAACCTATTAGGTCCATGGGCATATAGCGGTATGACACTACTAGAAGCTGGTCACCATGACAGGGCATCATCCCCTAACTAGCTTACCCATAAAATATAATAAAAAAAGACCTGGTTAGAGGATAGGGGGTCTCATCACGAGCCAGCCTATTAGGTCCATGGGCATCTAGCAGTATGACACTACTAGCAGTTGGTCACCATGCCGGGGTAGTGGCTCTTGGTGGCATAGACAAGAGAAAGGGGGTCTCATTATGAGCCAAACTTCTCATTTCCGTGAAATGCTTGTGGGTAACATTGCCACCACTGGTCACCACTCCAGGGCATTGTCCCCTGACTAGCTTCTTGAAAGAAAAAGCAATAAAAAGAAAGATAAAAGGAATGAATGGGCTTGGAAACATTTGCATCCACGACAGGTGCAACTCACCCTCTACAGAGGCACCCACAGGTAAGCCATACATTTCCCTGCTATCATTGCACCCCTTGCCCAGGAATCCTTTATCCACTTCACCCACTCAGATGACTTGGATTTCATCTCTCCTGGAAACACCCCACATCCAGTGAGTGTTAGCCCAATAGGACGCCATGTCACTTTCTCCAAACCTGGCTTGCAGATTAGTATAATGTCTTTGATAACTTTTCCAAGTGAAAGGGGTTTTATGCACATGTTTAATAAAATTGATGATTAGATGTGATTTACATTGCTATGATCCATGTTACTTATGAGCCCATGGAGGGAATATCTGTTGATGTGCATGACCATACCCGATGGACAGGTACCATTATGGACAGGTACACATGGGGATATTATTAGTTCGGACCTCCATGGGACTAGAAGCCCATTAGATGGATGTTAAAACCCCTGCAGGGGGCAAAGACAGGTCAGAGGGTTTGCACCGAGGAAGAGGAGGACGTTCCACTAGAGGCAGCTTAGCAGACCTATACCCAAGGGGGTTGCTCCCTTTCCAGCACGATGTTGGCCTTGGAAGGCCCATGAAGTCACCCAGGACACTCATGACATCATCCAGTGCTTGTGGAGGTTTTGGGAGGCAGTTGTGGCACGTGTGGCAGCTTCTGGAGGCCTAAGGAGGCCTAACGTTTTGCTCCAAGAGGCCAATGTTTCCCTAAAAATGGCTAAAGTCACCCTAAAAGGGCATGAAGTCTTCATTTATGCTTGATTTAGTATTTTTATCATGACATTTAATGTAAAACAATAGTATTATGTATTTTTGGCCTTGTCGGCCTTTTGTGACCTAAACTTTGATTAAGGTCATTGGTATGGTATAAGTAAGAGAGCTAAAACTCTCTTTTGTTCATCATCTTTCACTCACACTTGTGTGAGGTATGAAATTTGTGCCCTCCTTTAGGGTTTTTGGCTGAAATTACTAGTGCGCACTTGTTGAAGGAGGCTTATCTTGGCTATTTTTTGAAATTTTATTGGTGGAAGGATTACAACTAGGGTTTTACTTGATGAATGCTTGGTAAATGTAAGTGAATTTATGCAATCCTTCCATTACTTGAATGGTTATAGTATGTTTACTTGCATTTTGTTAATAAATTGTTGGAATAAACCCTACGAAATAAGCACATGTTTGTGTCCTTATTTTAATTCCCTGCTAAGAATGTGCCAAGAATTTTTTACCTATTGAAGACATTGTTAGGGCCTTACCATTGCAACACCCTACCTTTTCTTTTCAACCCTAGCTGTTTTTATCTTGTCATTGAGCTAAAGAAGGAGGAAAACGCACTAAGGCCTAGGGTTACTACACCTTAGTGAGTCGTTTTCCCCTAGGGTTTGATGGTTGAAGCCTTGGCTCAACAACACTTCACCATCAAATTCTCTTGTCTTTATCCCTAGTATTATCATTTGTCCCTTCAACTCTTGCTGCTACCTATTGACTCCATTTTCCCTATGAATGCACTAGTCTAAGACCTTTTATTTGATTGTTTTTTATCATAACTTCCAAAATCTTTGAACAACTACTAATACCTTCTAACCCTAACCTACTAACCCTATTGCTGCCATTATCCACTTGATTTGAAATTATACTTTGCATCATTTTATACATGTTTAAAGAAATTGAAAGATTGGTTAAAGCGTAGTAGTCTTTGCTTCTAATGAATGTTGATATTTTGACATTGATGATAAATCGGTCTTGCTCATTGTGAAGCGTATTTAAAATCATTTATTGTGAAGTAACACGTTGTGATTGCTGCTATTATACATCATTGATTGCTTCATTAATAATATTAGTCAATTGCTTTATTTCATAAAATCTCCAATTATATGAAGTACTAACCAACAAGTGATCTTGCAAATATATAGTTTCTTGTTGCTTTGTTTCGGGCAGGTACACTTATGGTTGTTATTATATTTATTGGTTGTTTAGCCAGACTTTTTGATCGGTGGTGACTTGTGAGGGGGAAAATTTTACTTAGTCTTAAACCTTTTCCTTTTCAAAACCCCAGGTCATCGAGGACGTCTCCCATGGGCCTACCACCCTAAATAGAAAGAGTTATCCTATTGAGGTGACATTGATAAGATAGTCTC
This sequence comes from Picea engelmannii, assembly GCA_009831015.1. Taxonomy (NCBI): domain Eukaryota; kingdom Viridiplantae; phylum Streptophyta; class Pinopsida; order Pinales; family Pinaceae; genus Picea; species Picea engelmannii. The sequence goes on from ML798831.1 coordinate 46,962, forward strand.
CAGTTGTGCCAGTTTGCCTTCCTTTACCTTTCCTTTACATCCAAGTACAAACTGTGCGATAACATTTTGGTGTCGCTATTGGGGAACACTGAGTCAATTCTCCTCAAAGATGAAACTTTTTCGGTAAGCCTTTCCTCAAGAGCCCTTATCTTACAAAGCTTACCTGGCGACTCCACTAAGGGTGATTCCCTTATCTCTTTGGTAATTTCAAGAAAATTATTTGGCGACTCCACAATCCACAAGGATGTACAATAACCCTCCTCAATCTTTCAGAAGAAAACCTCCCCGAAACTCTCATGTAGTAAAATCAATTTTTGAAGGAAGTCTTCCTTTAAACACAATGTCTAGCATAGGAACTCAAACTAGCAATCCAAACCAAGCTAATAACCAAAGTAAATGGTCATCCAATATTTTCAAACCGCTAGACATGACATCCATACTAGGCTACCCTAGGAAGATGTCACCCAAGTGTGAGAAGTGGTTGCCTAAGTTCATCGGTACTGATGCAATCAGTGCTAAAGAGCAAATGAGAAACTTGTGGGCATTCTCCAAGCTTCACCTTGTTAGTGATAATGCTGAAGATTTAGTCATGAAATTGTTCTCTGCTACCCTCCTTGATGCTTCAAGACGTTGGTACCATAGTATTCCTGATGGTATTATTAAAACCATGGATAAATTGGAAGAGGCCTTTCTCAAACGATGGAGTATCAAAGAAGACCCCAACATGCTGCTAACCAAGCTGAATACCCTTTGGAAACATGAGAATGAGACCAATAGAGAGTTCCACACTAGGTTTGAAACCCTATTATAGAAGATCCTTGTGAGTCATCATCCAATGAATAAATTCCTCTCTTACGTCTACACCAAAGATTTCACTGGTCAACTAGGGTATCTCCTCAGGGATAAGAACCCCCAAACAATCAAAGAATCCCAAGAGTTAGCCACAAAGATCGAGTACAACCTCCACTCATCCAAGATCGAGCCTTTCTCAAACCCAAGGGGAAAAATGGACACCAAACCCAAGATAGTCCACAACGCTGAGCCTTCCTCAGATATTTCTACCAGCTTGGAAAAGTTGCAAATGACCATGGATGGCATGATGAAAAACCAAGAGCTAATGATGAATAGGATTGTCAACCTAGAAAGAGCCCAGATCCAAGCACCAAGGGTCCCTTACAAAGGCCAATTCCAAAACGGGAACCAAGTTCATAGACTAAAGAATGATCAAGAGGTTCCTAATACCCTAGTTCCTACAAACATCATGGATGAAAATCCTTGGTGTTTGCAGTGTACTGAAGCAAACTGGGAACATGAATGTTGCTACAAAAATGGAAGCCATGAACAACTAAACAATGTGGGCCATGTCATAGAAGGCCCCCAAATTTTCCTCAATATCATTCCTGAGGAACACCGAGAGGGCATAAAAGAGGCAGCTAGGAAGGCGAGAATGGAAGTAATAAACAACTTGGACCAATAATCGAAGGGGAAGTTGAGAAAACAAGAATTTCAGGTGTGTAGACGAAAGAAGCTAAACCAACCTACCTCTACTATTCCTGCAATAACCCAAACAAAACCTCCACCCTTGGATATTCTCCTTCCTAAAAACCCTCCCAAAACCGAAAGAGTGGATTTAAACTTTGACTTAGAAGGGGCACTATCCAAGATGCACGTCATTATCCCTTTGGGAGAATTCATTAAGGTACCATATGTTAAATAAAGATTTGACAATTTATTCAAGGGATCAGATGGACCAATGGACCCCCCTATCATGTTACAAGCTAATCACTTTAGGATCCAGTATAGTGAACACCCACCCTTTTTCATGACCTTGCTGATGAATAACAAGAGCCTCAACAATTGCATGTTGGATTCAAGGGCCGGTGCTAACATGATGTCTATCAAAGTCATGCAACAAGTGGGCCTAAAAGTCACATGACCTTATAGAAATGTGTGTGGCTTTGAGTCTAGATCCATACCCACACATGGGGTAATTGAAAATGTGGAAGTTTGCCTTAAAGAATACCCTGAGAGAGTAATCCACATTGACATAGTGGTAGTAGACATCCCAGATGTGTGGGGGATGTTGTTGTCTAGGAAATTTGCTTCAATGTTGGGTGGTACCCTTGATATGGACCTCACTTATGTGAATATACCTTTGAACAATGGAACAATAGGTCGTCTCCTGAATGTTCCAATGACCAGGACCCATGTGCAAGAAACTAGAGACCCCATCAAAGAGGACAAATCACATGAGAAAATCATGGAAAGTCTTCCTAAATTTTCTCCCGATGATATGCCCTTTGCAACAGAGCAAGACTTTGATTAGATACAATGGCCCCAAAGAGAAGAGTACCAACGACTCCTAGATAAGTATAAAGACAAAGAAGTTGGGGCTATGAAATTACTAAAGAAGGGAGAAAGTGATGTATTGATTCGTCCATCCCAGCAAGAAGTCTTCATAGTGGAATCCCACCCTCCTCCCTCTGCACAATACACCAGGGTTGTTCAGGAAACAACTAAATTCAAAATCAGGGAATACAAGAAGGGGGGCATAGTATGGATGTGGGATATCAAGAAAGGAGAGCCAACTAATGTCAAAGGAAGTACTCAATTTTGGCTTGGGCCTTTCAAGATTGGAAGAAAATCGGTTGATGATTCTTATTACTTGTCCACATTGGAAGAAAGAAGGATCCCACTACCAGTCAACGAACACCTCCTCAAGCCCCACCAAGGTGGGGGGATTTGAATTCACAGGTAACTGGAGGTAAGTAGGTAGGCATTTTCATTCATTGTATATACCATTTGCATTTCATGGTAGAATAGTTTGCTTTCACATTTGTTCATATGCTTGTTTTCATATTATATATATATGAGCTGGGGGTGATATCACCACCCCAAATGATTGTTGACAGTTTATGTTGAGATCAAGCAGGTTACAGGTTATGCCATAGATGTTGAGGTTCTCATACGCTCTACAGTGAGCACATGTCCCCGAGTTGGAGCTAGATGTTATCACCAGTTTAGGGATAACAAAGGAGATTATGTCTCAAGGCCCATAGGTCCTAGACATAGAGTACCGAGAGCCAGAACGACTTGAGCATGGCCTTGGAGGGCCCATCCTTTATTTCTTCAGTGCCTCCACTTTTTCAGCAACAACAACAACATCCATCACCTTGGCTTGATCCAATAGCAGAAATGGAACTTTCTCCATGAGGTAATGAGTTCAGGTATCATGGTATTTGTCACTTTGATCCTCAAAACCTTTGAATATGTGCATTTGATTCTTTTTGTTTCTAACGGGTGCTTGGATCTTATGACTATCCACTTGACCATATCTGGGGGGGAATGGTAGGATGCCCTAGTAAGCTTGTGCCCATAGGTTTTGAGTTGCCACTTGGGGGATTCATGAGAAGTCATCGTCCACTCCCATCATACTTACCACTTTCCATCTTTCTCCCGCTCATCCATTCCATTACATTGGTTAGGGCATTGGGTTAGCCAAATATTTAAAGGTTGTATCTTACCTTGTGGGAAGAAAGGGATAAAGGCCCAGAGGGTAAAAGCAACTGGCAAAAGATAAAATCCTAAAAATGAAACCTCGAGATGCTTCGCCCAAGGATCCCCGAGAAAGCAATAAAAATCTTCCGAGCAAGAAACAGAGGGACCCATAAAAAATAATAAAACAAGACCTAGTTAGAGGATAGGAGGTCTCATCACGAGCCAGCCTATTAGGTCCATGGGCATCTAGCAGTATGACACTACTAGCAGTTGGTCACCACGCCATGGTAGTGGCTCTTGGTGGCATAGCCAAGAGAAAGGGGGTCTCATCACAAGCCAACCTTATCATTTCCATGAAATTCTTGTGGGTAACATTTCCACCACTGGTCACCACGCCAAGGTAGTGTCCCCTGACTAGATTACCCATAAAAAATAATAATAAAAGACCTGGTTAGAGGATAGGGGATCTCATCACGAGCCAACCTATTAGGTCCATGGGCATCTGGTGGTATGACACTACTAGCAACTGGTCACCATGCCAGGGTAGTGGCTCTTGGTGGCATAGCCAAGAGAAAGGGGGTCTCATCACGAGCCGACCTTCTCATTTCTTTGAAATGCTTGTGGGTAACATTGCCACCATTGGTCACAACGTCGGGGCAGTGTCCCATGACTAGCTTCTTGAAAGAAAAAGCAATAAAAAGAAAGATAAAAGGCATGAATGGGATTATAAACATTTGCATCCACGAGAGGTGCAACTCACCCTCTACAAAGGCATCCATAGGTAAGCCATACATTTCCATGCTATCACTGCACCCCTTTCCTGAGCATCCCTTATCCACTTCACCCACTCACATGGCTTGGATTTGATCTCTCCCAGAAACACCCCACATCCAGTGAGCGTTAACCCAATAGGAAGCCATGTCAATTTCTTCAAGCTTGGCTTGCATATTAGTATAATGTCTTTGAGCACTTGTCTGGGTGAAAGGGGTTTTATGCACATGTTTAATAAAATTGATGATTAGATGTGATTGACATTTCTATGATCGATGTGACTTATGATCCCATGGAGGGTGTATCTGTTGATGTGCAGGACCATACCCGATAGACATGTACCATTATGGACAGGTACACATGGGGCGATGATTAGTTCGGACCTTGATGGGGCTGAAATCCCATCAGATGGATGTTGAGACCCCAACAGGGGGTAGAGACAGGTCAGAGGGTTTGCACCGGGGAAGAGGAGGATGTTCCACCAAAGGAAGCTTAGCAAACCTGTACCCAAGGGGGTTGTTCCCTTTCCACCACGATGTTGGCCTTCGAAGGCCCATGAAGTCACCCAAGACACTCATGACATCATCCAATGCTTGTGGAGGTTTTGGGCGACAGTTGTGGCAGCTTCTAGAGGCCTAAGGAGGCCTAACATTTTCTCCAGGAGGCCAACGTTGCCCTAAAAAGGGATAACTTCACCCTAAAAGGGCATGACGTCTTCATTTATGCTTGATTTAGGGTTTTTATCATGACATTTAATGTAAAACAATATTATTATGTATTTTTGGCCTTGTCGGCCTTTTGTGACCTAAAATGTAATTAAGGTCATTGGTATGGTATAAGTAAGAGAGATAAAACTCTCTTTTGTTCATCATCTTTCACTCACACTTGTGTGAGGTCTAAAATTTGCGCCCTCCTTTAGGGGTTTTGGCTGAAATTACTAGTGTGCACTTGTTGAAGGAGGCTTATCTTAGCTATTTTTGGCAATTTTCTTAGTGGAAGGTTTACAAGTAGGGTTTTTCTTGATCAATGCTTGGTAAATGTAAGTGAATTTATGCAATCCTTCCATTACATGAATGGTTATAGTATTTTTACTTGCATTTTGTTAATATCTGTTGGAATAAACCCTAGGAAATAAGCACATGTTGGTGTCCTTATTTTAATTCCCTGCTAAGATTGTGCCAATAATGTTTTACCTATTGAAGACATTGTTAGGGCCTTTCCATTTCAACACCCTACCTTTTCTCTTCAACCCTAGCCGTTTTTATCTTTTCATTGAGCTAAAGAAGGAGGAAAACGCACTAAGGCCTAGGGTTACCACACCTTAGTGAGTCGTTTTCCCCTAGGGTTTGATGTTTGAAGCCTTGGCTCAACAACACTTCACCATCAAATTCTCTTGTCTTTAGCCCTAGTATTATCATTTTTCCCTTCAACTCTTGTTGCTACCTATTGACTCCATTTCCCCTATGAATGCACTAGTCTAAGACCTTTAACTTGAGTGTTTTTTATCATAACTTCCAAAATCTTTGAACACCTACTAATACCTTCTAAACCTAACCTACTAACCCTATTTCTGCCATTATCCACTTGATTTGAAGTTATACTTTGTAGCAGTTTATACATCTTTAAAGAAATTGAAAGATTGGTTAAAGCGCAGTAGTCTTTGCTTCTAATGAATGTTGATATTGTGACATTGATGATAAATCGTTCTTGCTCATTGTGAATTTTATTTAAAAGAATTTATTGTGAAGTAACACATTGTGATTGTTGCTATTATACATCATTGATTGCTTCATCAATAATATTAGTCAATTTCTTTATTTCAGAAAGTCTCCAATTATATGAAGTACTAACTAGCAAGTGATCTTGCAAATATATAGTTTCTTGTTGCTTTGTTCCGGGGAGGTACACTTATGGTTGTTATTATATTTATTGTTTGTTTAGCCGGACTTTCTGATCGGTGGTGACTTGTGAGGGGGAAACTTTTACTTAGCCTTAAACCTTTGCCTTCTCAAAACCACAGGTCACCGGGGATGTCTCCTCTGGGCCTACCATCCTAAATAGAAAGAGTTATCCTAATGAGGTGAAAATGATAGGATAGTCTCCAATTGTGCCAGTTTGCCTTCCTTTACCTTTCCTTTACATCCAAGTACAAACTGTGCGATAACACATTGTATGCGCACACACTCACAAAAACACATAAAAATTCATGTTTGTCTCACCTCTAGTTGATCTCCACCTATTAGACCTACTAGATGACTCACTTTCCTCTATTCTACCTTAACTTCCCTCACTCAATGAAGATAGATCTGACAAATACTTGTTTGGTTTTACGTTCTACAACACTCCATCAAATGAGAGAAACAATCATCAAGTGTCATAAGGGCTATGATGAAATGTCTTGAGGAAACCACAAGAACATAATAGTACAAGTGAATTTTGTTGTTACAATTCAATTCTCAACCCACTCATTATTTTTCAAACTTGAGAACAAAATAGTACAAGTGAGTTTGTGCTTCATGGATTGACATAGACCATAATTTTAAGACAATGGAAGATGGAGATTTGATCCAACAAAGAGATGTACAAACATAATGGATTTAGGATTTGTGATACTCATGGGATAATCCTATAATGGTTCATTGGAACCATCTCATCTAACATTTGAGGCTGAATGGAGGAAACTCAAAATAGAAATCAGTCTAGAGGAAGAACTAAAAGAGGACATGGATTGAATAATGTGTTACTTCCTAGAACAAGGGGGTCATCACGATGACCTAGATGATATTGTCTGGGTTTTTTATGGGACTATCTAGATTAGCAATGTTATCAGGGTCTCATGGAAATGGAGGTGGTCCTCTGGGTCTACACTAATCTGGGGTTGTAAAAAGGATCTCTATATGATTTCCTCTTGGTTCCCCTAGTAGATGTGAGAACTATAAAAAAGGAAGTGATATGCTAAGTGGAAGTTGGTCTAGAATGTAGATGTGGTTGCAAGATGAGGGAGTGGAATTGGAGGGCCTCATGTAAGTATAAGGCCAATCATTGTACTAGAAATCATCCAACCAAGTTATAATAAGACAAGAACTAAATCAAATCATCCCTAGGCATATTCATTGTCAAGCTTCATTATGTTCATGATTACTTCTTTTGGTTCTTGAGTTTGAGATTAGTCTAAGTGTTTTGTTTAGACATTTCCAGATTGACATTAGGGGGACCATATTAAAATATTCAATTCAAACATTAGTACTACTTTTAGTAGGTTTTCCATGCATGCATGCAACGCTTGGAGCATTAATGGAGGGTGGTTTCTTCAAAAAGGTACTTTCCAATTTCGCAATTTGATATTTTGGGGAAGTTTATATGTTTAGAAACTTCCTATTTTTAATGAAATTTCATGGAGAACTTAATAAAAATAAAGCTGAAGTGATAATTCACTACAATACTTGATGTTTGATAAATTGACTTCCCTTAAAAACATGTTTACAAGAACAATTATATTGAAGTACTTAAAAATTCCTTAATTGTAAATTTTGGAAGGTGGGAGGAAACATAGAAAATAAAGAAAATGCTAAGGTCTAACCAGTGTAGTCCAAACCTATGAAACTTCAAAGATATTTATGTGCATAAATAAGAGAAATAGATGATGAAAATTTTTACCTGCAATGAGAGGTAATTTTGATTTCCTCTGCAATAGAGGAAGAAGACACATGATCAATGAAAGATCTAACTTGATGAACATAAATGGAGACCCACGAGACCTAACCCATTAAAGAACACAAAATTAGGCTCATGTTAATGCTAAGAAAATATGTTAAGAAGGGACATGAACCAAACATAATGCCACAAATTTTGTAGAGATATAGATGCTAAAGGTTGTTGCATTCATGAGAAATGGTTATGATCCAATGATGCTTATAAATTTGTAGCTAGATGCATGAATCCCTAACGACCAGACTCGTTGCATTTAGAATGACACTCAACACAAATATTAATAAATATTTCAAAGATACCTATAGTTGAAGTTGAAGAAGACTACTATTTTTCAGAGATCGTGGATAAAATCATGGGTAGTGTTAGTAGGGCACCCGCATGCAAGGCATCACAAACATGTGAAAAGGTTTTAGATAACTTGTGTAAGGACTTAAAAAGATTGTGTGAGAGAAACCAATTTATGACATTATGCCGAGATAACTAGTGAGAAACAAACTCATTTTCTTGATAAATATGTTTTAGATGCAGGAAGAAATCTATACAAACACCAGGTACAAACACTGGGTACTCCCTAGGGTGAATCAATTAGCTTGTGGGACAGTACCAAAGTGTTGCTTGAAGGGAGAAGTACACATAGTGCCATGGGGGTATAGTCTATCTTGTAACACACTTTGTGTAAATCCCTCAATCAAGTGGGACATTTATGTTATGTGTTTTCTTTTGTATGTCTTTGATTTTTTTAGGAGAATATTTTCATTGCTCTCAAGACCTCTTTGGGCGAGCATCTGGAAGGTTCAGAATCAATATTTTATATTTTTCTAGCTACTAGCCTCTGGGCCTTCAGCCCTTTCTTCCCATGAAGTGAGGGACAACCCCTTCTTGGGTCAGGACACCCAAAAAACCCAAACGGTGAGGAGATGAGGGGATGAAGTGTGGAAATTGACAAGTATGGTTGGGAATGGTACGGTGAATTTTCAAAAGGACCTCCCAGTAGCATACCTATCCCTAAGGGTGACCCACTTACTAGGGCGCAATGTCAACCACCAAGGTGAAATAGGGAAAAGAGCATAATGTCCAAGTAAATGTCACATAATCAAAATCATTAATAGATGCAACAAATTCAAATGCCTCAAATATTGAAATGACATCACCATAATACCTAACTAGTACCTCATGGAGAAAGACCCAATGTCTTCCAGAGGCCAACTAATGTGGTGGATATCGTTGTGACAATCTTGGATTTTTGGTGGTCAGGTGGGTCTTTCTCTGTACAAGCAGACACTACTGGTCAGGCTGTCTCTCGGTACTCCATGGTTGAAATATTGTTACTACAAAGAGTATTATATGTATTATTGAGTTATTATTCATCATATCAATCCTCTTTTGTGGATTTATCATGTTGATCTTTGTACTTGACCAAATCCCCTTTTACAGATTTGTCAAACCCTAATTATATTATGCAAATTAAGAAGTCGCCCCCCAGGCCTAATTAAAGTGGTTTTAACCACTAAGAAGAGAAGTTGGTTATGCCCAGTGAAGAGACACTTTTCTAGCACCTTCCAGCTAGTATAAATAAAGGAGGCTAGCACCTCATTATCTCACTCACTCATTCACTCATCAAGTGTGCAAGTTTGGTGGTTGCAGTTGGGAGAAGAAGGAAAAGAGAGGCGCATTGCTCAGTGTTGGATATTCTCTAGTATTTTGGTTTATTGTCTTTGCATTGTATTGGTTATCTATATTAAGGAATTTTTTGTTGGGTTTTCTCCCCCATGAGGGTTTCCTAGGATAAAAGTTGTGTATCTTGTGATTGTGTTTCTCTCAGTGATCCTACATATGTTATTGTTATCTAGTAAATTGAAAAGAAACCTAATAATAGATCAAAACTTAACATGGTATCAAAGCTAAGCTGAAGAGAGAACCTTTCACTAGATAAGCAAAAATGTCCCTATTGTCATACAAGAAAATTAGGGCTTTTATTAAAGAGGAATTTTATCCTAAAACTCATCAAGGAAGTGTGACCTACCCTAGTGAACTCTTTGGCAACCTAAGTGCACTTTTCTAGCGGACAAAACTCTCGAAAATTGAAACCCTAGTTTTCACTGGTACCGGAAAACCAGGAAACCAGAACCAGTACCAGAAGTACCAGTCCATATTTCTGCAGTCCCAGTTTGAAGGGGTAAAATTTGGATTTTTTGAAATCCGACTGCACCAGGATACTCGCCTCAACCAAGTGCACCTCCTAGTAAGTTCAGATTTAAATTCTAAGCATTTTCAATTTTTGGTCATTTTCCCAGCTCCAGGTCAATATGTTTGCAAGCACTAAGCTTGTTGATAAGATAGAAGGTGTGGATAAATTTCATGCCTCGAAGTATAGGATTTCACTCATTCTTGAAGAGAATGACCTAGCAAGATTCATTAAATAAGATGTACCATAACCTACTGATGCTACAACTAAAGAAAAACACCAAAAGGACACGGTTAGGGCCAAAATAATCATTGCAGACTCTATTAAATATCACTTGATCCCTCAAGTGGCTTCAAAGAAAACTACAAAAGAAATGTTTGATTCCCTAACTAGAATGTATGAAGGAAAGAACATCAACCGAAAGATGAATCTAAGAAATCAACTTAAAAGTACAAGGATGCAGAAAGGAGAAACGGTTCATGAGTATTTCTCTAGAATATCACAATTCAAGGAACAACTAGAAGTAATTGGTGATACTCTAGATGAAGATGAACTCATAATGACAACTCTTAATGGTCTCACAAGACCTTGGGATGCGTTCATCCAAAAAAATTATGCCAGAAAGCAGGAACTACATTTTGAGAGTATGTGGGAAGAATATATTGAAGAACAAGCAAGAGTAGCTAACTGAGAAGCAATAATATCAAGAGATGAAGATCAAGCCCTAGCTTCTCATACAAAAGGAGGAAGGAGGAGGTCTCACTTCCTGAAGGAAACTCATCAACATAAGGAATGTCACTCCCCAAAGAGATTCAACAACTCTCATAAAGAATCTCACCCTCCAAGGAAATTCTAGAAGTTTCAGAAAGGTCAAAGAAGAGAAAGAGATTTCTCCTCTTATCAATGCTATCATTATGATAAGATGGTACATATTGCTAAAACAATTATAGATAAGAGAGAAGAATACAAGAAGAGAAACAAAAGGCACCATGCCCATGCCCATAAGATGAAGGATGTATTATATGTACCAAGTTTGACAAAGAACTTACTTTCTATCTCAGCTTTAGATAAGAAAGGCTTCAGAGTTGCTTTCAAATATGGAGAAGTTATTATGTGGCCTAAAGGAAAAACCATAGAAGATGCAATTGTTATTGGAACAGAAGAAGGTGGCTTGTATAAGCTAAAAGGTCACTCGGAAGCATCCTTGACTCATTCCATTGAGAGTCCATGTGAACTTTGGCATATAATACTAGCTCACATCAACTGCATTAAGGCATTACCATATGTGAGCAAGGAAATCACGGGTATACCAGAATTCAAGGTTGACCATGAAGGTGTGTTGTAATGATCCCAAGCCATTATGAAAGGATCATTATTGTTTTGGTGTCTTTTTAAAACTTTTTCTGAGTGAGGTATTTCGTCAAACAGTTTGTTGATCTATTTGTTTAGATTTGTTTATATGTGTGTATGCAACAAATAACAGAAAGAGATAACCATGGAACATACCTCAATCATATGCAATAAGATAGACAAGCCAAAACATCTCAATTCTTCTTTATTCATAAAATAGAGAAACCTGCTATGATGAAGATGTTGATCTAGAATGCTCAACAGATGGCCAAGAAGATAGACAATAGATAAGAGCTGCTACAAAATGCTCCCGCTAATACAAAAGATGCCTCCAAGGCTGAATAAGAAATGAAGATCAATACAAATAGATCTGAATGCCAAACTCTCCAGCTGAAGAATGCCACGCTCCAATAGAAGGTTGAAACCCTCAATAAATCGGCCCTGCTGCCAAAAGTGTCCAATCGCCCTAAGAAATATGCCAACTGATAGATCGGGTGATGGTAAGAACAACCCAGGTGCCCGAATCTCCAAGATCCCTCTCAATCTCTATAGATATGATATCCCCCACTGAATGGTGCACCCCACTGGATGACTGAAGCCCTAGATAATTCGGCTCTGCTGAAGGAGGACTCCAAATGCTCTGAAACTCTCCAGAAATATAGATCGGAACACTGCAAGTCACTAGGTCAAGTCTCAGGGTCATATCTGAAGTGTAACCCCTCCAAACAGACTAGATCTGGATCTCAAAAACGCCCTCCTTCTCTTCAATTCGCCCCACTGCTCAAGAAATAATCTGACCCATAAAACTATCTAAAAAAGCACTAGATCTGATGTCCAAGGCCCTGTAATGAAAACCCAAGTGATAGAATCCTCAACGGCCCTACCAATCTCCTACAACGAATCTCTCTCCAAAGATGGTGCGCCCCCCTTGCTAGAAACCCCCAATGGTGTGCCCTCCTCCTCTTCCTATGCCTATTGTTGTGTAGAACCTCCTGCATTGATGTAGATCTGACTAGAATGGTGTGGGAGAGTATTGCATCTCCGAGACCAAGCTTGGGACAAGCTAGGTGGAATCTTTCACCACTGAATCATCCTCTAGGGTTTGTTAAGTCAAAAACCTCAAAACCCCCAAGAGATGGGCTCACTAGCTAAAGCCAAATATCAAACTGATAAACATACATGAATGAATGAGAAGAGGCCCTTGCCTTTCCTTTATACTTTTTGGTTCACCTTGTCCCTCCAAAGTGACTTTCATTTTATTAATATTTAATTAATTAATTAACCTTTTTACCTTTGAAAAGATCCTTATCTCTCCTTGTGGCTTCCCTGGCTACTGAAAGTCACTTCTAGCCATCCCATCCTTTAGTGTTGCTCCTCACAATTCCAATGAGCTATTACACTGAGAGGTTCCTCCAAGTAATGTGCCCAAAATGACCTCTTTAGTGAATTCCATTGACTTATAGCTCAAAATAGTCAAAATCCTGGAAATCGTCGGAATACAATGAAACCAAAGCCAAACTATGAGGAATGGCTCATAATGATGGAATATGATCATCAATGCAAGTTGGACCCCACAATGCCTCTCAAATACCCTTGTACTCACTATAGCATCCATCTGGCTACTCTGGTCATCATAAATCTCTGCCCTGTGGTGATGTCCCAAAGTGGGGACATTACAGTCCTCCCTGCTAGAAAATTGCTTGTCCTCAAGCAATACCCAAATCCCTCCAAGTAAAATACGAGGATACCATTTCCACCTTTGGGATACATAGTAGAACCCATCCAATGATGAACAATGGCACACTCCACCCCCTGGATCCCATATCAGGAAGTGAACTGCAATACTCTATGAAGAACAGTCCTGGAAGATATCAACCCTGTGAACCTCCTGCACCTGACCCATGGCCTCATATCGGAATGAGTCCATCCTCCAAATCTCTACCAAGATCCACATGGCCTCCATCAACTGCACGTGTTGATGCCCAACTGAGGTGATGCAAGACCTCTGTGAGGCACCCGCAACCGATGCGCTCCTCTCAACACTGAAGATCAATGGAAAGTTAGAGCAACTTTCCCTTACCATGGTCCACTCTCCCCTATCGGTCAATGAAATGCTCAATCCTACAATCTTTGGGTCCCATGCTAACCTCTGTCGAAGATCCTCATGCTGACACTGCACTACTCTGACCATGATTGTTTGCCCCCTGAGTACATCCTGAACCCTCCTCTCCTGGGTCCTCCAACTAAAATACCTATGACCATTGGACCTACTGTCTAGAAACTATATCTGTATAGGCATCTCTATAGAAGAAGTACCTATCCAAACCTCTCCATGCCCTATCATGATGGCCAAGCAGAAGAAAAGGCCTCACCCCATAGGACAAGTACCTGCATACCCACTCCAAACCAAACCAAGGTGGAGTGTGTGGCTCTCTGGTGCAACCTGGGTCAACATGAACATCGTGCTAACAAAACGGACTCTGGGGTCCCATGGAAAACTTGGAAGTTTATCACTTCCAATCTCCTCTAATTTCTCTTGTGTGAGACTAATCACTGTCAGAATCCCTATGTGCTCATCTGCTATCCTCCTCATGTTGTTCTCAATGACAAACATGTCGGAAAAGGGTAACAGACATATCTGCAGCTGACTGTAGGACTGAATAAAGTCACAGGCTTTGGTCAATCCCAAGGATTCGACCAGAAGCTCGTCCATCGGTATCCATGATAACTGCTCACCTGTAGTCATCACTAACCCCCAATGATTAGGTACAATCGGAAGCAACTCCTCCAACTGCTGGTAAACCACTCTCCATCTCCCATCACCCAGACAACTACTAAAATGGTGAAAGTGATCTCTCATAACTAGGTGTTGTTGCAAAGGAGTGACATATGCATGCTCCCCTAGGCGTGTCTCCTCCCTGCAAGGCATTATACCCCTCTGAATGCCACCATACATCTCAGCATGACTCTGTGAACTATCCCTCATCATCGTATGCTCCGGCATACTCATGTCGTCTCCTGCAGACTCATGTTGTATCATCTATCTTGGGCATGCTGCTAGATCAATCTCTATATGGAGATCAACCACTCCCAAGACACAAATGGAAGTGTCCCCCATCAACTGGTGCTCCTCTGCTAGATCATCAACATCCTCTGTCAACGTGACTGGCTGATACATCTGAGTGTCCACTAAGATAGATGAAGTGGATCTCTGATGGATCTCCTCAAGAGACTCATTTGTCCTAGACTCTGATTCTTGAAGGGTGGTCTGTGTGCCTCTCAAGAATCCTTGAGTGCTCTCCAACTCCTGGGTGAGTCGGTCCATCTCCAATTCCTGATCCCTCAAAGCCTCGTGATACATCTCACCAACCCTCAGTAGATAATCCCTATCTGTCAACAACTGTTGGTAGTCAGTCCTCATCACAGATACTCTCTCCCGGAGAGTGTGAAAATCATCCATGGAAAATCCTCCATCTGAACTACCATATGCCACTGGTGCTCTCCAACAGTAATCTGTCATCACTGCATACATGTCATCAATACGTCTAGTGGCTTCCATGATCATAGCCTCACTAACTCTCAACTGTGCTGCTAAGTGGTGTGAATCCTGATCATGGTCATGCTGAGGTGCCATCTCAGACCCCTCACTGCTAGTGTCAGTCCTGCTAGTGCCAACTCTAGAATCCCCAAAAACACCCTCTGCATAAGATGATGTGTTGAACTGTCCATTGTCTATTGTGTTGTTGGGTACTCCTGTATGCCACTTCATCCCATCACTAGATACTATCTCCCTCTGAATCACATTGTATCCTGTATGAGCATCTGTATCCTCCTGTGCACTCAACCTGCTACTCTCATCTCCGCCTGGATCCCATAGAGATGTATCCAGACACATGCTATGATCATCCTGACTGCTAAAAAGTGCATCCTCATCAATGCAAACCGATCCTGGAGGTAAGTGCTCCATCAACCTATCAGCCTCTACAATCTGCTCAACTAATGGAGTCTACAATAGCTGTGACTCAATCTCTTCAAGTTGATCTGTATGTGTAAGGTCCCCTGTCTGTACTCCCTGTACCTCCTACTGGATCTGTGGGTCTACCTGTCCATGGTGTGCATCCCTCACACTAAGCTCATCCATCATACCTAACGTGCCATTAATCTCATCATGTGACGTGGCTATCATGGGTGTCTGAACAGGTGACAAATGTGTCACGACGCCCATAGGAAGCTCATCATCTCTAGGTGATAGCATGTGTGACTCCTCACTAGTGTCACCACTCTGTTGAGACGTAAGGTCATCAATGGTATGTGACATGTCTGCTGAGACACTGTGGCTATCGTCCTGTCCATCCAGCTGCCTATCCACTACACAAGGGTCATCATCCTCCTCAAGCGTGCAAGCATCAATAGCCTTCATGCAAGAGTCATCATCACTATCCTCTGAGGTAGAGTCACTATCACCATCCTCTGTGCAAGAGTCATTGTCATCATCCGACTGCTCTGAATCCACATTTATCGCTCCATCCTCACAAACCTCATCATCACTGTCATAACATGCCTCAATAATGCGCTCCTGATCCTTACCCCTGCACCTATGATCTGGTTCCCACGGCCCCTTGCAACTGTGGCAAGGTTGTGTGCTCCTACTGGGCGTGGGGTTTCTTTGTTCTTCCCACCATCTAGCTGCTTCTTTTCTCTTTTTATCTGCTATGATAATCCCCTCTAAAATATCCCATTTTCTCAAATGGGGATTTCTATAGGTTGCATATTGTTGGAAGGTTATTATAGCCTTAGTTTCCTTGCTAAGGTTGTCATACATGATCCCCAAACATGATATCTCAAAGGATATCCTATCCATGTCCTTCCAACTATCCATAAATACCCCTCAGGTTTGCAGGATTTAAGCTCTGATACCACTGTAATGATCCCAAGCCATTATGCAAGGATCATTACTGTTTTGGTCTTTTTAAAACTTTTTCTGAGTGAGGTATTTCGTCAAACAGTTTGTTGATATATTTGTTTAGATGTGTTTATATGTGTGTATGCAATAAATAACAGAAATAGATAACCATGGAACATACCTCAACCATATGCAATAAGATAGACAAGCCAAAACATCTCAAATCTTCTTTATTCATAAAATAGAGAAACCTGCTACAATGAAGATGTCGATCTGGAATGCTCAACAGATGGCCAAGAAGATAGACAATAGATAAGAGCTGCTACAAAATGCTCCCGCTAATACAAAAGATGCCTCCAAAGGCTGAATAATAAATGAATATCAATACAAACAAATATGAATGCCAAACTCTCCAGCTGAAGAATGCCACGCTCCAATAGAAGGCTGAAACCCTCAATAAATCATCCCTGCTGCCAAAAGTGTCCAATCACCCTAAGAAATATGCCAACTGATAGATTGGGTGATGGTAAGAACAACCCAGGTGCCCAAATCTCCAATATCCCTCTCAATCTTTGTAGATCTAAAATCCCCCATTGAATGGTGTGCCCCACTGGATGACTGAAGCCCTAGATAATTCAGCCCTGCTGAAGGAGGCCTCCAAATGCTCTGAAACTCTCTAGAAATAAAGATCGGGACACTGCAAGTCACTAGGTGAAGTCTCAAGGTCAGATCTAAAGTGTAACCCCTCCAAACGGACTAGATCTGGATCTCAAATATGCCCTCCTTCTCTTCAATTCGCCCCACTACTCAAGAAATAATCTGAGCCATAAAACTATCTCAAAAAGAACTAGATCTGATGTCCAAGGCCCTATAATGAAAACCCAAGTGATAGAATCCTCAATGGCCCTGCCAATATCCTACAATGAATCTCTCTCCAAAGATGGTACGCCCCCCTTGCTGGAAACCCCCAATGGTGCGCCCTCCTCCTCTTCATGTGCCTGTGGCTGTGTAGAACCTCCTGCAATGATGTAGATCTGACTAGAATGGTGTGGGAGAGTATTTCATCTCCGAGAACAAGCTTGGGACAAGCTAGGTGGAATCTTTCACCACCGAATCGTCCTCTAGGGTTTGTTAAGTCAAAACCCTCAAAACCCCCAAGAGATGGGCTCACTAGCTAAAGCCATATATCAAACTGATAATTATACATGAATGAATGAGAAGAGGCCCTTGCCTTTCCTTTATAGTTTTTGTCTCACCTTGTCCCTCCAAAGTGATTTTCATTTTATTAATATTTTATTAATTAATTAAATCACTTTATTTAATTAATTAACCTTTTCACCTTTGAAAAGCTCCTTATCTCTCTTTGTGGCTTCCCTGGCCACTGAAAGTCACTTATAGCCATCCCATCCTGTAGTGTTGCTCCTCCTGATTCCAATGATCTATTACACTGAGAGGTTCCTCCAAGTAATGTGCCCAAAATGACCTCTTTAGTGAATTCCATTGACTTATAGCTCAAAATAGTCAAAATCCTGGAAATCGTCGGAATGCAACGAAACCAAAGCCAACCTGTGCGGAATGTCTCATAATGATGGAATATGATCATCAATGCAAGCTGGACCCCACAATGCCTCTCAAATACCCCTATACTCGCTATAGCATCCATCTGGCTACTCTGGTCATCATAAATCTCTGGCCTGTGGTGATGTCCCAAAGTGGGGACATTACATGTGTACAATGGATGTGCACAAGGAAAGAGCATCAAGAACCCTTTCCCGAAGAGCAATAGTAAAGAAAAAGGATTCACTCATATGTATGTGGCCCAATGCCATCAACCTCCATTAGTGGGTATGCATACTATGTATCATTTATTGATGACTATTCTCTCAAAACTTGGGTGTACTTCTTAAATTATAAAGATGACGTGTTTGGAAAATTCAAGGAATTCAAAGCCATGATAGAGAATCTCTCTGAAAGAAAGATCAAAACACTTAGGTCAGATAATGGAGGAGAATACACCTCAAAAGAGTTTGTAAACTTTTGTAAATATGTCAGGATCAAGAGGGATCTCATCACCCCCTACAATCCTCAACAAAATGGTGTGGCATAAAGAAAGAACAGAACTATAATGGAAGCAATGAAGACTATGATCCTCGATCAAGATCTTCCAATGAAATTATGGGCATAAGAAAGAAGAACAACATTATATGTACATAATATATTATCCCATAGTGCTCTTGGGTTCAAAACCCCTGAAGAGATGTTCTCCGGAAAGAAACCAGAAGTAAGCCATCTCAAGATATTTGGTTGTCCAGTATTTTTACACATTCCAAAAGAGAAGAGAACCAAGTTGGACCCTTTAGGAAAGAGGGGAATATTTGTTGGATATTGTGAGGTCTCAAAGGCCTTCAGAATTTATATATCAGGTTACCACCATATTGATATCAGCAGAGATGTAACCTTTGATGAAGATGCAACACTAAAGAAATCAAGAAGATGCCATCTTGAAGAAGTATATGAATAAGAACATGTAGCTCCCAAAGTTGTAGAACCAGTGATGGAAGTCACAGTTTCCCTCGATGATGAGATTCACGAAGATCATGATATAATATAATCTCAAGAACCTCCCCAGATGACTATCTCTCGCAAGAGAAAGCCAGCCTAGGAAAGGGAACTTATTCAAGATGGAGAGAAGTGTGGTGCCCCTGAAGGAACCATGAGACAAGTCAAGAAACCCAAGCCATTCTCCAATTATATGGCTTTGATGTGTGATCTCTTAGAGAAGGAACCTACTTTCTTTGAAGAATCAATTCAAAAGAAACAATGGGTAGATGTCATGACAGAAGAATACCAAACCATTATAAATAATGATGTATGGGAAATAGTTCCCATACCGAAGAGAAAATATGTGGTATCTTCCAAATGGCTATATAAGATGAAACATGTTGTTGATGGAAGTATTGAGAAATATAAAGAAAGGTTTGTAACTCGTGGATTTTCTCAAAAGGAAGGAATTGATTATGAAGATATGTGTGCTCTTGTATCCATATACACTTCAATCAGAACCATCATATCCCTTGTAGCTAAGATGAAATGGAAGTTACACCATATGGATGTGAAAACAACCTTCTTAAATGGTGTCATTGAAGAGGAAGTATGTATAGAAACAACCTCATGGGTTTGAGGTTGAAGGTAGAAAAACACATGTCTGCAAATTGAATAAGTCTCTGTATGGATTGAAACAAGCTCCTAGAGCTTGGTATGGAAGATTTGACAGTTTCCTGATGAGCTTGGGATTTACTAAGAGTAAAGTTGATTCTAACATGTTCTTCAAGGTTATGAATGATGATCCTGTTATATTCTTGTTGTATGTGGATGATTTATTTCTAACTGGAGAAGAAAATCTCATCATTGATTGTAAGAAGAAGCTTGCTGCAGAATTTGAGATGAAAGACCTAGGCCTAATGCACTATTTCTTAGGTCTTGAGGTATGGCAGAGCCCAGAGAAGATCTTCCTTAACCAAGGGAAATATGCAGTTGAAATACTGGAGAGGTTTGACATGTTGGAGTGTAAATCCATGAATACACCCATGGAAACAAAGTTGAAGCTTTTGGTTGATACTTCGTCAGAGTTGGTTGATGCTACATTGTACAGACAAATCATTGGATCATTGATGTATCTGACAAACACCAAGCCATATATATGTTTTGTTGTGAACACCTTGAGTCAATTTCTGGTAGAACCAAGAAATTTTCACATTGTTGTTGCAAAACATGTGATGAGATACCTTAAGGGTACGTTGGATTTTGGTCACAGTTATAATGGAGATCATGACTTCAGACTAAGTGGATATACCAATTCACATTGGGATAGAAGTGTCTCTGACAGAAAGAGAACCTCATGATGTTGTTTCAGTCTGGGGTTAGCCATGATCTCATGGCAGAGTAGGAAGAAATCAATTATTGCTCTCGACACTACAGAAGTAGAATACATTGTTGCATGTTCTGCCAGTTGTGAAGCCATATGGCTTCATAAGTTGTTGACAGGTCTATTTGATCTGGAGATGGAAGAAACCGTGATTCTATGTGATAACCAGAGTTGCATAAAAATGACTGAGAATCGTTTATTCCATGACAAGTAAAAACACATAGAAATCCGATATCACTACATTCGTGATATGGTGCAGAGAGGAACCATAAACCACCATTATGTTGGCACGGATGAGCAAGTTGTAGATGTATTGACCAAGCCTATGTATTTTGTAAATTTTGAGCACTTTTGAGACAATCTTGGCGTAGTCCGAAAGGACCTCCCTCGAAAGGGGGAGTAGTGTTGATGCCAACCTCGTGCTGAATATTTCCAGCTTCGTGTTGATGTTGATGAGATTTCAGCCTCGTGTTGAATATTTTCAGCTTCGTGCTGATGTTGATGAGATGTCAGCCTTGTGCTAAAGATTTCCATATCTGTGTTGATGTTGATGAGATTCCATCTTTGTGCTAAACATTTCCAGCTTAATGTTGATGTTGATGAGATGCCAGCTTCGTGCTAAATATTTCCAGCTTAGTGTTGATGTTGATGATGCTCCAGCCTTCGTGTTGTAATGTTGTTTTTGTTGATATTGTATCAGCCTCGTGTTGTTATTGATGATGATGATGTATTATTGTTATACTAATCCATGTTGATGCAGATGATGATGATGTCATTCCAGCTCCTTGTTGTGGATGATGATATTGATGATAAGAAAAACATATGATGATTTATAGATATGAAAATAAGTGTTCTAGATATTGTTGGTGTTGTTTCCCTCTCTCTCTCCTGATGATGTTGTATAATACCCTTCTTGTTAAGGGAGAGTGTTGAAATATTGTAACAACAAAGAGTATTCTATTTATTATTGATTTATTATTCATCAGATCAATCCCCTTTTGTGGATTTATCATGTTGGGATTTGTACTTGAACAAATCCCATTTTGCAGATTGGTCAAACCCTAATTATATTATGAAAATTAATAAGTTGGCCCCCATGCCTAATTAAAGTGGTTTTAACCACTAAGAAGAGAATTCGGCCCTACCCAGTGAAGAGACACCTTTCCATCACTTGCCAGCTAGTATAAATAAAGTGTTAGAAAAATAGGACCACAGAGCAATAAAATAAAACAAATGTAGAAACAAAACACAGAAGACACATAATACAAGAGAGACACATATTTGTGTGGTTCACCCAGTGTGGACTATGTCCACCAGAGAAATTGCCAGGTCCTTCCTTTATTATTATCCAGCAAATGAAGGGATACAACCTACAGCAAAACCTGTTGTAACTTCCTCTTCTTTCTCTCACAGTCTCCTCTCTCAGAATACAATATTCACTATCCACCATAGCCGCAATACATTTCCCTCATAAAAGAGGGTTGCCTTCTAGGGCAAAAAACCCTGACATAATCTCTATCGTTAGATCTGCGACCTTATAATGAACGGTCCAGATTTACAATGAAATTACAATATACTTTTATAAGGCAATTTTTGCTTCGGGGGCTTTGCCCCCGAACCCCCACTGGGGGCCCGCTTGCCCCCAGACCCCCCAGCCAGGGGGATAGGCCACTCGGAACCCGCAAAGGGGGTACCCCCCCTCTGCACTCCCTCGCGTGGAAGAGTGTACAAACTTCTTGGGTGTAAATAATTCATGGGGTATAAACACGGCTGAAAGTAAAAGACCTATAAATCAGGAAGATAATCAGGCTCCACAACCAACAATCTCCCACTTGGAGACTGATCTCAACAACTCCATCGTTGTTGCATATGATGGACTCTAAACCTTCTTGGACCTGGCAAATTTCTCATCTTCATCTTCATTCTTGAAGACCAACTGAGACTGAGCAAGAACTCAGTTTATCCCTCGTTACTCCCTTTGTTAACATGTCTACAGGATTCTGGCTAGTGTGTATCTTTTCCATCTTCAATTGTCCATCTTCCAAGGCGGATCGTATGAAGTGGTACCTCAACTGTATATGCTTAGTATTTGAATGGAAGGCTGAGTTCTTTGCAAGGCGAATGATACTCTGACTGTCACAGTACAACCTGTTATTCTCCTTCTTCTTTCCCAATTCCTCCATAAACCTTTGTAACCAAATAATCTCTTTACTAGCCTCTGTAGCAGCAACATACTTTGCCTCTGTTGTTGAAAGTG
>ML798831.1:72718-96738 GCA_009831015.1 Picea engelmannii
CGTCCTTCATGGCCACCGGCTTCTTTTCTACTCCACTCAATGGTAGGAATAGATCCTTCTTATATAAATAGTCTTCCATCTGCATCTTCCATAACTGGTAGTTTTGGCCGTTAAATTTCTCGACCCTAAACTTTCCATCTTCCAACATTGCTACCACTCGAACCAGGAACCCTCTTTTCCTGTGAGTTACCTTATGCTCTGATACCAGTTGTTAGAAAAACAGGACCGCGGAGCAATAAAATAAAACAAATGCAGAAACAAAACACAGAAGACACACAATACAAGAGAGACACAGATTTACATGGTTCACCCAGTGTGGGCTACGTCCACCAGAGAAATTGCCAGGTCCTTCGTTTATTATTATCCAGCAAATGAAGGGATACAACCTACAACAAAACTCGTTGTAACTTCCTCTTCTTTCTCTCACAGTCTCCTCTCTCATAATACAATATTCACTATCCACCATAGCCGCAATACATTTCCCTCATAAAAGAGGGTTTCCTTCTAGGGAAAAAAACCCTAACATAATCTCTACCATTAGATTTGCGACCTTATAA
Organism: Picea engelmannii; assembly: GCA_009831015.1. Classification (NCBI taxonomy): domain Eukaryota; kingdom Viridiplantae; phylum Streptophyta; class Pinopsida; order Pinales; family Pinaceae; genus Picea; species Picea engelmannii. The sequence continues at coordinate 73,276 of ML798831.1, forward strand.
TGAACGATCCAGATTTACAATGAAATTACAATATACTTTTATAAGGCAATTTTTGCTTCGGAGGATTCACCCCCGAACCCCCGTTGGGGGCCCGCTTGCCCCCAGACCCCCCAGCCAGGGGGATAGCCCCCCCGGACCCCGCAGAGGGGGTACCCCCCCTCTACACTCCCCCGCGTGGAAGAGTGTACAAAATTCTGGGGTGTAAATACTTCATGGGGTATAAACATGGCTGAAAGTAAAAGACCTATAAATCAGGAACATAATCAAGCTCCACAACCAACATAAAGGAGGCTAGCGCCTCATTATCTCACTCACTCATTCACTTATCAAGTGCACAAGTTTGGTAGCTATAGTTGGGAGAAGAAGGAAGAGAGAGGCGCATTTCTCAGTGTTGGATATTCTCTAGTGTTTTGGTTTATTGTCTTGGCATTGTATTGGCTATCTATATTAAGGAAGTTTTTTTTGGGTTTTCTCCCCCATGAGGGTTTCCCAGGATAAATGGTGTGTATATTGTGATTGTGTTTCTCTCATTGATCCTACCTATGCTATTTTTATCTAGTAAATTGAAAAGAAACCTAATAATAGCTCAAAACTTAACAGTCTGCAACCTAAGGGCCTCGAGACATCATCTCCTTAGTTATCGCACAAAATGGGGATAACATCTGGCTCCTACTTGGGGACATGTACTCATCATACAGTGCATGAGAACCACAACATCTCCTATAAGAACTGTGTCTATTATGAAAGAAAACATTGTAAAATATAGGGTGGTTCTATCACCCTTCGTCCATATACATCAAAACCAAAAATGAAACTAATCTAGAAAATAAAATCTTAGCATTTTTTTTTTTAATTTCTAAAATAAACCTGAAATCAATATGCAAGTAGAGAAAAATGAAATATGAAATGAAACTAAGCTACCATGAGAAATCATTATGAAAATGTAAGGAAAGAGAGATGACCTACCTACTTACTTGGGGCTCTGGGGCCCTGAAGATTAGGTCCTGAAATGTTAGGTGAAATAGGAATATAATCAATCATGAAATGAAACTCGTGGATATGGGTGGGAGGGAGGAAATAATGTTGGAGAGAGAAACCATCGGCCTGATCATCTTGCGTAAAAGTGTAGCCACAAGCCTGATCAATCCATCTCTAAAGAGGGATACCATATGTAGACGACGGCTCATATTCATATTCACCTAGAAAATCATTGCTCCCCAAAGGATAAGAAAGGATAAGAGATCTCAAGAAAACCTTACAATTCCCCAGAGAAGAGGAAACAAGATAAGAGAGGACCTCAGGTCCTAAGAAGGACTTTTTTCCCACATCCAAAACATGTTGCTTCTTCATCTATAAATATTTCTGAAGGGACCCAAGATGAAAAGACTGTTTCTCTATGGTATGAGTCATTGACTTATCTGTAATGGCCACATACTGGTATCCATCTAAATCAAAGGACAATGGTGGCTGAAAATCCTCATAGAACAAGCCTGCATCCCCAAAAGGATCTGCATCACAAATCCCACGGGATGACTGAAAATCACCCTGAAAATGTTGTGACATGTCATCCTCAAATGGGAGGAAAAAATATGTAACCATGTCATCATCATGTTTCCAAGCATATGAATCATATACACATGAAGACCAATCCTCTAAAGCTGACAACTCAACCCCCTTTGCTTGAGAGCTACCCTCAATGCGTAAATGGGGTCTCTATAAAAACTGAAACGACCAAAATTCCATGTGTGTCTCCTAGTCTATATGTGCACATCAACCATATCCAAGGTTTCTTTCATATGACCAACAGTGTGAGTAAAAATGACCATCTCTTTGTCTTCATGTGCAGGAACAACAAAGGTTACGACGACTTCAACTAGATCTCCAAAACCTTCATCATTGAGACTAATTGCTTCTTCAACTTCATGAACATGAGGAAAGCAAGGCTGGACAACCTCACCTTCATCAAGCATGAGCAAAGATAATGATGTCTCAACATGTTGTGGTTCGTCAGAATTCTTCTTTCTCTTTATAGACATGTTCCTCCATCGCCTCTTCATCACAAGAGGTTTGATCCTCAATACAGATTGCTTTATTTTCCCTTTTCCAAAAGGATCTATCTCATCCAAGGGATCCTCTAATACTTAATCACTTTTGAAGTCATGGAATAAAGTATCATTAAGATATTCAAAAGGGTCACAACTCATCACGTTCTCTTCTTGATGTGTAGGAGGAGCAGAGGACTGAATGTATTCATCAAGTGGAAGGGGAGGTATAATCACTTCATCTTCATAAAATGTCTCGTCCAAATATTCAACATGAGAAACTTCATCAGGACCCTCATCTATAGGAAAACCTTCTCTGCAAAGAGTGTCTTTGACCTCTTGGAAAGTATCTTGTAGATTTTGGGTAGTGGGCCGATAGTGCCTAAGGAAATCCTCAATGAGATTTGTAGAAGATGGGATACTCTTTGGATTACATGACTGTGCAAGCAAATTCCTTTGACTTGATTCCAGTGAAGATACAAAAATTTTCATCAGCACATCTTCATGTAGCACATTTAAGCTCGAATCATACTTCATATAATTCAGGACATGGGTTACCGCTAGAGCTGGATCACCATCAAATTTAGGGAAATTTTCCTTCCACTCTATAGAGAAATTATTTGGATATATGGGGATATTATGAACATCAAGAGAAGGATACACCCGATAGAATGCCCATGGTAAGTATCATGAGGCCATGGTTCCATTACTTAGGGTAATACCTCAATGGAGTCGCTAGATGAGATCAAGGCTCATCAAATGATGTAAAGGGTAATCAGGGAAAGGTTGGTTCTTGGAAGGTGGAGTCACCAAATGAACTTCAAGAGAAACTCATCAAGGGTGGAAGGGGAATGTCCTTCAAGTGGATTTGCAAGGAAAGTTAGGGGTAAAGGTTTTGGGATGGTAGCTTGCCAAAGTGTCATTAGGTTTCAGAAGAGGATTCAAAATCCTCCTTGGAAACAACGCCAAAATGTTATCTCACAAGTTGTAGGTTGGGAAAATCCCAACCCAACCACAAAATGACAAAAAATAACAGAACACTTACCCACTGTCACCTTAGACAAGTATTCACATCACTTTAGAGATGAAGGAATCACCTCAAGGGATGAATCCCGATGACCCTGGGGGAATGACATGGAAAGTGAAGAGATGAAGGAGGTTCCCCATATAGTTCAATATACTAAGTGAGAAAAGTCTTGGGAAAGAGTCTTCATGGTATCCAATGGTTTCCAAGAGGTATGATTACCCACAAAGGGTGATTGTACCTGTTAGGTGTTTTATATGTACTAAAAAAGACACTAAACTACCCTCAATTAAATTGTCAACCCGGGGCAAGTAAACTTAGAGTTGTAGCAAAATATATGCCAAAGGTAAAAAGGTTGGTAGGAGTATAGTCTAACTACGGAAAGCAACTATCTAAGGCTAATCTACTCAAGCAAACCTGTCTAATGAACAAACCCTACTAAGCAAATTGAAACTAGGTAACCTAAGTACTTTTGGGCCAAGGATTGATGGATAGCTCCTAAGAAAGCGAATGAAAACTCTATGTAAAGCAAATTAGTTCATGAAAGTAAGCAAAGGTAAACTACTAAGCATATTAAGAAAATGATGAAAGCAAACTACCTTTAACTTGCCAACCTACATTCAATGAACAACTACCCTATGAAAGCAAATAAATAAGCAAGTAAGAAAAAACACCTATCTAACCTATTAAAGCAAATAGACAAGCAAGAAAAAACACCTAACTAACCTATTAAAGCAAATAGACAAGCAAGAAAAAACACCTAACTAACCTATTAAAGCAAATAGATAAGTAAGCAAAAGCATAAAGCAAAAGACAAGTAAGCAAAGACTTCTCATTGAACAACTACCTAGCCTAAGAGGCAAGTGAACTAAATGCCTAATGCAAAACTATTTCTAATGCATGAAAAGAAATTTAAATGCTCAATGCAATGCATGAAAGGAAATCTAGTCTATTGAAAGCAAGAAAGACTAACAACTAAACTTATGAAAACAAGAAACTATCTCTTCTAATCTACGAAAGCAAGAAACTATCCTTAATCTATGAAACACTCAAATGTAATGTTGGTGGTTGTGTGAATGCCTTCGGTGGTGAGGGATGGTATCTCGATGACACTTGACAACAAAGGACAGTTCTAATGGTATAAGCTCAATACTAATTTCAATGGAAAAATGAAAGGTGTGAAGTAAACAGTCCAATGAAAACTTAGCCATGATAAAAGTAATGTTAAATACCCTACATATTCATGTATAAACTATCAACATCATGATGAGATCATCATTATCTAACTAAGAAATTCAATTGCATCTTAATCTATGAAAGAAAATTGCGTGAAAGGAAACTATACTATGTCTATTTTAATCATTCAAGCTATGATAAAGAAAATGACTGAAACCAGAAATTAAAAACATGATATTAAAAAGTGAATTGACAATTACATTTAACCAATAACTAAGCAAGTGAAATCTATCTAAAACTGAAGTAAGCAAGCTATGATTCAAAAATTGGAAACAAATCTATCCATCCATCAATCTTTGTCAGAAGAAACTCAGATTAAAACTATGCTCTGTTCTAATTAAAAAATTGTTCTAAACTTGACTGTAAAAATATAAAAGAAAGCACAATTTATCATCTAACTATATGCGGGGTTAGTATAATGAGAGAGAGACTTTTTAATTGCACACGGAATTAGTAAAGAGACTTAGAGACTTGCAAGCCTTTTCTAATCTATAAAATCAACACATACTATCACAAATCATCATCTAACCTGCAAAAAGAAGTAAAACAGTAAGCTACAACAAACTAATTAATTAAATAAAAATATACATGCACAGGAAAATGAAAAGACAATTTAAATTAGAAAAATGAAAAATAGACATGAAGACAGTTACCAAAATATTGGTGGCCCCCCCAACAAGCCGTGGTCACTGTCTAAAAGCACACCACAACCTCAGCATGCCAATTCACCATAAAAATCCAAAAACACAGTTTTGGCACTATTCTGGCAATGTAAAACTAGAAACATAGAAAAATCGTTTTTCTGGCAATTCAAATGCTTATGCTACTTGGTTAACAATATAATGATCATCCTATTGGTATTTATAAGCTTACATCCCAGGTGGTTGACCATAGGAGGGTCGAACCACCTCTAAATTCGACAAATTACATTAAATGCATCCATAACTAACAAAACGGAGGAACCCAATAAGCGCCCTCTTTGGACAACTGAAATCAAGTTGTCTTGAGCTTAGTAGTTGGAGGGGGCGATGACAAACAAAACCCATGTGCTCGATTTTTCCACCATTAGTCGCCAATACCATAACCACCAACTTGCCTTGCATTTTTGTGCAATACTGGGTGCCGGAACGAGTGTCAGATCAAGTACCGGAACAAGTGTTGGATCAAGTGCCGGACCAAGAAACATGGTGTGTTTTGCCCTGTAACAGCAGAAAACATGAATTAGCTCTTGGAAACCATAAAATATGATAAATTAAACTTGATTGAATCACAAAACACGAATTATACGTACCTCATGCCGATTATATCATTTTACCATAAAATTCTTCAAAAAGCTCATTTGAAAGATAAAAAAATGCATATATACATATGGCAAAAAGTGTATAATAACGACATGAAGATGATCATATCTCGTGCCCAACAGTGCCTGCCCGAGACACAAGCAAATCCAAGTATGCACGTAATATGTTAGGTGGATCAGAAATTTAAGCTTGTTGTCCCTAATTTCAGCAGTAAACAATAATATATATCAACAACAAAAATATAGTGAGATCTACAAATGAAGATGCTAAAAGTCTAGTAAAATAATCAAGAGACAAGCTAGTAAATACTAGTTTAGCTCAAGGATGAAAGAGCAAGACTTTATCTTGAAATAAGATTGTAAGAAGAAGTATTGCATAGATGTAATTTGCAGCCTTATGGATGTATAATTCAATTTGTTACAGCCAAGATATCAACCATCAAAACTTTCCAACATTCCACCCAAAAAGAGTGTTAGGGTTAGTAGATTATAGGGGCAAACTTTTACCAACTTTTGACAGTTGGTTTGTGAGTTAATTAGAAAATTATATTAGGGTTTATTTAGCCCTAATGGATGTAGATAACATTTTATTACAGCATAAAGAATCATTTTTCCAAAGACGATTCTCTAGTGGATCAACCAAGCATATAAAGCATAGAATTGATTCCAATTTAGACAACCTCAAAATCCTGAGTTTTCACGTTAACCAATGCAAGATTGTATTTCTCCAATGCAATTAGATTTAGTGCCTTTAGCTATTTGGCTATGGATTCAAACAAATTTAGAGATAACAATTGATATCTCCTTGGGGGAGTAAACCCTTCTACTCCCAAAGGCAAGCAAACGCTAACTAGGAGATACTAGGAGGGTGTAAACCCTTTCACTTCTCCTAATAAAACCTTGTGCAACAAATTAATTCTAGAAAAAAATGATAGATAATGGTGGGGTTGTAAATCCTTATACTCCCCAATAAATATAGAAAATAAAACTTGTAACCAATTAATGAAGCATCAACAAGATAAATCCATACCTAGTCCAAGAAATGACAAGATAAATCTCCTCTTACCAAGATAAATCCACCACAAATCCAAGAGAGGTAGCGCACTACTTCTTCCACCAATATCATGAAGAAACCATAAAAAGAGCACAAGAGAGAAGAGGTTTCTAAAAAAGGGTGCAAATTTCAACTAGAGACGCTTCTCACAATGGGAGAGCTATGATCCAAATGAGATACAAATGATCTCTATTTATACAAAATGTTCTAAACATAGTTTTTCCACTTAAGTTAGGGTAAACATAAAATAATGGGACATTAACCCTTATTTCTCCCCTTTACAAAAATAATATTATTTAATTCTTACTTTTACACATGAAAAAAACCCTAAAACATGATGTCACCCTCCTAAGGTGACATTTTGGCACTTTTTGGCAAGTCGTTGAGGTTGGAGAAGGGACGTTGGGCTTCCAAAAACCATCTTCCAAGGTGCTAGGACCTCTCTCCACTAAATCCGGGTGCCACTCCTCATCAAAGTACCAAGTGTCACATCACCACCGCATCCTAGCCCATGTGTGACATCAAGATGTAAGAAGGTGATGTTTCCCCCCTCTAAGCAAATTGTTTGGCATGTAGGGTATGGGAAAGAACCTCCATGATGTCATCTAAGCCTTCAAAAGCATGTCCTCATGATCCAACATGTGGTCCCTGGTATCCAACCCGTGGGCTTCAAGCCCCATGGAAGCCCAAGCTAGGCTTGTTCCTACAAAATTGTCCACTAGTTGGGTCCTACAAAGACAAATGGATACGCCCTCCAAGGATCTCAAGTCAAAGGATCATGATGAATAAATATAATCAATAAAAGAGCCATATAAGCAAGTACATCCAAACCACCTCATCAAAATAAACCAACGCTCAAATACCATATGTAGTTTGCCAAGTTTAGGTATGGGAGGATTGAAAAAATGACCTATTGGGTGAATTGTTCCTCATGTTTAGGGGTATTTCCCGAGGGGACCTCCTTTTAAGTCATGTGGATGAGGTGTCATGGATGAGGGGGGGAATTTTGGGCATGGGGTCCATGATATACAAGGGGTTGTAGTGTCTCACTTATGGGTGCCTTTGTAGAGGGTGGGTTGCACCTTCATTTTCAATGCATCATCTTTCCAAGCCCATTCATTGTCATTAATTAATTAAGGTCCAAACATGGGTACTCCCTAGGGTGAATCGATTAGCTTGGGGGGGAGTACCAAAGTGTCGCTTGAAGGGAGAAGTAGACATAGTGCCATGGGGGTATAGTCTAGCTTATAATGCACTTTGTGTAAATCCCTTAATCAAGTGGGACATTTATGTTATGTGTTTGCTTTTGCAGGTCTTTCATTTTTTTTAGGAGAAGATTTTCATTGCTCTTAAGACCTCTTTGGGCGAGCATATAGAAGTTTCAATATAATCAAGCTTTTATATTTTTCCAGCTACTAGCCTCTTGGCCTTTATCCCCTTCTTCCCATGAAGTGAGGGACGACCCCTTCTTGGGTCAGTACACTTGAAAAAACCAAAAGGTGAGGAGATGAGGGGATGAAGTGTGGAAATTGACAAGTATGGTTGGGAATGGAATGATTACTTGTCAAAAGGACCTCCCAATAACATGCATATCCCTAAGGGTGACCCACTTACTAGGGCACAATGATCATGGCCTATTTAACCATGTCTTCCAAGGTCATCTACCACATGTCCTTCATCTTCTTGAGTGTAGGTGTAATCCTTCACCAAAGAGAACCTTGACTGTTATCTGATAAAGCAAGAGACTATAGAATCTTTCAACAATTTTTTTTTCAAGAGTGTACCCTCTTTAAACCTATTGGAAGTGTATTTATTGATGTCTGGAATAGTCTATTCACAAAATAAAATAGGTCTCGGTCCTTCCTCACCATAGAACATTACAACAAAGGAGGTAAAAAAATAAAATCTGGAAAATCTATTGTTGTCTCCTTTTACAAACTGATTTAACATGAACCACATGAACACTTATTTATCTGCACATTCATTATCCTATGCCTTGCAATTTTAGTATCAATTGTTGAAGCTCTCCTAGTCAAACATTACTTTAAATTTTAGAATTTTCAATAGGTTTGCTACTTGATAACCGTAGTTAGAATAGGAGCCAAAAATACTTAGAATATGAAAGGAACAAAAATGACTCCTTTTTGGATCTCATTATATTCCATGTTTGTTGGACATAATATCCCTCATATTTTCCTCAACAAGTTTAGGTCTTCATTGGTGGATGGTTGGGGTCAAAATGAATTACCTTTAGCCAACCTGCTCACTCAAAATCTCAATGTTCAATGACCAAGTACATTTTCTAAAGGTGGACCAATCTACAAGCATGTGCCAAAGGGTAGATTATATGTTGTGTGGAGCTATGGTATAGGTACCTACAAAAGAAAAGGCATCAGAGGAATTGTGGCAACTTAAATCTCATTATGGTCACAATCCTTGTAACAACCCCGATAAGTAGATTGAGAATTCAATTCAATCCCAATAAGTAGATAGAGAATCCATGGTAGATCAAGAATCTCTTCAAGTGTCTCAGGATCTACCTTTCGCGGTGTTGGTGGTTATAGGTCAACTTCAATTCGATAAAGCTAAACATGAGGAGCAATCAGGTATGCAACCCCTGTTTTTAACTTTTTACGGGATCAACTTAACCAGGTATTGATACCATCTATGCCTTCACTATTAGTGGTAGTGTTAGCTCTGCACTTAGGTATGTACTTGTTGCACTCAGTCAATGAAAACAAGAAACTAGATATGGAATGTAATTACGAGAAATAACTGAGTCTTAGGGTGATAAATTGCCTAGGTGAGAAAAATTTACCGATTTGGACGACATTTTTGGTCTAGGTGGGCTCCTTTGTCCTTGTTTCTCTCTAGCCATTGTGGCTCATGTCGCTATCTTTCTTTGTGGCTATTTGGTGGGATCATTGTCTCCTACTTTCTCTCTCTTCGAGAGTTTTTCGGTTTGCAAGAAAAATCCGTGTTGAGGGTTCTTCTTTGGTTTGCAGGAAGGGTCTCTATCGAGTCAAGGGTTCTGCATTGGTTTGCAGGCATGGTCTCTGTCAAGTCAAGGGTTCTGCACTTGTTTTTGGGCATGAGGGTCTCTGTTGAGGGTCAATATAACACATATATGTTATAACATATATAACATATATATTATCTAATATATAACATATATAAAATGTTTGCAAAGTTAATTGCGGTCTAGGCTAACTAGTTGGGTAAAATTTAAAGGAATTCTTGTGGATAAAAAATGCAATGATGCCAATAAAAACTACAAAAACTTGATTTCCTAAGGTTGATGTGTGTGGAAAACAAGGAATAAATGTCAAATGACAAGTTGTTTGCACCAAATTACCTCCACAAAAAGTACCCCAAGTGGTCCAGAAATCAATCCAGGTAAACTAGAAGTGAGATGGATGATAAGGATTAGTTTTATAACTCAATTATGAATGTCAATAGGATAACATGGCCATTATAAATGTGATTATCAATTTAAAATCAAATAATAAAATTCAAATTTGCATCTTTTTGTATGATTTCCTCTTGATTTCAGGATGAACTATAAGTGGGGAAACTTTTTTATGAGTGTTTTTGTGTGTATAACAGTAATGTTTTTTTCTCATCAAAGAGACTTCTACTCATTTTTTCAAGAGGAGAACAAGTGTTGGAGACAAGTATGGTACTTATAATGTCAACTATATGTGTGTGACAATGTATATATGTATGCCGACCAAAGGTCATGCAGTGGAGAAATCACTTCAACAAATTCATTTTCATGATGAGTAAAGAGTCTCATTACTCATCCATTACACCTCCATTTAACCTCCATTACACTACACAACCAAATTTTATAATGCCTACTCTCTTTTCATTATAACCTTTAAACCCATACCCATATCAACCCTAAACCCTATAGAAACTAAGCCTAACCCTTATAACCTATCACAACTAATAACTATGATTTATAACCACTAATTACTATCCCAAATCAACCTTACTATTTGTTCACCCCTAACGCCTAACTAAAATAACCTTTAATTAATCCTTATAACCACTAACCATTATCGCCTAAACCCTCTAAAACCTATATCATGTAATCCTTATAATCCCTATTTACCCTAACCACTATCCTATAACCCCTATAATATATAATAGATATCACTTGTGTATCCCCTAACCATTAGAATCCATAACAATTACATATCACTTGTGTATCCCTAACCCCTATAACCCCTAACCTTTAATTGTTAGATCCCATAACCCATTTAATACCCAATGCCTAATCCCTATAAATCCTAATGTCTACAATACTCAACACTTTATACATGTCACCTAGGGACTAGTTGGCTTTATGTTGGTACATGTCACCCCAAATATTTAATCTCTCCAACCTTAATTCATATAATTCTTACAACGTTTACCCCTATGACCTATAATGATTAAACCCTAACTCCTAACACTTTTAAACTTTATAACAACTAATATATATAACACTAATAAATAAAAAACATATCAAAGATATCCCTAAAACCTATAATTCTTGAACCATGTAAATTATTCTATAATCCATATAAGCCATAACACTCATATCACTATAAGATTGATAAACTCCAATTCATATAATGCCTATCACCTCAAACACTTATTCCATGTAACCGCTAATTGCCCATATAAATTATATAACTCTTATACCATATGATTCATATCACCACTAATTAGTATAACTTACTATTTTACTCTAGTAACTTTGACACCTTATAACCATATACTCCTAACACTTATAATTCTTAAACCTTATAGTGGCTATATAACTTGTCACCTTAACTTGTCACATCTAACCCCTATAACATTTAAACCTTGTAAAATTGAAATCTTAACACCTATATCCCCTAACCACAATATCATTTATTCCTTGTAACTCCCCAATCCTTAACACCTAACCCTTGTAAACCATATAACATGTATCACTAATGAATAGCCCCTATAACTCATAATCCCTAACCCATGTAGTCTCATAACCCCCAATCCTTAAAACCTCTAAATTCTAAACCTTAGCACCTATAAACCCTAACCCTTAACCCCTTATCATCTAACCAATCTACAACTAAGACACCAAAAGCCTATCTAATATAAATCACAACTAACCCTTATAATCCCAAAAATATGAATCATGCATAACCCCTAATTGAATCCTATAAACCCTTACCCCTATAACATTGAATACCCATAACCCCCAAAACTTATAACACCTACCCCATAAAATCCATATCCCTTATCATTCATATCAATCTTACAAGTTTTAAATGTTATAGGGGTCAGAAGTGACAAGTTATATGGGATAATGTTGATAAAAATTATAGTGGTTATATCAATTAGGATTAACCCTTATAATCCCTAAAATATTGAACGCACATAAGCCTTAACTAAATCCTATAAACCCTTGCACCTATAAGAACACTTACAACCCATAACCCATAACCCTTAACCCCCTAAAATACATATCCCTTATAGTTAATATCGCCCTTAAGTACACCTTAAAAAATATAATAACTAGCATCTAACCCTTGACCCATACACTCCTTAGTCCTAATAAAATCTATTTCTTGACACCAATAACACATAAAACCTATAGTTTATATCCCCTAACTAAACACAAAAACTAGCTTCATCCACAATTTTCAATATTTTTATCCACTAACTAACCATATAATCACTTAATATTTTAACACCTATAACATTAACACTTATAACCCCTAAACCTACAAAACCTAACTCATGACTACTATTATCATTTTCCTTTGTAACTCTTATCACTCCTCACCCTTAACAATATCATCCCAAACATCCAACCCATATAATTTATAGCTTTTAACCCTTATAATATTTAAATCCTAACACTTATCATTCTTCAACCCTATAATATTCAACCCATAGCTTCTATAGCACCCACCACCCTTAACCCTAACTTATATAAACACTAAACCTTCATAACCTCAAACCCGCAATACATAATTCCTAATTATTATCATTCACATCACTCTTAACTCCTAACAAATATAACAATTAAACATTATAAAATATATAACCCCTAACCCATATATATAACACATAACACCCTAAACTGTATAAAATATGACCATTAATAACTAACCAATGTAGTCTCTAACTAAATCATATATTCATAAATAAATAAAAACATCTCACCCATAACCATGATAATTTCTGATCCACCCCTATAACCCTTAGCCCCTACAACTTATAAACCATAACATTTAATCATTATAATCCATATTCTATATAAGCTTATCACCCTTAAACCCCTAAAACTTCACATGTATAACCTTTAACCCTTATAACCTATAAATCACAACCCTTGTAACTCTTAAACTTTATAATTTTGATGTCTAGTCCATTTATCCATAACCCCAATAATGCCTAACACTTAATATGTGTAACCCATATAACCCCCAACCCTTGTAACCCCTAAATCCTACAACTAAATATGTGTAAAAAATAATCATAGAATCCACAAAATCCCCTTCCCTTAAACAGTATAACCATTAAAATATATAACCTCTATAACCCCTAATACATGAAAGCCACTATCCAATATAACCCATAATACATGAAAGCCACTATCCAATATAACCCCTCAACTCTTATCACCCCTCAATGTTATCCTTTATTACCATCAATGGACCTTATGAGCCTCATACTATCCCCTATAGATTGTATCATTTCTAGATAGTAAGTTGTATAAATCCTAAATAACCCTAATAGTATCAATCCTCTATAATTATATAACCCATAACACTTAAAATGATTAGTCTTTATAGTTCCTATAATCCCTAACCTCTATAACATTTAATATATATAATGCCTAACATGTAGATACCACAACATGTAACCACTAATCACTATAATTATTAAAAACTAACCCTTGTAATACCATAATCCCTAAATAGTATAATTCTTAAGCCCCATAACCCTTACGATCCATAAATCCCTAACTATTATAAACCCTATGAGTGTGTTCCCACCTATAAATTAACACTTTTAAACTCTCTAATCATAACATCCTTAACCCCAACCCTTATAACAATTGAAATGTGTATGTCTAATAAACCTTAACCTATAACCCTTATCATCAAGAACCTTTATTAATCCTAACCCCTATAACCCTTAAAACATATAAACCCTAAACATCATAATCATTGACCGTGTAATCAATTCAACACCTAATGTATTTAACCCTTATCACCCTCAAAGCCTTAAACCCTTTCAACACCTAAATAATCACTCTAACCACTATTTCCATTTAACTCCTATATACTCTAACCTTTATTACACCTAAACCCTAGAACAAAACCTTAAGAGTCATCTATAGTTATACGATGATGGATAATTTCATCTCCTTCACATTTATGTTATAATTTTGTCGTTTTATTTTCGAATTATTTTTGTGAGTCGTATTTGAGTCTTGAAACCCTCCCATACCGTCAACGCATGCATATACTATAACCAAGTCAAATTTCAATGCATACAAGCACAAACTGAAAAATTTCAACGTTGTCCCCATTCAGAGGTCACTCTGCGTGGGGTCAAATTAAAGCATAATTTCCACTAATTGGTAATTAATAGACAAACCTTGAAAATTGTTAGACGAACCAAAGTTAAAATTGGAGATGATGGTATAAACTTGAATGAGCTTCTCTTGGTTTCAATAATAATATATTTTCTACTAAATAATGCCAACCACGTGAAGGTTGAAGCTCATATAGCCCCTCCCCCTCACCCCCTCACATCACTCTGAAATATGGTGGTTTTAGAGTACCTATGCATGGTTTGAGAGTCCTAATAGTGTATTGTATTCCTTAAGACATTTATAGTTCATTTAAACCTCATCGTAATATGATGATACGATGATGAAAAATATGATGATGGATAATTTTATCTTCTTCACATTTATGTTATAATTTTTTCGGTTGATTATCGAATTATTTGTGTGAGTCATATTTGAGTCTCGAAACCCTCCCATGTCGTCAACGCATGCATCTACTATATCCATGCCAAATTTTAGTGCATACAAGAACAAACTAAAAAAAATCAACATTGGCCCCATTCACAACTCACTCTGTGCGGGGTCAAATTAAAGCATAATTTCCGCTAATTGGTAATTAATGGACAACCTTGAAAATTGTTAGATGAACCAAATTTAAAACTAGAGATGATAATATAAACCTGAATGAGTTTATCTTGGTTTCAAGATCAATAAATTCATTATTGAACAAGGCCAACCACATGAAGGTGGATCTCATATAGTCTCTCCGCCCCCCCTCCCCCCCCTCACATCACTCTCAAATGTGGAGGTTTTAGAGTACCCAAAGCATGGTTTGAGAGTCCTAATAGTGTATTTTATGCCTTAAGACATTTATATTTCATTTAAACCTCATCGCAATAAAATGATAACGATGATGACAAATATGACGATGGATCATTTCATCTCCTTCACATTTATGTTATAATTTTGTTGTTTGATTGCAGAACTTTGTGTGAGATGTATTTGAGTCTCGAAACCATCTCATATCGCCAATGCATGCATCTACTATAACCATGTCAAATTTCAGTTCATACAAGCACAAACAGAAAAAATTTCAACGTTGGCCCCATTCACAGGTCACTTTACGCAAGGTCAAATTAAAGCATAATTTCCACTAAATGGTAATTAATGGACAACCTTGAAAATTGTTAGACAAACCAAAGTTAAAACTAGAGATGATGGCATAAACATGGATGAGCTTCTCTTGGTTTCAAGAATAATATATTATCTATTGAACAAGGCCAACCACGTGAAGGTGGAAGCTCATATGTCCACCCCCCACATCACTCTCAATTCCCCAATACCCAATTTATCTACTATAAAATATTTGAAAGCAACATAGTAAGAATCAAACATAGAAACTAAGAAAATAAAAATTTAAGGTAAATGAAAGAGAACAAATCAACTAAAAACATATAAATACATACCTCTTGCATTTCAACATTTCGATATCATTAATCTTGTTCATCATCCAACTCAACATATGTATCATACAGTTCATAATTGATGTTGAAAGGATTGGCCATATCAGCATCATCATAAATGTCGTCATTTCCAATCATATCATCATCAAGAACATTGTCTCCTACATTTGGTTCGACTTCTTCAAGTTCTTCATCTAAAACATCGTCTATATCATATTCATCCAAAAAATTGTCTAGAACATCTCCTTGAACTTTTGTGATGTCTTCGTCTGACACATGAACTAATTTCTCCTATACATCATCTTCTTCTGCTAAATTATAATTTACCAACCTTCCTCTTGGATCATATATAACAACATATGACCAACCCCCTCTACCTGGAACCTCTGAGTAAAATGCTTGTTCGCATTGGCTTAGAAAAACATAGGGCTTTGATCCTAGCTCAACATTCCTTGTATTAACCATGGTAAATATGTTAGCATGTTGATTAACATCTCTATCAGGATCACGCTCATTCATTCGTAGCTTGTACCATTTGACGTCGAACAGAACTAATTTGAAGGATTTAAAGTCACACTCAAGTATATCATCCAAAAACCCATAGTGACAATTTTCAGATACTTTTGGATGTATGTCAGTTCCAGAGGAAACATTAGTAACTTGAAATACTTTAGCTATCCCACTATAAAAAAAATTCATCTTTTCATCCAACATTTTGATGTGAAATTTGCAGCCATTGCACCACATAGCCTTTTGGTGTTTCAACTAAAATATGCTAGACACGTAAAAAATGCATTGTCAATTGATAAACATATTTATACTTGGAAATTGTTCAAATTAAGACAAAAAACATGCCATAAACATCAATATAATATTCAAAAAAACTAAATAGTATGGATGAATATGCTTGCCTATTTATTTTTTAAACCATATGCTAAATCAATTTCCCTCTGTGTAAGATTCGTATATCCGTTATGTTCAACTTCTTTGACCAATGTAGCCACACCATACCATGATAACCTACCATTATTAGATTGTATACATTGTTCAATCCATACCTGCATCCAGTCAATATTGTTTGCAATGTATAAATGTATTGCATCCCACTCTCGAACAAATGTATTAAAATAAAAATATTCACATATAATCATTTACCATGGTATACCTTCATAATAATGGATTATGCAAGAAGACTAAAAATTAAATAAATATTATATACATAAAAACAAAAATTGAAATGTATTATAAATCCCCACCATCTATTTGCATGTCACTTTCCTTATTCTACCTTTCCCCAATAGGTGCTCCCCTTCAAATATGTTGATGGAGTTGACATCCCAAATGTGATCCACATTAATACTTGCAGCTATTTTAGGAATATATTGAGTAATATAAACGATGGTTTGATATACCATATATCTCTCTACCATAGAACCCTCAGGACGTGCTCTTTGTTTAACCAAAGCCTTCAATGATTTCAAGTGCCTCTCAACCATCCACTTGACCTTGTGTGTACTGGTCCACACTTTTCAATCTCCTCAACTAGGTGTATGAGGTAGTGTTTTGTGCATTGAAAAATGTCGGAGGTAGATACTTTTGCATTTCACACATTAGATGAGGAATTTTTAACCTTCAATACTTTATATCTTCTTTATATATTTCCTTATATGAAAACCATCTACAAATGATGAAAGTAAATCACAAGTTTCAACAAAAAAGTATATAGTACTACATTACAAGTAACACACATGCAGTCAAATATAAGTTGTACAACGAATTGAAAAAATTACACTTTGCTTATAAATCACCACTTACCTCATGTATTTTCCAAGATCATGTATAACTTGTTTGACATTGTTTTCATTGTTCTCTAGGAGAGATAGAGGTAGAACATAATGTAACATAAAAAATGAATCATTATTTATTCCCAAATTAGTAGAAAAAAATGTTAACAACATGTTTCACCAATATAGAAATATATACGCCAAACTAATTACTTTAATCAAGGTATGCCAATCATGAGTTTTTACCCAACCTAATTCACCTTTCTTTGTTAGGATATTCTTTATGTTTGAACAAACTCTAGTGGGAAATTTAAGTTTTTCAATAACCTCTTTTATGTCCTTTATTTGTTTCTCTGTCATTAACCATGGAAGGGCGCTTATATTTTGGTCGTCTGCATCACTATTTGAATGAATCACACTTTGCGTTGCATGATTGGCCT
The DNA here is from genome assembly GCA_009831015.1 of Picea engelmannii. Lineage (NCBI taxonomy): Eukaryota > Viridiplantae > Streptophyta > Pinopsida > Pinales > Pinaceae > Picea > Picea engelmannii. The sequence goes on from ML798831.1 coordinate 91,180, forward strand.
CCTTAATCTCATTACAAATCTTGATCATTTTTTCTTTGTCACTCCTTCCATATAATATTCGCCATAACATTTTTGTTACATTCTTCCTGATGTGCATTGTATCAAACAAATGAACAATTTATAGGTTCTCATAGTAGGGGAGCCTACTGAATTGTACGGGATAACATTTCATTCCTCGTGGAAGCGCCCCATTATTAATGCCTTCATGATGACCTTCAAGGTGAAGCATATAAATTAAAGATATAACAACAATACTTGTCAATTAGTACAATGAACAAAATGCAATAGAAATATAAAATATTCCAAACATTTCATGTATGATACATAGACAATTTGATCACTACCTTAACAATTTCTATTATATTGCAACTTCCACAGACAAGGTGTCATTCTCCATGGTTTGAATACAGACTCTTCTTTCCCATTGAAAAGATGTTTCTCAGTACTTCGATACCTATTCTTCTTAGAGAGGAAGTGTCTATACTCATCAAAATCTCCTTTCCTAAACTTATTGAACGATGAGATTTCATCTTAGGACCATAAAATGGACATGAAAATTTACCCTATGTTTGAAGACCTGCAAGAGATAGATTAAATTTTATATCAATTATTCAAAGTATGTTTAATGAAGGGATTATATAAAAGAATGAATGATATGAACTTCATAAAATTAAACACTATTAAAGTGTAGTGTAACGTTATAACATACCACATAAATGTGTTAACGTCAGGGCATCGTGAATTGTCCATACAAGCATTGCATGGAATTTAAATTCCTTTTGTGCACCAACTGGTCTAGAGATAACATACATAGTGATGCCCTTCCATAACTCTAGTAAATCATCGATAAGAGGCTCAATATATACATTCATATCTTTGACTTAGTACTTACCTAATTGATTGAACATACAATACATAATTACTACATATATGAGTAAATAAAAAAATATCAAACATAATTATAACACATAATTGAACATATATGAGTAAACAAAAAAATATAAGATATAATTATGAAACAAACAAGACAAATGAGATGTTACCATGTTAAAAAAAAATTATTCTAAAAAAATCCCTGGAACAATCATTGCCAACATTATGTACTCCCTCTTTATTGACATCCATGAAGGAATGCTATTATTGATAATAAAAAAAAACAGGCCACACCGAGTAAGTATATCTGAGCTCTCCAAATGGATCGACACTATCAGTGGCCAATGAAAGCCTAATATTACGAGGTTCGTCTTTAAAATGTGTCCATATTTCCTATATCTTCTTAAATGTAGATCCATCCATAGGCATTCAAAGAACACCATGTTTACTTATGTTCTTTGCATGGTAATCCATAAATTGTACTATGCTTTTTCACCTAAACAATCATCGCAAATGTGGAATTATGGGAATATAAAGAAGAACCTTGCAAGGCACCTCTTTTGTTACTTGACCGGTTTGATATCTACTAATTTGACATTTCGGACATTCTTTTTTCGATGCATGTTCTCCATAATATAGAATATTATCATCAAGACATGAATGAATAGATTGATACTCCATTCCAATATCTTTCATAATGGCATGTAAATCTTGGTATGCGCGACATAAAACATTTGACTGTGGTAACATAAATTCACCTAACAATATACAACATAAAAAATCAACACTGGTTATTGTAAAGAATATTAATCATACATATTGCATCCAAATTTTACAGATGATAAACTAACAATAAAAATAGACGAAAAAAAAAACCTTTATCATCATGTACTAAATGTGACAAAATATATTACATGTCTTAATATTTGTGTGACACGAGTATTTGACAATCCATTCATAACCTCTAAGTTCGGCAGTAGCAATATAGTAGAGATAAGACTTGTTTTGGAGCCTTCATAAAGAGGTTGACTTGCTTTCTCAAGTACAGGTATATCAAAAACACCATCAAGCTGGTCATCATCATCATCCATTCCAACATTATTAAATGTCTCCTAGATCAATATATTTTTCCCATCTTATTCAATGGTGTTATTAGCATCATCATCTTCTTCCATAGGATCATTAACTTGATCTTCAATATTCGTTCCATGTTCATGAACAAACGCTTGTATAACCATGTCTCCCTCCACATGCAATGCCCTAGGACGTCATTCCTTTATAATTATAAACAATCAAGTAATATTAGTGTATATAAAAATATTAAAATGATACAAACATTTACAAATATAATATAGGAAAACAAAGACAACAAAGACAAAGACAAAGACAACTTATGAATATGTTGAAAAAATATAGGAAAAATATCACTTTTTTTGTCATGTAGAAAGAGAGACACTTTGTGAGATATATAGTCACAACCAACAAAAACAACCTATTCTCATTTCTCCTAGTTCATCATTATGTCATATTCTTATCTATTCTCCCTCAACCCTAACAAAATATAAACCACCCTTATCTATCCCCCTCAACCATGTACCTTCAAGGTTCCAGAACATGAACATGGAATCTCCATATTTCCTTTACTGTCCTCTTTATGACAAATACAACATTCATCATGTGTGGCATCTCCACTTTCCATTAGTGATTTATGTTTTAAAAACAAATGACGACATTACTAGGAACTGTAACTGATCTTCAAAACTTTTAAAAGGGAAACAATTACCAATATCAAAAGAGGAATTAACAACTCTACAAACACTTCTCAAGAAAAGCATCGATGCCAATATCAAAAGAGGAATTAACAACTATGCAAATACTTCTCAAACAGAGCATCGGTACTTGTCAATACAACCAATATTAACTCTCGTATTGAACATTAGCATATGGTGAACAATATACACATTGTTATGTAATGCAACACTGAACATTGCAGCGGGTGGTGTATGTGTATATTGGTAGAACCGGTTCACTTCTATGAAACACACAACCCAATTTGCTTATTAAATTGTCGTGGGGGTGGTGTATAGGAGGGAATGAAGTCATTCAAACAAATGCTCAGAATAATAAACCCCAAATTGAAACCCTTAGTGAAAATATAATTGGAGAAGTTAAAAAGGGTTGGAATAATTGTTCTAATCAGACATTCAGAATGGCTCTCCAATCCAGTAATAGTAAGGAAGAAGACTGAAGAAATTTGTTTGTGCGTATATTTCTGGGATTTGAACAAGGAAAGAATTAAATATAATTATCCCTTACCTAACATGGAAATGTTACTTCAACAAGTCTCACGAGGAATTTTGACCATTGTTCCATCCCTATTTGGAAACATCATAAGTGGTCAAGGGGTAAGGGCTTAGGGGTTAACAGGTTATTGGTCATCCAAGGGTTCGGGGTACTTAGGAGTTAGTATTCTATATGGAGCAATCATCTTAGGTGAGAGCGAGAAACAAAGATAACAAATCAATGATCATGAAGCTTGTGCAATTTATCAAGATGTTTATGAATATATTGAAAAAATATAAGAAAAATGTTACCTTTCTTGACATGTACAAAGAGAGACACTTTGTGAGATATATAGTCACAACTAGCAAAAACAACCTAATCTTGTTTCACCTTCATCATTATGTCATATTTTTCCTTTATTTCACTTGGTGACCATGGCTTTTAAGTGGATGGAAACTTTCCCCGACCCAACTTGGAGACCGCAATTTAATTTATAAGGGGTTGAGAATGGAGGGATTAGGGGTTAGCGCATTAGTGGTCCAAGGTTTAGGGGTTAGGGTTTAATATGGGATGATTAGGGGTCAGGGATAGGGGTACTTAATGGTTTAGGGGTTTTTAAGGGGTCAAGGGTTAAGAACTTAGGGGTTAACAGGTTATTGGTCATCCAAGGGTCAGGGATACTTAGGTGTTGGTATTCTATATAGAGCAACCCTCTTAGCCGATGAGAGCAAGAAACAAATACAACAAATCAATGATGAAGTTTGTGCAATTTATCAAGATGTTTATGAATGTGTTGAAAAAATATAGGAAAAATGTTACTTTTCTTGACATGTAGAAAGAGAGATAATTTGTGATATATATAGTCACAACTAGAAATAAACATATTCATATTTCTCCTTCATCATTATGTCATATTCTTTCTTGATTTCACTTGGAGACCACAAGTGTTAAGTGGATGGAAACTTCCCCCGGGCCAACTTGGTGACCACCGTTTAATTTATAAGGGGTTGAGAGCTGATGGATTATGCGTTAACGCATTAGTGATGCAAGGGTTAGGGGTTAAGGGTTAATTAGGGGTTAAGGATAAGGTTACTTAATGGTTTAGGGGTTTATAAGGGTTCAAGGGATAAGGGATTAGGGGTTAATAGGTTATTGCCCATCCAAGGCTTAGGGGTACTTTGGATTTGGTATTCTATATGGAGCAATCAACTTAGGTGAGAGCGAGAAACAAAGACAACAAATCAATGATGAATCTTGTGCAATTTATCAGGATGTTTATGAATATGTTGAAAAAATATTTACTTTTCTTGACATGTAGAAAGAGACACACTTTGTGAGATATATAGTCACAACCAAAAAAAACAACCTATTCTTATTTATCCATCATCATTATGTCACATTCTTCCTTGATTTCACTTGGTTACCATGGATTTTATGTCTATGGAAACTTTCCCACAACCTGGAGACCACGGTTTATAAGGGGTTGAGAACTTATATAGCCCTATTATCCCTAACCCTTAACCCACCCCTAACCTATAAACCATTAACCCCTAACCCTCCAATCCGTAGCCCCTAACCCCTTAGACCTTATCTCCCTAATCCTTAACTCCTTAACCCCATTCTCTCTAAACCCTTAAACCCCTAAATCCTAATCCCTTAACCCCTAACCCCTTAACCCCTAACCCCTAATCCCTTAACCCCTGACCCCTAAACCCTTCAACCCTAAACCATTAACCAATAACCCCTTGCCCCCTAATACCCTAAACCATCCTAATCCCTTAATCCCCAACGCTAAACCTCTAACCCCTACTCCCTAAAACCCCATTAACATCTAAATACCCTAGCACCTAAACCCCCTAAACCTACCTTAAACCCATAACCCCTTAACCATTGAGCCCTATTCTGGACTCACTAACCCTTAAACCCTAAAATCTTAACCCCTAACCCCTTACACCCTTTACCCATAAACCTTAAACCCCTTAACCACTAAAACATACCCTAAACCCTAATTAAAATCTACATCTTATGTCTACTTATTCTCTTCTTAACTTACTCTCAATTTGTTGTGTACGTAGAATATATCCATAAAGAAAAAAGAATACATTATTTCTTCTACATTTAACATATAAACGTTTACAAAAACAATCTGCAATATAAATACATATAATGAATAACTTACCAAGGGACGATATTCATGCCTGCCTTGAAGGTGTCCATAATCTCTACAATGTTTTTTGGTTGTTTTATTAAAAGTCTCCTTCTAAAATGTTAAGCCCTAATATTGGCTCATTACCCCTTAATTGGGGCATATTATATTAGTAATGTTATTTTATTTATGTCGGCTTTAGGCCATTAGTTGTAATTATACCTCCTAGTCTCCTATATATACCAAGGAGACATTTT